>VZRQ01002237.1:788699-859366 GCA_013397975.1 Machaerirhynchus nigripectus
TCTTTCTTTCTTTCTTTCTTTCTTTCTTTCTCTTCACCTCTTATACTATTAAATAAAATGCATCAATTTTTTGGCACCAACATCTAACCTCGTTTGGTTTTAATCTTGTTCTTGGAAATATTTTGAACCTTCTCTAAGTTCCCTCTGGTTTATGCACAGAGACTTAGTTTTCTTTGCTCTTCTGGACTTAAACCGAATCATAACAGATGCTTATTTATTGCTGTACACAGGAGGACAGAGTTGGGGCTATCATGAAAATTTTTCCTTGCTTCTATGTGCCATGGCCTTGCATTGCCCTTATCTCAGCTGCAAATCGCTGTTCATTGTTAATTAATTAATTTCTCCTGAGTGTAACATGCATTCCCCTTCCTTACTTTTTCCTCTGTCTCACCACAGGTAGACTTCTGTGCTGTGCCAAAATCTTTTGTTCTGTTTCCAAAGCAAGAAGAAAACCACCTCTCTCCTGCCTGATAGCTCACGCGTGAAGAGAAAAATGAGATACTGACAACAGGTTGGCACAATGCCTGAAGAGTGGATGCAGCAGCCCTGAATTTGGCTAAAATTAATGAAGGAGAATGGCTGACCTATACTTTAAAGCCGTTCCTGGATTGCTTAGTGATGATGAGGGAAGGTAATAAACTTGCTGCCTAAACCATGTTTATCTCACCTTGTCCTGAGCCTCTGAAACCTTGAAAGATTGGATGGGAAGGATGATTCTCTTTGCCAGTTCTTTTCCAAGGCTGCTAATATGTTCCCAAACTTCTTGCTGACTATTGTACAAATGTGCTGGCTGGTCAGAAAGGACCGGGTACCCAATTTCATCCTCATTTAATTCTCATATGGCCAGTCCTTTGAGAGGATTCTTGGGCCACCTTCTAGAATAGATTTGCACAAAGACTTTGATTGCTGTCTCTGCACAGACTCCATAATGAGAGCAGAATTCGCCCAACTGACACACAGGAGGGTGCATGATTACCCTGCTGGAAGGAGTGGCAAAACTCCACATGTGGGAGCCACAGGTAAGTTTTAGAGAAATCACTGTTAGATTACAAGTCACTAAAAGACTCCCAGTGGTTTTGAATCAAGCACAAAGACTATAAGAGAACTAACAGAGTTACCCTACTCTGCAGTTGTTAATTTTGCCTGGTAGGTAAAAGTGAAAAAAAATCCCACTGCAAAACATAAAAATCACAGGTATTTTGTATGTCCCTTTGGAGTTCAACAATATAAACTACTGAGCTGGTACAACTACAGGAGCAGAAAGACCTCACAGGGGAAGGAAAGGTATGGAGGCTTGGTGGTTTGAACTGGGAGTTTTCTAGGGCAAATCCGAGGTTGCTGGAGGAATACTGTTCCACTGGAGAAGACTGCCTTTGACAGTTCTCCATTCATCATGTTCATCTTCCCCTGCCTCCAGGGTGCCAAATGTCTTAGGCAGTTTGATACATATAGAGAGGCAGGATCATGGGACCTTCAAAAGAATAAACAAAAGAAAAAAAGGATTATTGTTTTCAAAAGTTATAATTGGAGGTCAAGTGCCCACCTAAGAGCCCTTGTTTGGACATGATTGAACACCCTTGTTGAAAAGAGACTCCTCAGGGGAAACTTCACTTGGATTACAGGTGCGAAGAGACGTCATGGCCAGCTGCAGTTTGTCTTTGACTTCAGTGGGACTAAGATTTCACCCAGCAAGCCTGTTTAATTGACATTTACCATTCTTAGATACGTTTTGCCTTTCATTCCATTCAAATCTGCTACTGTGAATTTCCAGTCAGGAGTATAGCACCAGCTGAAGCTTTCAACATGGTTAACTCTGAAGAAACAATTTTATTCTCAGGTAAAGTCTTACTCAACTGCATCAATAATCTATTTGGAAGAAGGGTCATTTGCTAAGAAAGGTTAGTTGACACTCAGAAGATCTGACTGATATGGAAAAGTAAATATGACTAGGTTTGCCAAGTACCAAGTATGAGTGTGAGGCTACATGAACCACCCAGAAGTATCAGAAACCCCTGAACCCCAAGGATGGAAAGGAGCTGATTAAAGTGGTGTCATAGGTAAGAGCAGGAGCAATAGTAGGATCATATTTTCAGAAATGACACGTTCACAGCTAAATATAAAACCAAGTTTTGATAATATATAGGAGAACAGCTTTTCACGGTAAGCCATTAAGCCCTGTCTACTGAGACCTTAAACCTAGACACAGAAAATACCTTAAAAGCCAGGGACAAAGCTGCCACAGCTTCCAGTATGGAAAAGATGACCCAATATATCTTTTTTTGTCCATAATTTCTCTAATTCCATAAGCTTTCATATTTAGAAAAGAAAATTTCTGTTCATTGAATGCTGCTGCTGTCTTTTGCCTTGTGAAAGTAGAAACGTCTCCCCAAAAAAGTTTCAGCTGCCCTTTATTGCAGTCTTCCATCACTGTCACATCTTCATCTTCAGGCTATCTGCACCACAAAAAAAATTGTTTAGGAACTAAGATTAATAACAGTTTTATTGAAAGGGGTGAAAATGCAGTAGGATGCATGATTTTTAGCCTCTAGCTGTTAATGCGGCATCTTACACACGCTGGCATTCTTTGCCTTTGGACAACAGGAATGCTGTTTCTGCTGATACTGGAAATCGAGCATGTTCACAATACTGCTCTGAGAAGACAAGTGGTTGTTGACCAGTTGCTATTAATAAGCAAAGAAATCCTGACTCAGAATATAGCAGTGCTTTCTGAGAAGGATTTTTTTTTTCAGCTGATCTAACTTACCATTTTTCCCTGGTTTATCTAACTTACCTTTTTTCCCCCCAGCACTCCTGAAATGCACTGTGTCATTTTAAAAATGAATTAAGGTTGAAATTAAGTAGAACAGTAAAAGAAACAGTTGGAATGGAAAGGAATTTTTAATTAAAACAGGAATGACTGAATTAGATATATTACTGTGGAAGAAAACTGCACTGACTGTAGGAAGTGACTAGCTCTTTCTATGGACTCAGAGAAAAATCAGAATTTCAACAGGACTCAGTAGGGCCAGAAAGGTGACACAAAGGAAAGCTGGGCAACCAACTGTGAATAAATTCCCTGAATATTTTCTTCTGCCCTTTCTTACCCCCTTGCTGACAACAAATCTTCGCCCTACCTATTTACTCATTCTTGAGTATTGCGTGCTAAGTAGTTAGTCTAAATTTCATGGAGTGAAATTTGTTCCACTGGGAAATAATTGCTCAGCTGGGGGTGAGGAAGGGGAATGTTTTATTACACATCTTGGAAAACGAGATGTGTTTGGGTCATTAAGCCATTCTTTTCTGTCTGGATAAAATCAGATCAGAGGGCACTGGAAACATGACAGCAATGGTAGCAAAGATGGATGGACATATAGAGAGATAAGATGGATAGACAGATATGACAGATGCTGATAACAGGGTGTTAATATATGGGGTAGAAGACATTGCAAAAACTACAATCTTTCTCTGGCCAGATGTAGAAACTGTTTTATGGAATTTTACCTTCGCTGTTAAGAATTCCGTAAAAAACATTAAAGTGATCTGATGTATATGATTTATAATAACTATAAAAAAGCTACCAGCCTGTAAATGGAAAAATGGAAAGGCTCTGAGGAGCAGAAAATCACGGAACAACAGAAATAATTTGAAAAATAGTATCCTCAAGTAATATAGACACTTTCTCACAGGTATCTCCAGAGAAGAAACTTCTTACTGAAATACGCAGCAATCTTGTATCTACTCCCTGTAAGTGATTACATCATCTGCTATATTTAGAATATCTCCAGAGTAACCATGGAAACTGCTTTTGCTTAAACTCACATTATTCCATTCAACATTAGTTGACAGTAGAGTAATACTTTCAGAAGCTCACAAAACAATTAATGTATCACTGTTATTATATGCCTATATATAGAGCAACATGTTTTTTCTTAAGTATGCATTATGCATACCCAGAGATGTCAGATTTCTGACAAAGACTGCAAAGAGCCAGATTCATGGCAATGGAGTGCACATACTAGGCTCCAGGAGAATTTGTAGTACATCTCTGTACTTTGCTTTAGGCCAGTTGCCTGTGGAAAGGGCTCGTGCTGTCACACTGCATGCACCTGTCCGTGTGTCTGTCTTCGGCATGCAACCGTTGAACCCAGTTTCAACCACATTAAACAAAGACAAAAACAAAAAAGGGAGGTTTTTATTCTCACACAAGGTTTGCAAGGTTAAGCAATTACACAGAAGAAAGCCTTGCCAGTCATGCCACTGAAAGGCTAATAAGGGCAATCCTTATTAGACCCAGAAAAAGTCTACAAAAAAGAGGCTCTGTGATTTTTGCAGGTCAGGGAACTATTTATAATGTTGATGATTGTATTAGAAAACAAAGAAAACTATACCTATGCACTGCATTGCAGAAATAAAAAAAAACCCTTTCTATTGTTTCTCTATGAAAATGACGCTTTGAAGAAATAATCAAGAAATCCCCAAGTATCAGAACTTCAAACAAATACAAGAAATCCCAGAGAGCAAATTTTTAAAAAACCCAAAAAACTTCGAAACAGAAGCCCCAGACTCAGACTTCCAAACTGGTCTCAAGGAGATTTAATCAAATGGTTTAAATTTATGCAAGTGATTGTCCAAGATGGAAATGTAAAGTTAGTACTAGGAAACAAAGTACTACAAGAGAAGTACACATACCCAGTTTTCACAGTGCACGAATGTTACTATGAGGATCCAGATGCATCTGTGCTCCTCAGTGTATTTAGAACTGAGCTATAAATGGGAATGAGGCAACCACATTTGCAGACTACAGTTGACTGCAAATAATTTCAGAAGGATCTACTACTGTTATGTGTCTGAGTGATAAAATGGAAAATGACATCCTATGGCAATAAATATGAAGCAAAGTATGTGTGTGGAAAATAATCCGAACTATATATGTACAGGGATGAGCTCTAAATTGGCAATTGCTACTCAGAAAGAAATACTGGATTTGCAGGCGCCTCAACACAATGATGACCAAAAAGGCAAATCAGATACTCAGAGTTATCAGAAAAGTTACTGGAGCAACACGAAGAAGACCTTATGTCACTTGCACACATTTTTATGACTGCATGTGATTTTAGTCACCTCAGAAGTGATGTGAGAGAACTGGCTAACACAAGGAGGAAGAAGAAAGCAGAGAGCGAGGCTATGGCATCCTTTCAAGAAGAGAAGAATATGTAAGAATTCCTTAGCCTGGAAGAGAGTCAGCTGAAGGGTGGTAAGATTAAAGCCTACAGATATATGATTTTTATGGAGAAGATGAAGGGGGAGTGACCTCTTTTGTGCTGGGGAGAGGATGAAATAGGAAGACTGGTAATGGCCTTGACCTCAACTTCCACTTCAGCTGAGATTCCTGCCAGCTGCACATCTTTTACATCTGTCCCGAATCCTGTATCCTGTCTCTGAGTGGTGCTAGCCAAGAATGCACCGTCCCATAAAGAGACTACAGGAAAGCAAAGGAATCATTACGGAAACATGGAAGAGAATTGTCCAGTGACTACATATCTAAATGAGCATAACATTTACCAAAGACATTGCTTTTAATCCATTAGACGCTCTTGGGTAGATTCCTTTCTCTAGCAATACCCTAATTTTGCAGTAGCATCATGGCAAGACCAGCAGAGTATTTTGACTGAATGGCACAGCACTTGCTTTGAAAAACACTACAATTTTTCAGCGTTTTCCTCAGTTTTCTCAATAACAGCAGACAAAACTTGCGGTTAGCTAAAGCTACAACTACCAAATTCAGTCATGAGCCCAGACCTGAAGAACAAAAGGATCTGACATGTTCAGTCTGGGGAGGTGAAGCTGCTTTATCTTAGCTCCAGTCAAGTACCATGGTCTGAAGGCAGCAGACCCTCCCTCTGCTCACAGGAGGGCAGACAGCCTTCCCAGCCCTGCTCCAGGTCTGTCCTGGCCCCTTCCTTTGTGCAGTGAGGTTGTAAAACAGATTGCTGAAATGATCTGAATTAAAAATTACCCAGCAGAAAAATCTATGCAAAATAATGCTCTGCAGCAAATGATGGCCAACAGCTTTCCAGTTGCTGGGTGGGTTTAGTCCACATGATTTCTTAGGGGAAGCAGACAAATGGATTTTCAGTGCAGTGTCTTAGCAAAGGAGGATAAAATAAAATAAAATAATAGTGACAGTCATTTCTCCAACAGCAGAATGTCTCCAAAATGGCCAGAAAGAGATGTGTAAAAGTCAGTCCTGCCGTTTTGAGTGTTGGGATTCCTTACATTGCATGGATCAGGGAATGAATTCTCTCTGCTGCAGGGAACTCTGTGTCCCCAGCTGGTGGCAGAGCACCGGTTAAAATCTGCAAAAGCTTTCGTATGGAACACGTGGAAGCCATAAGTACTCCCCATTGAAAGAAAATTGTCACTCACATGTAGTAGATTGATTTTTAAGGAAAATTACTCTTTCAACTTTTATGCTTTTAACAAACTTTTCTCGAAGTACCAATCCCTATTCAATCTTAATAGTCTCAAAGATGTTAGCTTGAAAAGCATAACCTTCCAAAATATTTTGAAAATGTTTCATGGTATGTCTGCTTGTACCAGTGGAATTCTTTAACAGAAAAATCAGATTGCTACCAACATCCAGAAACTAATTAGGAGGGAAAAGTACATTTCAAACTGCAAATATTCCTTTTTATATTCCCAGTGCATTACAAATGGAATGAAAACTTGATTTTCAACCCCCACCCCCTTCTGCAAGGTTAAAAATGTGACTGGAAAATAACGTATCACCAACCTGAAACCTTGTTTTACAAATATAAGTTGTAGCCTAAGGCAATAGTTTCAAACAGTTAAGTGGAGAATCCTGAAACTAGGGGCTGGAATGGCCTCTTTGAGTAGGGAGGCACCCTGAACTAATGCATTGTCTGCATGTTGATGTTTTGTAGCATCTTATTCCATCTAATGGGGCAGAGATTATTTCAAATCTACATTAATTTGCTAGGCAAAGTCATTAGACTCCTTCAAGTCATTTGCATCTCACTTAAATCCTTCCGTGTAACACAGACAGTTCCATAGTCCCACATAATATGAACCAGCTGAATGGATTCCAATTTATCAAGAAACAATAAATTGCAAAATATCAAGCTGAAATGGCAGTAACAAATCCAGTGATCCCTGTCCCATACATTTTAGATTGTTATTTAAGACCTCCTGGGAGATCAACGCTGTAGAACCCATTTCTCAGGATTCCAGTCTGATAGATGAACTCTTTGCAACTGTTTTCACTAATACATTATGACTTGTTTACGATACTGAAGAATAAGTGATGAGATCAGCTTGGTCACAGAGGAATGGGAAATGATGTGGAAATCATCAGGAAAAGGTGTAATTTTTTTCCTGTCTCTGTATGCATATACTGAAGGATTATAATTAGCCTATTCCACAGGCCTCCCATTTACATCCCTCACACATTGTGTTTGCACCTAGATGTACCCTCTTCGTGAAAAATACAAGTCTGTAATACTTACTCACTCCTTAACAATAATCACAGAACCGAGACCCAAGATTTAACTTTAAATTTAAAAGGTCAGAGAAGATCTGTCAGCAGAACTTTAAATCTGCAGATTTCTTCACAGATTATGTGGCTGCCAGGCAAGAAATACCCTGCTTGATGGCAGCCACTGTAACAGCTGATTTTGACCTCTGCTGCATGCAACTTTCAAGACCCAGGAGAATGAATCCCTCCAGTCCGTCTGCTGCAGAGAAGACGGTTCAAACAAGTTACTTTGGGGAAGTAACATACCAAGTACTCACTGGGCAGGGGATTTGTGATTACATGCCCTCTACTTTCCCACTTGCTCATCTAGCACTTCCAGGGAATAAGCCAAGCCTCACCAGGAAGGCACTGCAAAGAGCAAGCAAAAGATAAAGTCAGTTGTTCTCCCTCCTTTCTGTGGTTGCAGTTTCTGGTAATGAGGCTTGGAAAGCAGTTGCGGCTAAAAATGTCAGAGAGGGCAGCCATGGGACCACCACTGGGAAAATTTCATACCCCTTCTTTCTGATACATCCTGAAGCCAGGCTCCCTCACCCTGTGTCTCATTTCTATATGTTCATATTCCTGTGCAATCCACAATGTTGCCGGCACCTCAGGAGCACTTCTTTCACTCTGACAGCAAAGGGAATCATGTCCCTGGGGAGGCTGCTGTATGCAAGCTGCTTTCAACATTATATCATGGATTTCCCGAAAGGCTTATGCTATCAGTACAATTACTCCCATTTTACAGAGGACATAACTGCAGCTGAGAGCTTACCAGTTCTCCCAGAGATTTCTCATGTGAATTGTATTTTTAGCTCAGGAATACATTTAAGTATATACTTAAGACCCTTTACACTGCTCCCTAGGACTACACTATTAAAGACTTATTTTAAAGCCCACTTTAAATCCAGTTGATTAAAGTCCATGCCTATATAGCTTTTTGAGTAAGCAAACTTCACCAAATTGGAGTCTCGTGTATAAAATGGATGACTAAAAATAAAATGCTGTTCACTGTAGTCACCCAACAGAGCAAAGAAATATATCAAGGGCTTTTATGCTTGGTGTCAGGCATGAGGAGATTCGTTTTGGGTCTGTCCTCTGAGCAGAGAAAGTACCAGCAGTGTGAAACAGTAACACATAAAATAAGAGCAATAAACACAACGATTTCATGCGATAATGAGAACGCAACGTATTTTCTTTTGCCTTCCTTTCCTATCCCTATTTGTTTTCCACAAAGCATTAAAGAATAATAAAACCATTTGTCTAATAATGGAAAGTTTCATTTCCCATTGTTTGCAATGCCTTAGCATATCCTGCATAATTCCTGCAAGGCAGTGAATTCTGCAATCAATATGGTCCTATAACTGTCCTTCTGAGACAAGGTGCTTTAAAAGATTATTCTGTACCACCATTTCCCATGCAACTTATCTGCTCCCTTTTTCTTCCCTCCCCGCACAATGATTATCAGGATGCAGCCAGAATGAGTTATTTGTAAAGCCATCACTCCATTTCATCCACACTGATACCCAGATCTCTCACAGCAAAATATTGTACAGTGTGTTGAAATAAAAGCCGTAATGAGAGGAGTTAATTTGTGGAATGTGTTGCAGTTGTTAATAAAAACCTATTAAAACCTTTCTGTTTTCTGTCATGAGACAGTATCTACCTTAGCAGTATTATAATTCGAATAACTATTGAATTATAGGAGTTAGTTTCAAGTTCTGTTTCTTAACCTAGTTATCTGTGTTGCAGTTTTGTAATGCTGTATTAAAGGATATGGTTGCTTTGACCTAGTGGAGAGAGACTAGTTTTTTGAACCTTTGCCCAACATTAAGATTGTCTTACTCACAGCACTTTCTCATAGACACATGCACACCCAGATGTGCATACACACGTTGCCTAACTCAAACTGCAACAGAAATGCTCTGTCTGCTGATAAAGAGTGACCTGTAGAGGGTGAAAGCTTCCAACTATTTAATGGCATGCAGTCATGCACATTAATTTGAAGAAGTTGTGAGCTTGGCTACAGCGGGAGCTATAAGGAGCAAACCAGTCACAAACTGAGATTTGGTGAAGCCATCAGGATTAATAGTGAGAGGCTTAAAGACAAGGTTGCCTGCAGTGCACAAAGGTGAGGAGACCCTCGGCTTCGTGGCCCAACTAAATCAGAGCATTTCCAGCAGCACAGTGTCTGCAGCCGTCTGCACTCGGTGCTGATGCAGCCTGGACCTACCAAAGGCCCAGCACCATTTTCTGCAGCTGGGGGTTATTTTTTCTAAATGCGTGTGCAGAAAAGACTAACAGCACTCACTGTACCTGAGCCAGCTCTGGCTGGGCTGTCTTAAGAACAAGAAACAGCCTACATGAACTCTATGTTTTTCCTCTTCTGCCTTGCTGAGAGGAAAGTATGTGGTATTGATATAAGTTTCCCATCTAAGCAATGATTTGCTTTCTCCTTGCTTAGCATATTGATTTAGACAGGATCAAAGTAAAAGCTGACATGGCTGAAAACTAATCAACTTATAATTTGATACAGGAGACCATGCCAGTATTGTACATCATTAATAAATATGACAAGAATCAGACAACTCTGCTTGCTGATCATTCATACTACATAGGAAATTGACTGAAAATACAATTAAAAAAAAATTAATATTTGCTCAGAATCTGTAGTACTTTTTCCTGTTCTTCATTTGTCCAAATCTTTAAAAACATAGCAGAAAAGTTACTTTGATTTTTTAAAATGTCAGCTATCCCTAAGTGGCCTTTTTCTAGATTCTGGAAAGTATTGACAAGCTTTCTCATTTGCAACTCTCAGAAAGTTTTGCAAATAATCTTTTTTGTCTGATTTTAAGTCAAAAAAGATGATACTATATGCAGAGGAAATGGGATGAAAAGCGAATCGACTGAAAAGTCATCAAGTAAATAGCTTCTTTTAAAACATGTACTGAATTAGAACAAAATTTTTGTTCATCTCCACATCCTTTCAACAATAAAAATATTTTGCAGCGGGCAGTCTGAAGAGCTTATCTCTTACCTCCAACTCTAGGTATGAGTGGCTTAGAAATTTATTAGCTGTGGGCAAAAGGCCATCCTAGCAAACCTCTGAGTTTTCTGGTGAAAGCAGCCAGTAAATTAAAACCTATGGAAAAGATAAGATGTTGTCAAAGCACAACCCAAGGGGGTAACCAGGATGTTGGGTGTCTGGACTGCTGTTCGGTGCCACCAGCCTTCTACCTTTGTGTTGCCATCCCACCGTGGCGGTAACTCCACCACAATGGAGTGGGAGTGATGTCCGGAGGGATCTCCTGCTTTTCGTTAAGCCTCTTGCCCCCCTCCTGTGCTGGTGAATCCTGTGCCAGACTGGGCAATTCCTGTGCACAACTGTTTTTCCTTTGACTGCCAGCCAGGCCTGTGCTGCTTTCTGCAGTACCTGGAGCTTTGCAGTGATCTCTCCTGGCTGACTTGGTGTGATCAAAGGCAGCCACTGCCTGACATGCTCAGCAGTTTCACTGCAGACATGGGCATGTATTTCCTACTTGAAGTGAAATTTGGGGTTTTCTATGACCGTGTCTTTGTCATTAAATTAACAAATATCAGCAAGGGGAAAACAACTCAGAGAAACGATAGGGTTTTAAAAGCTAATATCACAAATAATATTTTTTTTAAAGGTTTTGGCTTAGGCAGATCAATTAACAGAAGGAATAGGCTAAATCAATCTCCAAGTGCAAACATCATGGAAAGGACTGCGTGCTTTATAATTTCAGGCCATGACCAATAATAATTGAGAATAATGCTTGTCTCATAATAATAAGCATAATAATCCTAAATGATAACAATGCCATTTTAGCTGAAAAACGTGGAAGGAAAAAAGTTTGGCCTGTTTTGATATTAAGGATGCAGTCTTTGACTTTGTTAAGATAAAGTTGAAGATGGAATGAATTATTCATATAAATGTTGCCGTAGTAACAAGCCAGCAAATAAAATAATGAAAGCCTTTCCTTGGTTTTAAGGGGGAAACTACAAATTTCAGCCTCTGAAATTTCAACCATTTGTACACTCTGAGGCTGCTCTTACTTATGCCTACACCTGCAACATCAGTTCTGCATGATCCTGAATCCCCACCATATGATCATTTTTATCATTCAGAGGAGTGCAGAAGCATTGCCTCAGTGAGCCCCATGCTGCACGAGATGGGTATTTCAGTGTCACCCAGAATTTAGTTCTGCAGTGAGTGGAGAAGTTGTGATTGTTTTGTTTTTTGGGTTTTTTTTTCCTTTTCCTTTTCTTTTTCTAAAAATCTAGATAGCATCATTCAAAATGTGTCATTAAAAGGAAACTTAGGCCAAAAGCAAAGTCCAGCAGATCAGGAAATGTCAACCCAAAAATGATAATGAGAAGATTTTCAAATAACACATTTTTTGTGAAAATGGATGCAGATAGAGAACGTTGTATGTCCAAGGCATTTAAATCAATTAGGGAAAACCAACAAAAGGAATAGAGTAGGGTTTTTGTATTGCCTGGTGAAAATCAGTGCTTAAAACATGAACTCCAATTTGGTGCCTGAGGAAAACTCAGCACCTAAAACTGTCCCAGCTGGCACAGTGAGACAGGATTGCCTCACTAAAGGCAGCAGACAAGAAGAGAGCAACCCAAGCCAACCAGCATGGGGGATAACAAGATGTCAAAAGGGGACAAGGGTCCCTGTCCCAGGCATCCAGCCAGGGAACACTCTGGGCAAGGTAATTGCCCTGCAGGCAATGCCTGACTCTGTCTGCTGGTGAGGGACACACATTATTGGGGGATAAATCACTGACTTGCCAGACCAACTGTGGTGCTCAGGACACTCACCTGGGAATGGGGAATTTAATACTTCAGGGAGCACAGGCATAAATCAGAGCACTGGTAAGCTCCCTGGTGGTCCCAGATGTTCCTGATGGCTTTCAGAGCCCTCTCTGATCCGCTTTGTGAGGGAATGAGTGTGAACACAACTGCTCCTCACAGCTGTGGGTGCCTACATACATTAATAAACATTTTCTGTTCTATATTCAGTGTTTAAAATGAGGTACGTCTGGAGAGGATCAATACAGGTGGCAAGCAGCCTGCCACAGGGAATGCTCTCCAGTCAGGAGGGACAACCCATGGGGTGAGACTTGTTGTCCTCCAAGCTGTTGTTTTAATCATAGGTGTTTTGGCTTATTTTGCAAGTCCATTTCTATTCAGCTTTTCCTCATGTCATTAAAAATCAACTCAGCATCAGTATTTGGGTCTGTAAATAAACCCAAGGCTAGGCTAGGAGCAATACCAGTTTATACCATCGGACAACCTGGCATATATTCTTTCATATTCTCTCCTTTTTTTTTACCCCCTTCTAACTTTTTTTCTGGAAGTATTTCTTTATTTTAAGCAACTGTATGTAATATCAGAGAAGACAGAGTGCAATGTCATATCTTTGTAGCACATTGCTTAATGTCCCAGGTGTAATCAATTGAGACAATCTCTAGCAGTGGAGAGTTTAAATAAGGGTCAGATTCATGTCAGGAAAAATTTAAATACTTCTGCTTTTTAAAACATGTTTTAAAATATATGTACTTTGGCCAAAAAACTTACAGATAGATGCTTTCAAACAGTGTCAGAATATCCTTTGTGTCTGGTGTTTTTCTCTTCATTATCATGTAAGCTGGGCTTTATAGACTACCTTACATCAGATCATTTCAAAGCAACATCTGTTGGTTTCAAGGTTAAGCTTGCTGTTCCAATAAAGTATTGCTAAAATGCTAACTCTCTGTAGAAATACCTTGGCCGAGGTCCACTTTATGCACAAATTATTGTCTCTTAATACTGCATTGAAACTAGAAGAACATATAAGCTAAGGGTATTTGTTTGTAGCAATCACTTTTGTTTACAATAGCTTCAGCTTGAGAGCACTGGAAAACCCTGGCTTTACAGTATCTTTGAGGATGTGTTCATGAAACACACGAAACATGTTCATCCTCACATTCACATTTCCCCCGTCAAAATGCCAATAGATCCCTCCCCTGGAGTGACTGCGAATGCAAAGGATAGGTAGGGCTGGATGCAGTGGGGCCGTAGCCATTGCTTGTAGGGGATCTCCATCACTGTGCCACCCTGAAAACGGTGTTGATGGATTATCATGGATCCATTCCATGGACAAAACCTCAGCTGGGGCATGACTGACCCAGTGGACAAGTAAACAAAAGTATTTTTGTTGCATTTATGGTGGTTATTTTCTTTCTTCTAAATTTATTAAACCAGAGATTGGGCAGACTCCTGGCAGTTTTTCTTGTTACCAATGTACCTGGCTTTTTACACATAAAACTGCCACTTATTGCACCTAAGCTGTTTATTAGGTCAGCTTGCGTGGGTAGTGATGCTTGTGAATTAGGCAGCTACACAGGCATTTTCACTTCTACATTTGGCTTTTGGTCGATAGACTGAACCCCAGCCTCTGAGTGGGGCAGATTAATGTTTGTACCAAACAGCTCCAGCAGGATCACAGGTCTCAAAAATTCTTCTTAGTAAACAGAAGTTTCATTAGAGGTTAGAAATATAAATTGGTGAAGTGACAGATTCTATGATATGATGGAAGCTCAATTATAAGTGGATAACATAATATAACAAGTGCAGATGAAATCCTATTAAGGTCTGGAAATCCAATATCTCATCTTCCTGACTTTTAATTGATCTTTACACATATTGTCATTGCAGTCAAATATTTGAAATTATTCCTGTACACATAAACAAATGTAAGCACATTAACTCTGTTAATAATTTTAACAAGTAATTTGTATTTCCCATTAGAGTATCTTACAATTTGCTTTACTATAATTAAAGATATCATCAGTGATAAGCTTTAATGTGTTATTTAAACTCTGCTTGTTCATAAGATTTGCTTTTATCATTAACTGCAGGTTGATAAGATCCACACCTTAATGAAGATATTCTCATTAAGAAATTAGATTTTATGTCTAAAGCAAATAGGATGTTCAGGTAGAGAAGGACTGCTGATTTTTTCATAAATCCTAAATATAGACCTTTCTTCGTGAGGCAGATCTGTGGTAAGTAAAGCAAGTTCATTACACCATGGCTTTTAGTCTGTTTTAGTAGAGAAGCAGCACCTCTGGCAAGCAGTACATCCTTCACTGGACATAAAATTACACGTCTGTGGTGTCAGATTACTGATGGGCAAAAGAAATTCTGCACATGAAGACAGTTATGGGCAGTTGCTCTAGAGCAAGGTCAGACCACTTTGCTTTGGAGTGGGATGAAAAGCCCTAAAGAATGGAAGAGTTTTTGCCTGTGTTTCCAAAAGCCCAGACAGCAGAGGCTTTCAGGGACCAAGCTAGAGAAAAAAATGGGATAGATGTGATTTGGGACACTGATTAAATCCTTTGTAAATATTTTACTTCTTATGCACTTCCAAATCAGGTACAAAGCACCCCTCCTTTTTTCTTGACTAATACAATAGAAATGAACAGACTATTTGCCTCTGCCCCTGCTCTGTCTTGTGTGATCATTATGTCTCTCTCAACAGCAGTGCTCTGAAACTGCTGTTCAGACACGATTTCTTATGTTTTTTGCCAAGAAGAGAAAGAGAAGTAATATGTATGTTTCCAGCTTGAGGTTTGAACTATTTGCTTGTGGTAAAAATGTGACTTTTGGGAGTCTTTCTTTAGATATACCCAACACTGCCACTTTGTAAACAAAAACAAGTTTTGTCACCAGCTATGACTAATCCATTGCTTTAGTTCAGTAAGTAGAATATATGTTCTATTCATGATCAAACAGCTGAAATTATCCTGCAAGGCTGAAAAACAGACAGGTGGTTTAGCTTTTTATTTTGTTCCTAAGGTTATAAGACTTCTAGATAGAGGTAAATAAATGTCCTTGTGAATAAATTGGCAGAGTAGGTGGAGGTGAAAGTAATTTTCCTTAGTTTATTTTTCACTTGTGGTTTGTTTAGAGGGCTTTTTCTTTGTCCTCAGTTTTATTTTAAGGAATGAAGCACTTATTCCCTCAGAACCTGCTGCTTTACTGTTCTTATTTTTGTGTAGAGAGGAGATGATTTGGACCTTAATTAAAATTAGAATCACTTCTTCCCATGGAATGATATTAAATATTTTGCTAGCAAGAACTAGCATTTAGTAAAAACTTTCTCTTGCTAGGTTTCATGGAACTTTCAAGATTCCTCAAGGAGATGAAAAGAGACTACAAAGACATAACTGGCAAGTAATAGACTGATGCTCTTCCATTCCACACAGCAATCATAAAAGCAAAATCATCTATATCCTCCTTCTCCAAGATCTCAACTATCCTTCTTCTGTAACTTACATTTTTTGAATTATTGGGAGCAGAATGGATTCAACTATAACGTTAACTGAGAACTGTTTAACTATTTATGCTACTATAATTTTGTATTGATTTTATGTAAACTTTTAACCAAACACAGATTGCATTGCTTAAAGAAGACTTTTGGGAGTTCCTAATAAATTGCCTTTCCGATCTTTAATGGAGCATTAGTAATTATTGGATACAATGTGATTTAAAGTCATTTAGAAACCACACAACAGTAGCTTGATACAGTACATTTCTGCTTCACTAACAAGTTGTGTTAGATGCAATTTATATCTGACACTAATACTAGGAAAAACACTGGCAAAAATTCATCTTGATTGTAAAATTCTGTGTGATCTTCATGATATCTCATATGCTAGACAGTATTTCCATCACTAAAAATTACTATAGTGATTTACACATTTCTACAGGAAAAACAAATAGAAGTAGCACAACAGAAGGCTTTGGGATTAACTCGCACCTGACTTCAACAAAATCTTAGCCAAGGGAAAATAACCAGGTCCAGAACAGGTAAGAAAATGAATGAATAAAAACACACTCCTGCATGCAGCAGTCAAATTATAACAGTTTGTTCTCAGAAAGATGAAAAACAGAGAGAGAACTGATTATTCTTACAATAGAATTTCTGGTGATAACCAGATCTTTAGACTTTCCCTTCATTTGCTGGTTAACAGCCAAGAAACCCAAAGAACACGCGCCACTGGCTAACAAGGATCTTTGGGTGACCAGAAGTTGCTGTGATGCAGCAATTGGACAAAATTCATTGTAGTGGGACATATGAATAGCCTGACAAGTCTTCTGTGTCTTATCCGCTTTCCAGACCTGATAGCACCTCTGATACTTGCTTTAGATACAAAACACTTCAGAAATTTTTTCCATAGTCCTCCTCTTGGTTGTCCAGCGCAGCTTGTTTAAGTGGGCCGACTGTGCAGTGAATTCAGGATGTGCTGAGAAGAAAATTCACTTCTCTGTATTGCTACCGCATTTTCTTTTGCTGCCAGCCATCCCTGTAATTCCTGCAGTTGGTACCTAAGGCAAGGACTTTTTATTAGGCACCCTATAGCCGTGGCCAAAGCCCCCACCACATTGGAACTGCACACAGGCCTAAGAGAAAACTTCCTACCCCTTGTCCTCAGCATGCTAAGGATGCTATAGCTGTCCGTTCACGCCTCTGTCCCTATCACAGCTCACTACATCCACAGCCTGCTCACAATGCTCACTGTTCCTCTTTCTCTTCACTGCTCCTCCCCCAACATGGCCCTGAAGCCCTCACCTATGTCCCACCCAGATGCCGATCCCCCATGTCTCTGCCTTCCACTCCTGCTTTTTGTGCATCCAGTTCCCACCTATATATATTTCTCCATTCAGTATCTGAATCACCTCTTCAGTCTCCTTTCCCCATTAGCTGCTTCCACTTTGGCTGTTACCACCACTCAATTCTCTTTCATATTTCCACTCTATCCACAGCAAACACTGCCTAGGTCTGCAATAAATTTCAGCTAACCCATTTCTTGTTCTTTCCATCAATCTACCCTGATGTCTTTTATCAGTTTTGTCCCTAGGGAATTACTTGCCCTTTACTTGCCCCCTGTAAAACTGTTGAAGTAACTGTATCCCTATCATGTCTACCCATCTATCGTCAGCATTTATGGTCCTCAGGTCATTACAGAGCATAGGTACTGCTACCTTTCCTGAGATCACCAATTACCATTGGAGCCACATCCTTAAAACTCAACCCATTAATTAGATATTCTTTCTAGTAGCCTCATCCCTTTCTTACTAGCTCATGTATACATTTCAATACCTTTGCCAGTCTATGAACACAGAAAAAGCCCACAGGACTTGAATTTGTATGTACTTTCTGCCAGGCAGAGCTGAAGAGGCTTCCATGAGCAACAACGTTCCCCTCCACCCTTGCAGATTGCCAGATGCCCTGGCCTGGTGCACAGCCCAGAAAAGTTCATCTTGACTTGAGTGGTCAGTGAATAGGGTCTGCTGCCTTATTTCTTCATTTGTAAGAACAGACAAGAGCAACACAACTAAGCAAACATTTTTAAGATTTAGGAGAGGGGTTTTTTTAATTTGTTCATTTCATGGTGTACCATGACTCATGGAGGTCATGGGTGTGACTCTAGAAAGCAGAAAGGTCACAAATATTCTGCGTGGCACTCACTGGTGGGAAGAAATGCAAATGTTCACAGCCAGCAAGCAGCTAGCTTACCTCATCCATTACTTCAACCGGCGTATTCTCATGTGTGCAGGAACCTTCTTAGGTAGATCTAAAATGAGACAGTGATTGATTATGGAAGGAACTGTTATGTAACTTAAACATTATCTCCATTTCCACAACCCTAATCACAAAGTTCCAAAGCATTCAAGTGACAAACCAATTTAAAAACAATTTGACTCCCAAGACAATCACAACAGGGAAACACTTTAAACTGAGCAGGTATTACAATGCAATTAGCACAATTAACCCTTTGTCACAGCAGCAAATCAAGAGTTTTCACCTCTCACTGTTTCTTTAAAATGTCTGCAATTGGAAAAGTGACTTCCAGCAGGGAGGAGTTAACAGTACAGCAATCTCTCCCTTACAGATTTTTAACAGTCACCAGGTGGCAAAATCTATTTATACACCATATGTTTGTAATAGGATCTCAATTTGTAAGATACAACATTAAATTTCTCGAATGAATATACTGAACAGAATAGCATGGCAACTGAAGCTGCAATAACATGATGAAACGTATTAAAATCGGTGTTAATATAATAATCAGCTGTGTTTTGTTCCATATGGCAATTTATGTTAACAGTTAAGCTAAACCCCATCTGCTTCTTCAAAAGCTGAATATAATAAAGGAAGAAAGGTCACGATCATGAACTTCTGCCTTCAAGTCACACTGTGTGTATTTAATAATGAATGTATAGCTCTGCGGTTCTCTATATGATGCATTTCAAGGAAAAAGGCAAGGGTTTTTCCTGCATATTAAAAGTAGCTGTTTCACAGAGAAACTCAGTCCCTATTTCCTAACTCATTAAAAGAGCCTTGTGGAAGTGCACAGATGGCAGCAGAATGGTCAGTGGCAGTGCAAAGAGCAGACCCAAATTTTCACTGCACCAAAGGCCCTGTCGTCTCAAGGTATACCTGATTCTGCTGCTATGACAAGACAAATGGTATATTCCACACATCTAACAGGTGTGCTGTGCTACCATTCTGCTTGTACTGAAATGCGCTGACAGTACAGCAATGGAGAACATTTGTCTTTATAACAACTGACAAGATGCATGATTACAACTGTAAGGGTATCAGGGATGAAAAAAAAAAAGGCAGGCCCTCTCTATGAGCTTAGTTATTAGTTGCATGCTGAAATGCTGACCAAATCTAGGAGAACAAGAATTATGTGTAAAATTGCCCTCAAAGAATATTATTTTCCACCCTGCTTCCAATAAACAAATCACAGAGATCTCACCTGCACTAGATTTTTATTCTTTTTTTGGTGAGAATTTCTGTCAGCTTGAACTTAGCCAAATTCAAACTATTAATGTCTATCTGAAATTCATCACATCTGTGGCTTTATTTTTTCAACCCTTAAAAAAATCTATTACTATGATGGATTTTTTTCAGCAAAAATATCTCAGAAGAGTTGCTACCTGTGAATTTGCCCACTGTGGGCAAAATATATATGTATACTGTATTTTACGACAAACCTCTCCTGGGATACCTTTGAAGGAAATATAATTATCAAGCCCCATGTTCAAACAGAGGCACCTTACCTGGATATCTACCTTACCTATTTTCTGTCTTACGTCTTTTACTTCACTGAGATATGTAAAGAAAGGATCTAGGTTGTCAATTTACCACACACCTGAGAAACAGCCTATCAAATACTTCTTACGTCAGCCTGTTAAATAGTACAGAATTCCTGAACTGCCCTTCCTAAAGCGTGTGCATTCCCAACTTGCTGCGTGGAAGTTAACCTGGAGTGTAATTTCTATGAATACATAGATCTGTAAGTATAATCCTGCCATTGATGAACAGATGTGTTGTCCTCTGCAACACACAACAAATTCACCATGTAAACAGCTCTAGGTTTCCCCTTTGAAGCCAGAAGCTGACTTACGGAAGGGTAAGAGTTTGTGTCACCTGGGATACTCCTTCAGAGAACACAATGAGGATTAGAAACACAGTTCACTTCTACCAACAATAATTTAGGCTTCATGAATTGCCTCCCAGGGCACAGTAAAGGCAATTGTGGGTTTTCCTCTACCCATGAAAGCGTGGTTTTGGTTAAAGCTTTTCCACCCATGAGGAAATTACACATATGGCGCCACTAGCTAGTGTACAAACAGGAGATCCTCCTGTTCCTCCAAGGATGTGGAGTATGAAAACATCAAAGGTCTCTTGAAAGTTCTCCCCCAAAACTCCCACCAAGTGAGTGTATGTCCTCCCTGGTGAAGACAGTCACTGTGAACCAGTTCAGCTGCCCTGACTTTGTACAGCAGCAAAGTGGACACAGGAGTACCAGCAGCCACTGTTCAAGCTAGAGAATGATGTGACGTAACACGAATGTTATTTTCAAGGTGTTTTCCTCCTAGAAGATGCTAGAAAAAAGGACAACTGAAAAAGAATCTTCTGTCTTTGAAAAAGCTCTAAGTCCCAGCACCACTCAGAGCCACACTCTCATGAATTTGCTGGGTCTCCCTACAAGCTTTCTTTTTCTGTTACCTGTCCTCTCTACAAGCTTCTTGACCAGATATTTTGTTCTTGTATCTGCCTGTGAAAGCTATCAGTAAATTTTTTAACCAGGAAAACATGCATCTAATAAATATTAATCAATTTAGAAAGTAGGTCTTTAGACAAGTGGTAAAGAGTCCTTTCTGTCAGACAGGTATTACCTCAGGAGAGCTGCTGTGGCCTCTTTCCATATTCAGTCCTGCACTGCTCTGCTTTATTTATGATCAAGTAAAACAAAAATGAATTTAGAAGGAAATGATATCACTTCTATGCCATTAAAATTGAGATATAAACCACAGAAGCCAAGATATGCAAAGACACGACTGTCATTTTTCCTGACACCATGCAGTCTGACATAGTGTCAGACTCAACTTTGAATTTCCTGGCTTTGGTGGGTTCTTGTTCTAACCCCAAGATATCATTTAAATGCAGTTTGTCATTTCTGAATATAACTGTAACTCTTATATTATCAATAATAATAGGGTACCTTCTGCTCCTCAGGGGCAAACTCTCAAACAAATGGCTTGTGAATCAATAAATATGTTGTGCGCTGCAGCTGAATTTATTTATTCATGAGATGCTTATCTCTCTGTAAATTCCTTAGGAAAAATCCTTAATCCCACCATACTGAATT
The DNA here is from genome assembly GCA_013397975.1 of Machaerirhynchus nigripectus. Classification (NCBI taxonomy): domain Eukaryota; kingdom Metazoa; phylum Chordata; class Aves; order Passeriformes; family Dicruridae; genus Machaerirhynchus; species Machaerirhynchus nigripectus. The sequence continues at coordinate 809,979 of VZRQ01002237.1, forward strand.
GACTATTTATCAGTTTTAAATTGGACCTTATTAATTTTGCTCCATGCTGGAAAACGTCTCTCACAATCTATCTTTGGACAGAATTGAATTTCTTTCTGTCTCCCTTTTCTATATCAGGGACAAAACCCAGTATTTAGGAATGGGAAATAACAGATGGCAACAATCTCCCATATACAAATCTGCTCTGTCTGAGCGTCCTGTAAACTCTCTTTGCAAAGTACTTGCAGAAGCCTGTATGCCATGGCATAAGCACAGTCACATTTGGCTTCTCACTTATTGGTGACAGGCTGAGCTGTTTCTTCCTTTGTTTTATTGCTGTCTCATTGGCAGCTGCTGTAAGTAGAGATCAGCCCCACCACAACCAAGCACAATTATATTTAAAGGGTACAGAGGTACTTACAAGCCCGTAAGCACAACACTGAATCAATGCTAAGGCTGTGATGTAGGTTTTACCTACTGACTGTGGCAGGAGATGTCTTCTCAAGACCTAGGAGCTAAGAAAACAATGTTCTGCTGTGTGCTCATTTGAATAATCTCACCACTCATTAAACACAGCTGCAAGGCAAGGAATGACAGAGTTCAAAGGCAGACCAGGGGAATATATTAGTAACAAAATTATTGTCAGAGCCTTTAGGTATGTTTCCCCAATATTCCTCAATGTAATGCCATTAATTACAATGGGAACAATTTTGCCATTTGCAAACACTTGAAAAGGTTAGCAGAATATTCTGTGCTGATAACCTAAGTAGTCTATTTTTAGAAACACCATCGCTAGAGAATTTCAAAATATTGTGTATTTTGATTAAAGACCAAAAGAGGGATTTGGTTTGGGTGTTCGTGAACTATTTCACATTATGCGATAAGTGACCAGCAGGTAGGTCCTAGACTGTGTTCTCTTTTAAAAAATGGTTGTTGATGTGATTTAAAATATATTGCCTAATTTTACTATCTTTTAGAGGCTGCAGAGTGCAGGAAAAAGACGGCATTCAGAGATTCACACAAGGCTATGTTTTGCTTGTGTTTTTACATATTATTATCATCCAGCCACTTTTCTGGCCAAATGGCATCCACTGGCTCATCAGAAATGCACCATTCTCCGCCTTTTTGGCAAACGTTCCCCGATACACCTGTTAGGACAGGCAGAGAGCACAGCAATGGGGCAGTCTGTCTTGATTCAGTTCCTGGGATCTGAGGGTGCCAAAATGCTTCAGGGCTATCAAAGTGTTGACGTCTCCAGTGCAACTTTCATCTTTGCTAAATAAAATAAACTTTCCAATATGGCTCAGGAGATTGGAGTAGTGTCTTTTTTCTTCTCTGCAAATAAGAACCGTTGCCATCCCTTAATATTTATCAACCTGAATCCAGAGGGAAATATTCAGCTGCTCATTTTCCAGAATACATGTTTTTTCTCACCCAAAAAAAAAGCTCCTGGATTCTATGAGGCAAAAAAATTCAAATGCATTTGATTTGGGAGAAGGGGGATATTACAAGTGCTTGGAGGCCTATGTGGCAAGTGGCCACATTTCAGATCTGCCACTGTAATCAGAAGCAGAGTGACTGGAAGGTGTTTTCCATGAAATACCTCTCTGGAGCTAAATCCAGGGACTGGGGCATTGTTTGTGAAAACTCTGTCATTTTTAAAGGAAATGTACTTGTTTACACATCATAAAAAATTTAATAGGTTCTTCTCCATTAGGGACAAGTGTAGATGACGAGAGCTAAAGAAAGCTGTTTTATGGATCCTTCAAGTGAGAAGGAGCACTGAAAAGTAAAAGACTGTAAGTGCTGCTTATGGAGTGTTTCACTTTTAACTTTTGTAAAATGTGTGAAGGAAATGCTTCGTATGGAAGAGATACAAGAGCTCCCAATTAGATCTTGGCTTACACAGTACTTAGGCACCCACTTATCTTTCAGCCTGTGACTAGTATTGCTGACTCCCAAAGGACGTGCTTACAGCTGAGCATAGTCTTCAGCCTGGACAGGGAAGTGGCGCTGGAACGGTGGCAGTGTGCCATGCTGTGCCTTCCTGCATCTTCTGTGCCCCGTCTACCCTCCTTTCCTAGGTCAGAGAGCAAAGGAACTCTCCAGGCAGCAGGGATTATTCTGCAGCAGAGATCAGTGGGCACACAAATGAAGTTTGATTATACTCACTGTTGCTTTAAGTCTTGTTTTGGTCCTGCAGATGCTTTGCTTAACCCTGCAAAAGTCATTCGCAGGCAAATTCACAGGCAAAAGTCCTTTGTTAACAGCAAGCCAACACCAGCTGCTTTAAGTCCTTCTGTGTGGGAAAAAATGTCACAAAAAAGAAGGAAAGAGAATATGCTCTTATTTTTATTTCATAGGGAATTATAAGCACTAAAAGCCATGGGCCTATCTCACTGCACAATTTAATTAGACTATTTTTCAGTGGTTTGTTTAGTTCTCTTATTCATATTTAATGTGGCTGCAAACAGCAAGCAAGGAGTTTGGTTCACCAGCATAATGATGCATTATGCTAGCCACTAAACTCCTGAGACTTTGTGATCCTGGCATTTATGGTCAGGTCAGCTCCTATTATTCAGTTTCTGGAGTCACATGTGAAGAATATTAACATTTGTTCTTCCAGCAAGGGGAGGGAAAGCACATGAACAGCAAGCCAGTGGATGCTGTTGCTAGGCAGGAGCCAGAGTCCTGCGGTAGGGTCGCGCTCGCTCCCCTGCACCGTGGTATCCAGTGTCATCACAAATTGCTGCACATGGACTGAAGAAAGCAGAACCATATTCTCTGCAAGGACAGAGGAAAAAGAGTGGATGGAAGAAATATGGTGTTAAGAGTAAGTCTTTGCCATTACTTGGAACAAGGGCCAATGCTCGTTCTTGGATTTTAGCGTGGCTTGTTCTGCTGAGAGGACAAACAGCACAAAAGGACAGACAGAGCTGCTTGTGCCAACTGCCCTGAACTGCTCATTACCCCCTTCAGCCACTTGGAGAAAGTATTGAAATTGAAACATGCACCCAGATATTCGGGTTTCCAATAAAAGAGAACTGCAGGTGGTGAGATTTGGAAATCCTTGCCCTAGTCATCCCACATCCCTATTAAACATGTCTGCTGCCCTGGAGTTTTTCTGAGCCCTGAGAGCTCTTCTGACACCGTGCTCTAGGGTAATAATTTCACTATCTGAGACAGAGAAAGCAGAGTTGCCTGGGGCACCTGCCAATAACACAGGAAAGTGACAAGCGGAATTAATGTTTTGGTTTTCTGGGCCTTTCTTTTTAGTGACTGTTTTTTTAAATCAAGCTTTGATAATCTAGTGGTAGCACTGATCAACTTAATTTTCTCAAGTTGGTTATATATTGCAATTTCTAGAGTACATTCCTGTGAGTATATATAACAAATATTGGATTTCATTTGACAGAAATGGATATTTTTAGGAATTTTTTGAGGATGCATAACAAAAAGGCAAACTGACAATGCCATGGCATCTTTGTCTGAGTTTTAGAAAGTTAAAAGACCTATTGAGCAGTATCAAATATTAATTCCCACTTCTGGCTAAAGTAAGAAATACTTTTGGAATAGGATAATAAGGGAAAAAAAAACCTAACCACTTCTTATGCAGAAAAGTTTCAAAATCTTTGTCCAGGAAAGAAATAACTCTGAGAAAAAAATTAATATTCTAATCAAGTTTGCAATGCTATTGCAGTCATATCACACAGAAATGCTATAATGGATTATGAATGATGAATGAAGGCAATAAAATTAGGTAATCTAAACCAGCTCACCATACCCAGGGCTTTATAGCCAAGGCTGGTGTTGACATACTATACACTCCTAACTGAAAAGGAGGCAAGCCTCTGAAGTCTACTGATGGTCTCGTGCTTTGAGAATTTTTTGCATATCTGAAAAAGAACTATTCTGGCTTTGAAATCAGTGCATAAAAATAGAATGGGAGAAAAATCCATGGAGGAAACTCAAGTTAAACCTGAATGCTATTTTAAGCAGAGGAAGGCAAAAGTCTCTGCATGGAATATGGGCAAAGCTTCTGAAGAGGGCTGATGAATATCTTCCTGGTGCTTAAGAGTAGAATACATAAAAGAGTCAGATGGAGTCAATACTTCCATAAATTGGCATGATGTACTCTAAAAACAAAGCTACAAACAAAAGCAAAGCGTACAACAAGTTCTGGGGTTGGAATGCGTGTTGCTGTCACCTGGTCAGTGCTGGCCTAAGGTGTGCCTGGTGTGGGTTGCAGGCAAGGAGGTTGTAACCTGTGTTGGGTTTTGTTTCCTGCACTAACCCCCTAAGGAAGAGCAGTGTTGGAAACACAGCCTTGCCCCAGGAGCAAAGAGTAGAAAATTGAAGGCCACTGACCATATAGAATTTTACCTTGTGATGAGATTGGCCAGTCAAACCTAGGAAACTTCACAACAGAATTAGTGGATATGAATGTGCCAGGATTACATCTACAGTAACATCTACAATGTTTCATTAACATTGGTATGACTTGTCTAGAGAGGACCACCGAGCAGAAAAGAGAGATTAATTCAGACCTTATGGCTTCTCTAATATTAAAACCAAGAGAAAATTCTCAAGAGGTGCTCAGAAATTTTGAAGGACTCTGCCTGAGAGTCAGAAAAAAAATCACAATTATTCATCCCTTTCTGTCTTTATACAGACTTTCCAAAATATGTGTTATTGAAACATGACCTTGATGTCTGTGTATTTAATCAGTTTCAACTCCAGGCAAAAGTCTGGCATTTCACAGCATTCCTTAGTCCATGCCATTATGTATGAGCATACAGTGTAACAATAATGATAGTGAAAAGAGTAAAAGAAATGCAGGAAACACGGACAGACAGACTATAACTTGCATACAGAATTTATATAAAAGGATTACTTCATGGCATTACAGTGGCTACAGAGCAAGCTTTTGTAACTCTTAAGCAACATCAGCAGTGCTGAGTGAGATGATTTATGTTACGCAGCTGAAATGACAGAAGTCTAGAGATGTGGCCTACAGGAAGCCAGGCTGGACTGCAGCCAGGATACTCTGTTAAGTAACAGTACTGGAAGCTCATGAAAAGCAATCTTGGGATCTTTAATGACTGCAGAGGAGCAAGCTAACTGCTTTGCAACTCATCTGAAAAGCAGTTCATCACCACAGTGGAGACATTCAGTCTTACAGCTAAGGCACTCTTGGGCATTTGGGAGATCTGCGTTTATCTCCCCAGTCTTCCATACCCTTCCTGGGGAATAGAGAAGAAATAAGTCCATCTTTCCAGGACTCCACTTCTGCCATGACACACATGGCAGCAACCAGCCTCCATATCTTCCTGCCTTTGCCTGCTTTATCAAAAAAGCAGAAGTTGGATGTGATGAGCTGTGTTTGTACACATCTATCCCTATGAGACCCTCTCATTAGTGTGAGCTGTTCCTGCTCAGGGGAACCACCTTCTTAGGCTGGGGCAATGTGGTGGCACTTTGCATCATGTCCTGTGCATTTGGGAAACAGTAGAAAGTGAGAGGTACCCCAGGTGGTAACCACAGGGATGACCTTGACAAAGAAAGGGTCCTCCTGCTGGATGCTGGTGGCCTGAGCCAATGGCTGTTTCAGCAAGGAGGCTGCCATGCCAGCCATGCCTCAGTGGAAGACCTGGGCTCCACAGCCATTGATGAGGCTCAAAAGCAGAAGAGAGGCTCAATACGTTAATTCAAATATGAGAGGGAATATCACTGCGAAAGAGAGCAGGGCTGAGGCCAAAAATAAGTGATATTTGATGGGTCTGGTCTGGAAGCATGGGCAAAAACAACAGTGGCCAGAAGGTAGAACAAGGGCTTATAGAATAAGTCAGAAATACTGAGGGAAATACTTGCTGCTAGACATATTAATCTGGAATCAAATAATGTATTTCAAAGAAGGCATAAAAAAATCCCCAGATACATTACTATAAATCATCTAATTTTAACCCCCTAAAATATTCATATTTCTAAAGTGGTCTGATAGTTAAGTCTAGAGATAGGGCATTCAAAGATTTAATTTAATTAGCTGTAGAATTATAGGCGTTTAGTCTAAATCAAGAAAGACAGCTGTAGTGGTTGCCCAAGAATAATATGTAAGACTTTAAGCTCATTGAGACTAAAATTTTCTAATCGCAAACTGCCAGTAAGCTTTTGAAATAGGTGCTACTATATGATCTGGGAAACAGAAGAAAATACTTTAGAATTAATCATACTAAATAATAAACTCAGCAGATTAAGGAAAAGAAAATATAAATAAGCAGGCACTCTTAGGAAAACCAAAATCACTAAAGAGAGTGGACCAGAAGGACAAAGAAGCTATCCCACACCAATTCTTTATCAGTAGAAATGCAGCCAACCAAACTGTAACATAAATCTGGATAACTATGCTAAGATGAAACAGACAGAGAAAATACATCTATCTGAGTTCTAATAATTAATATCTTTAACATAAAGGAAAACTGATTGGGTTAATTCTAAAAAACTGTTTGAAACCTTTGAATAAAGAAACTCTCAGTCCTCTTCAGAAAACATATTCATAAGGTCAAATTGCCTGTAGTAGGTTGTTAGAGTAATATGATGAATTAAATAAATGGTTATTTCTCCATTACAATAAGAATATCTGACAAATACATCAATATTTCTCTCAATTTATATGAGCAGATGAAATATTTAAGCAAGTTATTGAAGATGCGAGTCTGTACCTTTTCATTTGTGGAAAATGGTCAGTCTGAAAGAAAATTAGTCTATGCGAAAAAACACTAGCTAAAGAAACCAAAAATACAGTGTAAAACCAAGCTCCACAGTTTTGAAAATAAACCTTAAGTAACGGAAAGTGCATGTGTTCAGATAGCATTGTGTGACAAGTTGCCAGATGGGAACCCTTGAGGGCATAAAGGAAGTGTCTTGGGATCCTGCTTCTTCTTCTGTGCCCAGGTGTATGGATGTGAGCTGATAAGAGTGAATTCAGCCTTTAAAAGCTCTATTAACATCTCTCCAGTAGTTTTCCCTGTTCTGCTGTGACGGTTTTGGCTGGGGTAGAGTTAATTTTCTTCATAGTAGCTGGTATGGGGCTGTTTTAGATTTGTGCTGAAACCAGTGCTGATAATAGAGAGATGTTTTAGTTACTGCTGAGCAGCACTTGCATAGAGCCAAGGTCTTCTCTGCTTCTTGCAACAACCCAGAGAGGAGGCTGGGGCTGTTCAAGAATTTGGGAGGGGACACAGCTAGAACAGCTGTCCACACTGACTAAAGGGACATTGGAGACCATAGGGTGCCGTGCTCAGTGTATAAATTTGGGAGAAGAAGGAAGAAGGAGGGATGATGGTATTGGTTAAAGCCTGGTGCTAATAACACCAAGGTTGTGGGTTTGAGCCCTGTATGGGCCATTCGCTTAAGAGCTGGTGACTTGATGATCCTGGAGAGTCCCTCCCAACTCAGAATATTCTATGAATCTGTCTTCCCAAGTGGTGGAGTCCTGCTTTCCTGGAGATGGCTGAACACCTGTGTGCCCATGGGAAATGGTAAAAGAATTTCTTGTTTTGTTTTCCTTGCACATCCAGCTTTTTTTTACCTATTAACCCATCTTTATCTCAACCCATGATTTCCTGCTACACCCTTCCTATTCTCTCCCCCATCTCACTGGACTGGCATAGGGAGTGAGTGGCTGTGTGGGGCATGGTTGATGATGGAGTTAAACCATGACACTTCCTTGGAATTCTCTATTTTGGTAAGCACTCAAAGGAAATTAATGCATAGCATCAGAAAAATGACCAAAAAGAAAAAAAAAAATGGAACAAATGGATGGAATCTGGAGCAACAGCTATTTCAGAAAACTGGTCTAGGAGAGAAGAGGTTAATTCTATGGGACAGTAACTATGGGATTCTATGGGATAAATGATCTGTGGGACAGGAAGTTGTAGACATTTCCTTATATATTTTGTACATAAGGCAGGGTACCTCTGGTGTCTAGTGGAAAGCTCATTGAAGCCAATGGTTTTATGTGTAGAGTCCCTCTCAAGTCAATGGAGTGAATAAGCACTCCAAGAGTAGCTTCTTTTCATCCTAATGTAGGTGACTGGAAAATAGGTCAGATTATTCACACTTTAAAAACTGGCTATTTCATTCATGTGGATGAAAGAGATCTGTCTGATACAGTCCGTATGGATTTCCAAAAGTCATTCAGCAAGGTCCTTCCACAAAATTTCCTGAAGTATGGGTGTGGGATAAAAAGTTATTACATGAATAAATAACTGATTAGACAATTGAAAGAAAGGGTAAGAGTAAATGGTCAATCTTCACAGTGGAGGGAGGTCACCAGTGGAGTCCTACAGGGATCACGCTGGAACTCATGCTGTTTAACACGCTCTTAAAATGCTGTGAAACAGAGTGTGGATGGTGAAGTGGCAAAGTTTACTGAGAGTACTGGGTTGTTCAGGGTCGGAAAGTTGAAGATCAGCAGTGGAAAAAAGTACGAGGACCTCTTAAAGCTGAATGATTGCGCATCATAACTCAATGGAGAGAAACGTACACAATAGAGAGAAACATACAATGAAGAAAAGCTTCTAAAAAAATTGGGCAATTTTGTCTGATATTACCCTTCAGGACCAAGATCCTAGGCTTCTAGTGGATAAGGAGAGAATTCCTTGAAAATCCTAGCAAGGAGGAGTTATGATCAAAAAACCAAATTGCCAGCATGAAGAACTATAATGAAAAGAACACAGATCAAACTGGAAAACAACACGATGCTTTGAAAAGCAATGACTGAGAGAGGCAGAAGATTATGGAACTGTCAGGGTTAGACCATTTCAGAAAGACTTTGCAGTCTGTTGCTCTACAAGAACAAGAAAGTATCAATAGGCATTCAGGGATGGTATGTTCATAAAATCAAAAGTAAGTTGTTCTTCACACAGCTTATATTTCAGCTGTGGAATTTCTTGCTTCGCAGTGCTGGGGGTTTACATAAGTGCTTATAGAGATTCAAAATGTAACCTGTCCAATGAAGAGAATACATTTTTTTTGAAGGTAATGAATTACTACATAAATAAATACATAATATAACCAAAATCCCCATTATAATGGTTTATGAAACCACTGACCTGCAACTTGTAGAATGCTTGGAGAGTATTTTAGTATTATCATAGATGGCCATCAGTTTTTCAAACTCAACCTTTGGCATCTGCTGTCAGCAGTTGCCAGGGGTAAGACACTGGGCTGGATAGGCCTTTTTCCCAACTCGGGCTGGCTGCTCTTATATAACGTGAATAAAGGGAGATTCTTGACAAAACTTTGTCTTTTTTGCCACAGTGACTTCCATGCTCAGTGTTAGAATTATAAAAATACACCTCAAATGTGAAATCAAAAACTGAGTAATTTCAAAGAAGGACAAAATGCAGAATGGAACAAAATGAAGCAAAAAGCCAAGGAAAAGTATTTGAAAGAACAAGCACACACACACACACTGCTGTAATGGTTACCAGATCTGCAAAACACAGGAGCTGGAAAACAGAGAAACTGAGTGACAATGCAGTGAGTCCTTTAAAAGAAATAATAAGCTCATACTGGGCTGCACAGAAACTAGTTCCCTTGACTACCAGAGACTTTTAGAACGGAAAAAACCCCAGAGGTGACTGAGAGAAAGAGAAAGTGCAGAAAGAGGGGAAGACAGAGACTCCAATTAAAATGCACCAAGGGGCTGAAAAGATTCACGAGGACACCTCAGATGACGTTGTGCAGAAGACTGGGCAACAAGTAGACTTTATTGGGCCAACGTGAATGCACAGAGAGTAAAAATGGTCAGAAATCATTGCCACTGTGCAAAGTACCAGAGACAGAAATGCTGGGAGACTATGACCATTTGTGATGCACCCAGCAGAGCTTGACAGCAACTGGCAATTGATGTATCTGAACATGGAGGAAAACACTGCCTGCTGATAATTGATTATTACAGTTGTTCTTTTGAAACTAACAAAAGTAAGCAACACATTACCCAGCACTCTAGTGAATCACACTGAAGTAGTAGTCACCAAACGCTATATTTGTGATGAGCTTATTTGAGGTAATGGATCTCCACACACACTGGAGGCATTTTTAAGGTTTTTAAAGTACCACGGCTTCAGATGCAGCTGGTAGTTTTTATTACTGATAGTTTTATGGGCTGGTCAACATTATTAATAGCCAAAAATATATTAATGCAGACAAGATCTTCCTTGAGGTTTGCTGACATGCCCCTCTGGAATCAAATGCTTTACTGACTGAGATGCTAATAAGCTGAAAGCTCTTCTCCATGAGTCCCGTGGCATGCTCCTTCTACAGCCCGGCGCCCCAGATAACAGCCAAGCAGCACAGATGGGACCAGAGTGGGGAGAGAGAGAGCAAGCCCAGCATGATCATTCAAGAAACTACAACACAGTTCTAGATAACTTGGAGATAATGGCATGGCTGGTGGTATCCTTGAGTGGAAACAGCGTTTGCGGAAAAATCCACTTCATCTGCAGTACAGGTAGAAAATGGAGAGAAACGAGATTAACCTCAGATGTTAGAAGATAGCCCTGGCCACGCTACTACTCTTCTGCTCGATAAAAGTCTTAATCTTGATCCTGAAACAGCATCTGAGAAAGTTGCCAGCTACAATGTTGCCATGGCTTTAAAGCCACCCACTATGCAGAAGGGAGATGACTCACACCTGAGCATCAAGTGATACAAGTGAACTATACTATGCCACTCAAAAAGTTCAAGCCCAAAGATCTGACATTCTAATGTTGTGATTACACAGAAACACTGGTAAGAGCATTTCCAGTTTTATGTTGTTTTCATGCATCATTAGATAACTGGTGCAATATCATTTAGAGAAAAGCTCTTAAAATTACTCCAGGAGATTGTTTTCTGCTCACTCGATCAGCACGGGTGCTGAGTTCAGATGCTGAGAGCAAAGGTGTTTTCGAAAGCCTGAATAAAAATAACTGTTTAAGTTTACATGTGTGGAGTGCCATTCAAGTGAGAAGTCCCAATAAGACAAATAAAGGTCAAATAATAAATATGAAAATAGATATGAAAAGTTACACTCAAATCAGAAATTCACGGCTGTGCTGTGAAAAGGTTGGGGAAGATTTGTGTTACTGAGCTGTATCTCTTTCATCTCACAGAGGAAGAAGAAAGCCTGTGATCCCGAAGCCATGTCATAGATTTTACCTCACACACACATTGCCTCAACTAAGAGCTCATTTAAATTAAGAGCATTGAATGTTACAAAGCAATATATTCAGGTAGGAAGGTGATTACAGTACTCTGTAAAATTGTTTACTCGATGAATATGTCCCTTATGGTGCAGGATCAGGTTCCTTTCCACACCCTTAGCACGGTCTCTGGGAGAAAACTGGCTGACAAACCTCTTGGTATATGAGCTGAATGGCTCTTTTGATTCCTCTGTCTCAGCTAAATATCCACTGAACACAGTAGAAGCTTAGACATCCAGAGCAGATGAAGACACTCATGTAACCACCTAAACTTAGGTATCTAAAAATGTCACGCATTAAGACTTTCTCTCTTCTCCTTTGTGGTTGCTCTTACCCTCTTGCCTTTATTCAGCATAGTTAAAATGAGTAAAATTGTAATTAATTTAAATTAGTGGAAGTCAACTACTCGTCTCTTTGTTTCCACAGTATATTTCCAGTCCCCTTTGCTCTGTCTGACTGGGAAAGCTAGGGATAGTTTCTTTTTTATGTTTGCCAGAATCTACCATAATGGGAGCCAAGAAGCAACTGGGTTTTGGACTCAGTAAAATTTTATATTATTGATCTGAAACTACTGGTTACATGGTAGCTCCTATGTAATGTCAAAACAGCAGAACTTGCCCCTGCTTGTGTACGTGTGTAATTGCAATGTGGCATTTTCATCTGACAAATATCAGACTGGAGAATGTGAAGCTGATCATATGTGTATACACACACAAACACACACATATATACACGTAAACTAAGTATTTGTGACTGTGTTTATAAAATTTCTGTTCTTCTTAATTACAAATTCATCATCCCTGTTTTGCATAAACAGCTGCAATTACATTAATTTTTTTGAAAACAGTATGGTCAATTAATTTTAATTAGCAGCAATACGTTTTTGCATTGTTATTATCTTTTCCTAGTAACCTGTTGTTCTCAAAGCTTTTTTTAGCCTTCAGGAATTTCTTCAGTTTTCTATTCAAATATTGATGAAACTTAACCCTGGTTAGTTTTCACAGCTGACAAGATCATAATTTGATGTGTACTGTTATCCATTAAAAATCACTTAAGGCAATTGCTGTTACCATTGTAACATGATAAACCTGACAATAGACTGTTAGTTCAAAAGAAAGAACCCAGTAATTTCATTTATTTTCTATTCCTCAAAACATCTGCAGTGACGTGAAAGAAATGTCAAGTTAAAAATAACAATTCTTGGGTCATGGTATCAACTGTGATTTCATTACGTCTCTGAGCAGACGAAAGCTGCTCTGGCATTCAGACTTCAGGTGAGCTTGTAAATGAAGAAAAGCTTAATCTATTTCAGTTTAAGATTATCAATAATTCAAATACCTACAAAGAGTCTTCATTTTCCCCACACTGCTAAAGTGAGAACACAGCGTATTCGGCACAGTGGGAGTTGGGCAAATCCTGGTGAGCTCTGTTTGCAGTCTGAGCCTGCAGCCTCTGTTAACCCAGGGTGGGATGCTGGGAGCCCGTGGCTAGTGTGGTGCTGGGGATGGCTCACCAGCCAGCTGGGGAAGCTGGGACATCAGCTCAGTAGCAGCATCGTGCCGAGGTGGCTTCCTGCGTTTTGTCTGGGAATTGTGCTGCACCCCGGAGACAAGCCTTACCTGTGCCTGCCACCGCTCTTCTGGGATGGTTTGCCTCGGTTTTCAGAGAAATGATGCTTGAAAGAAAGATCTTCCAGGTCCCTTCTAAACACTTTTTCTCCTATGCTGAAAGTCAGTTATTACAAAGCATGTTGTTACTTTTCAATGCTGAACTATTCAATTATCACTTAGAAAAATTAATTTATGAGTACAAACTGAAAGAGCTGGCAGTCCAACCAAAACCCAGCAGAGGAAACTTACATATAACACCTTACCCCTTCAATAATGCATTTATGGCAGTAATGTTGCAGTATCTGTGACTGACAGGACATGCTGGTAAGCTCATGTTCTGCTCTGAGATACCTGAGTCAAGAAAGAAAGAGTAGTTTTATCCTTATTTCAGAACTACATTTCTTTAAATTAACAAACTTTCAGGGCTGACCTTACTTTTAGGGAACAAAAACTGCCTACTCCTAAGTGAGAAAGACAAAGATGAAATCTAGAAGAGCTGATATTTCAAGACACCCCTTGCTTTAAGCTATTGCCGGGAAAAATGAAGCTTAAATGCAAGAATGATGTAGGCACTTTAGAAAACCCCATACAAAAAGGGACAGATGCTCAGAGATATGGACAGTTATAGGCACCTATTTCGGAATGTATCCACCAAGTGTCACTGCCCAGCATTTGGGAAAAATGGATCTCATGTTTAAGAATGACACAGATAATAAAAATTTAAAACATTCACAAGCAGAAAAAAATCCATAGACAAAGAAGCATTTCACCAGGGTTATTTTCTTTGCTGAAAGCATCATGTCTGCAGCTAGTGCTTGAGTGCATGAACAAATTAAGTTTACAGATTTCATAAAGCAATTTATTCTGCTTGAATGTAATAGCAGTAATTTTTCATGTAAGTCAGCAAAATACAATCCATAAAGGAAAAAGTACTGCCATTATTTTAAACTCTATTGTTCTTATTCAATCCAAATGTGAACTGAAGCTAAATAATTTACTGTGTAAATTTCATTTTTAATTTTATGCCATTGAAAAAGAAAAGAGAGAGAATGAGAGAGAGAGGGGAAAGCTTCAAAGCTCTAAATCCTTGTATACTAATGTCTCAGCAGTAAAATAATCTAAGGAGCGTGCTTCAGCAAAAATGATTGCTAGGATCTATAATAGGATTGTTTTAACTCAATAGTGTTTTATAAATTTTTGATTCACTCTGAGTTTTTGACAGCTTGCCAAGTTCCAGTTTTTATCTGATCATCTTTGCATTAATAATACATTACAGTAAGTTTTGCTGAAAAGTGGCCACTTTTTTCTCACGGAATACTTTACTTTTGCCAGCAAAATATTGACTTGAGTTTATAATCAATTTGTGTTTGGCTTGATCATGCTTAGCACGAAACTAAAATATTTGCTGCTAGACAGATGCCAATACAAATGTCATCATTGTCGTGCTCTAACGAATTCCATCAGTTGCTAAAAGATCTGCATTGTAGGTTGCAATATGTATCAGACTGAAGCCCAGAGCTTCAGACACACCAGGATGAGAGTAGATGTACTTACATGAAGCTCCCTTTCCCATCCTTCAGAAATGCTTCCTCCCAGCAACAGTGTCTATTTCCATACACTCGTCCTCTGAGTCACCTGTGGCTTGCTCACCTGCTAGATTCAATCAAAGCAAAAATACCGAATAAAGAAAAAAATGCCAAAAATTGTTTTAGTCACCTTCCCCCATCTTCTGAGGCATGAATGAAAATTGACTTTCAAGAAAATAAACAAACCAACCACTAGAAAAAGAACTTATTACTCAAGAGATTTTTCAGAAAAAAAAATAATTAAGCCAGTTGCAATTCACGTATCTTTATCTTCCATCATAATTATAATATTTCTATACAGACAATTTATACTTGATTAGTATCAGGAAACAGAATAGTCTGAGAAATACTACTGTTTAACCTAACTCAGTTAACTTACTTCATGAAGACATAGTACAAATTACCCCTTTCTCTGCATTGGCATGCCATCTGGAAAACCCCATCTTGTTCTGGCACATCAGTCCCAGACCCTGAGTTTCCCTCATCAGAGGAACTGAGCCAGAAGCCTTGCAATTCTCTTTTTCTGCCTTCAGTGTTGAAAACTCTCGGAAAAGTCCAGGGCTGGCACTCAGCCAAAGTTCTGCCCTGTTGGCAAGAGATTGCTTTGCCACATGGCCTGACCAGAGAAGGCAAGCATGCACCCCTTTAAAACTCCATGATGATAATGATGGATAGCAGGTACTCTGAACAGGAGAAACCTTGCCACACTCTCAGCTACTCCCATTGTGAGTAATGGCAGTGACATTTCTCAAACCCCAAGAAGGCAACTGCAGAGAGTGAGAACATACCTGAAGTAAACAAATGTTGGAGTCTGTCCTAAACAAAGCTGTGCTGAGGTCCATCTGTCTGAAAAGCAAAGCAAGCATGCAGAGGTGGCACAGGCACAGAGCCAATGCCAAACACCCTACCTGACCCTCACAACACTGTCTTTCCTGACATACATCTCTCTTTGACATGGCTGAATGCTCTGATGCTTTGTCACCTTGTGGAGATCTGCAACTGACATAATGTGTCGTTCAGTTCATGCCCAACTTAGGTATTTGAAAAGAGTGAGGAAATTAAAAACTGGCATGTGCAGGCATTGTAAACCAAGAGATTTTTATGTCAAGGCATGCCTTAGAATTTCATACTCACTCCTGATGTCCAGCCATTATTTGCGATTAACTACTACCTTCAGGGTGACCAGTTAAAAAAAAAATTACATGAAAATATGAGTTTACATTTAAACACAATTACACATTATATTTATTGCTTAATATAGTAAATTTCCCCTCTCCCCCGGGCAACAGGCAATTGCTCTGAGAAATAAAATATATGTGAGCTGCTAAATTATGCAGGCCCTTTTAAGCACTGCATACATCTGTAGTGTCCCAGTAGCAGTGACACTGCAAATTGTAACGTAGCAGTACGGCCTTTATGAAAGTCATTTTGCTACATCTGGTCATTACCCAAGTACTTTGAGAAATAGGTTTCATTTTTCCAAAACTTAAATTCCTTTCAGAAAAGCATGTGAAATTTTGTCTCTGAAAAAGTCAGGGTTGGCAGTTCTGTGGCACATAAGAGAACCAAGTGCCTCAAGTCTCAGCTCTAGTGATCTCGGAGAATAAACTCCCTTTATATAGTTTCATCTCACTTAGGGCAAACAAGGAAGACAAGAATGTGGGTTTGCTGCAGCTGCTATCTCCTGCCTGAAAGTGACTGTCAATCAGCTTGAGAGGAAAGGAAGATGCATCCCTCTCGCAGCAAGAGACAAAGAATATAGTGCGAGCTCACTGAATCAAGATAGTGAAAAGTATCATTTGGAACTAAAATTGGAATCAGCTGGGCACTGACCTTCTTCGATGCCTGTGATTAATCAATACTTCTATAATGAATCAATTAATGGTTGATAGCTGCTACATCTATTATGAAGGTCAAACACCAGAAACAAAATTCAATTGAAATAAATAAGCCTACACATATACATCACTGAAAAAATTTCTCTGGAATGCCGAAAAACAGGTGTTCATTATTTTTAATGTATGCTTTCCATTTGCCAGAGTTGGGCTTCCCAGTCCTCAGGCTGGGTGAAGGTAGAAAATGGATGGTGCTGCAGACAATGCTGAACACGTGAGTGAACATGGGACTGAGTTAAAAATTACCTTTTGTCTCACCAAACAATAAAAAGATGACAGTTTCAGATTCATTCACATCACTGTCTTTTTGCTAATCCTCAACAGCAACTCTGTCACTGATACAGCACACAGCACTCTCCATTCCAACACAGGCAAGCATAGCCTACATGGCAGCAAAGGAAGTCTGGAAGCAAGAAATGCCATCCTGATTTCCCTTCTGACAGTATAATTGGTATTTTTCAGATTTGAGGGAATCAGTAAATTCACTGAGACAATTGATGGGAAAGAAAAAATTAAACCTTTCTCTCACTGTCATGTGCATACAAAATGAGAATTATCAGCCCAATGCAATCAAGCATATGGAAAACAATTTTATTGTTCATACAATAAAAGCAAATAAGTTCATTCAGCCCCGGTTTTCCAAACTCTGATTTGCAATATTTTCTTCCAATAAGAAGGATTAGTTGGTTTTGGTTTTACTTTCTATTGAAACATCAAAAGAGCTCACTGGCGTCCCTTTATTGGTGAACCCTCATCAGACCTGAGCTGAGCTAGAAGGTTGGTACTTTGCACATTGTTGCTAAAAGGAAACCTTTTGGTTTTGACACAGTGAAGAAAAATGACCAGAAATAGCAAAAATGCATCAGATATTAGCTGAAAATATATGATCAGGAATCACTAATAAGAACAACACTGGTAATCATTTCATCACTTTGCCAAAGGAGGAAGACTCTCTGTTTTGAGGGTTGTTTTTATTTCCCCCTGTTGAAACAATCATTCTTCCATTAATGTACACTGGTCATGACATTGTTGGTTTGTTTATGTGATTTGCTAACACTGTGGATGTCTGTGATGCTTTGTCCAAGCATCCTGATACCTCATTTTCTCTGACAGCAATCATTCCTATCACAAATACCAGTGGAGAATGTTACAATGGAAGAAAGTGAAATTTGGTGCTTTTCTAACCACGCATCATTGTTACAGAGACTGAAGGTCAGGCAACAGGACTACACAGGGTTTTGTATAGCTGCAGCAACACTAACAGTGAGTGGTTGATGCCCAGGAAATCACCTTTTATTGTTTCCTTTTGTGTTACACAGATCCATGCATTTTACTGTACACTGACTTGACCTGTGGTGAAGTACATGTCATCTGAAAATCGATATCATGGTCTTTACCCCTTTCTCTCTATCACAGGTCAAACAAAAGGAAGGTGTATTTGCTTGTCTCTTTTTTAAAATTTTTTTGAGAGAGTTCATCTGAAATGATCCAGTGGGTAACAAAGAAACTCAAAGGGAAGCTGGTTCCATTAAAAGGAAAAGTAATCAGAAACATGATGAGTTTTTCTTCTGTTAAATGAGAAGCTGACTCACACAACTGAGGAGGGAATCAAAACCCAGGTTCTTATAAGAGTATCACAAGTTCTCCTCTTTGGCCTGAGTCAACATGGGCATTTCATTACATTAGCGCACCTCATGGTGTTTTGTTTGAAAAAAATATTCTCAAATGCCAAGATGATCCCAACTTGGCTCTAAATCATGCCTCCTCCAGCTTCTGAGTCAGTCAGCAGCCCCTGAGCACACAGGAGCAGCAGACAGAAACCAAAGTGGTTTTGAGCCCCACAAATTTGTATCTTTAGTTGCAGATGTTGGGCAAAGTCTCTGTTTTATAATTGAGCCAAAACAGTTTGTCTTCTCCTAGTGCCAAGCCACTCAAATGTGGGTCCTTAGTTTCCCAGATTCACTGCATCTCAAGGAAAGAGAAAGATGTGAAATGTGTGAGCCCCAGTTTTGGTCAGAGGTGTGGGGAAACAGATGATTCTCTAGAAAAGCTGCAGGGGCTGTGTCCTTTTCTGCTCTGTGTTTCTTGCTTAACTTCCTTGTTCTCACAGTTTCCTGCCACTGGCACCAGCAGTTCCACTTTAAATGGAGCTTTAACATAGATATTCCACCCTGTCTGCCATTCTTCCTTGGACTAACATTTGCATGGCAGATGGTACAAATGGCCCAGCAAATATTTACTGGATCAGTGTTAGAAAAGCAGAGCAAAGCAAAGCAAAGCAAAACAAAACAAAAACACCCCAGCTGCCAAACTGATGAGTTTCTGGCACCATTTTATGTGCCACCAGTCAACAGGATGGGGAAAACACTACGGGAAGATAACTGATGTTGAGCTTACTGGATTTTTCAGAGTACTTTCTGAATATTTTAGTTTGGAGCACCCCCAGAGGGCAAGTACAAGGACAAGAACTTTTCCCTTTCCTTCTCAAAGTCTGCCTTTTTCTGTTGCTTAGGTAAAAAAAAAAAAAAAAAGCATTGTGACAGATTAATGTATTCCCTTTTCAAATAAAAACCAGTTATATCTGGTATCAGAACTGTATTAATTATAGAAAATACATTGAGCTCCTTACAAATGGAGTCTCTGAAACTCTCACGGCAAAGTCTGGGACAAATATCTTACAAATTTAAATAATGATAGAAGCAGAGGATGGTGATCAAGGTTAAGAATAACCCATTGCTTTTGGGGGCACTTACTTGCTAAGGCTTATCACAGGAAGAGCAGAACAGTAAAGTACCTGTGCAATGAGGTTGCTTTTTAATTTCTATGTTCCTGTCAATCACTATCTCTTTATTTTGCCATTTCTTTGCTAGCTTAACTAACTGGGTGTGAACATCTTTGATGGTGAAGGACAATGAAATGCCAGGAAGTCTTACGGAGCAAAATCCTTTTTCTTCACCTTAATGATTCTCTATAATATAATTAACAGTGCAGAAGTAGTGCAAATAATATTACTATCCAAATAGATGTTATTTTCTAAGCAGGTTACATACCCCATAATTTAAAAACCTTTTGTTAATATTCCAAGCAGAAAAGAGAGGTAAACTGGAAAAACAGAAACCAAAAATATATGGCCCACCATTCTGAAAAGTAGTTCAGCAGATGGTCAAACGATTTGTATAGAATGGGACACAACAGAAGGAGACGGAGTACATCTGAAATTCTTGCTCCAACTGGAAGTCTGAACCACCTGAAAATCAAATTACATTTATCCTATCATTAATTTTTAATTAAAATTACAGTCTAAGAAAATTTTAGTAATGTTTTTGAATATATATTTGTTTAAAGGAAAAGAAATTTTCCTTCTTCCATCAGTCCCTCAGGAAAGATCAAATTTCTCTTTAGGCCTAGGAGCAGGATAGATAGAAGGAGAATGTACACAAAAAAAGTATGAGTAAAGAGAAGAAAGAAAATTCTGTCTCCTGCAATTGTGTTTTGCCCATTTATCTTGCAGTGTAAACTGTGAACTAAATGAGAATATGCCGTGAACTGGAAAGGGAAAAACAATACAGTCCTGATTAATTTAGTTCACCCAAAGTTCTCTTCTTGATCTTATGGCATTTCAGAAGACAGTGTTCATTAGTTACCAAAGCTAAAGAAAAAGTCATTGTATCCTCAGTGCCAAAAGAGAAGTGAAGAATTCTTCCACTGGAAAACCAAAGCAACTACAAAATCCTTGCACAAAGGCCACAGAGGGTAGGGCTGGTTTGGGGTCCCCTCTCCAGGATTTCTTTCATGACTTTCAAACAAATCTTGATTTCCAAACTCATGCGTCCAATTGCTCAACCTGGCGGTATCAGAGTTCACATCTGAACTCAAAACAGCAGCATCAGATTCATGAACAGTGAAAAGGTTTATCTACAGACACCGTTTCATAACCTAGTGGATCCTCCTCTCCAACTGGGTAGATTCATATAGTCTTGAAAAAGAATATATTCTTATACAGGCTTTGAACCTCAGGCCATGAACTTCCACTTATTAAAAAAGGTGGTTCCCTGGTTCAGAAGGCTCGAAGGTTCCCATCTTGCACGCCAGTAATTCTTCAATTAATCTCAACTTGGCTGCTGAGTTTACTCAGTTTAAAAAACCAACCAACCAACCAACCAATTAAAAACCTGTGGTTTTTTACATCTATATGTTAAAAAAATATAAATCAATGTTTAAGTAATTTGTCAATGTTTTAATCATCTTCCAGCTACACAACAAAGAGATTCTTTCTGCTATAATTTCTACCATTTTGTCTCAGTGATTCCTAGATAGGCTAATCTCTCTGAAGCACCTGCACACTGCCACCTTGTTAAGCCAAAAAATCCACCAAAGGATATTGGATTTCACTGGCCCACGATATACTATCACCAGGTCTTTATTTTAACTCTCCACTCTTATGTGGTAAACAAAAGAGGTTAAGCAAGGAGAGCGAAGACTCAATTTTTGTGCCCACCTTCCTTTTCTTACTAGAAAAATGTAGCTTAAAATTGCACATTACTAGAAACAGATTTGCAGAGTCCAGGGTTTAAAATAAAGATATTTTATAAGATTTAGATTTTGTAAGCAAATCTGTTCATTATATAATTAAGGAAGAAGCCATGAATACACTGACCAGCTCCTCAGCTGGAGGAACTGGACAAAGCTGTGCTGAAGCCCAGGGAAGGGCTGCTCAGGGAAGGTTTGAGCCTTTTGTAACAGTTACAGCTTCTGTAACTGAAGTGGCACCTGTCACTCTTTTCCCTTCTAGAGAGAGTGCTGTTGCTCTGTATAGAGAGCTTATTGCTCTGTCAAAAGAACCAAAATTTTCCATCTGGGATTGCTACCACAAATTGCACTGCTTTTTAAAATTTTTAGCCACAACATTCAGTAAATAAGATGTGGAAAACATATTGTAAAAGAAGGTTTCTCTTGAAAGAAAGGAAGAAAAAGCAATTCAAATGAATGTTAAAATCAAGGATAAGTGGAAATGCTGCAGGTCTCTACCTATAAATGGGGGTCAGTGGACCTTGCTCTTCCTAGGGTATTGTAAAGATTCATTAGTTTGTAATGTGTTCAGATAGAGTGAGAACTGCAGAACAGTCAAGTAGGAAATGAATAATTCTGTCTTTAGAACCAAGCCTGAGCAGTGTGCAGTAAATAAGGCCTGAGGCCAAACGCCAAGCAATGAGGATAAAAGAACATATTGAATAGCTGCTCATTAAGTGAGCACCATCCATCCTGTGCCCTGCTGAAGCAGGTGTCCTGGGGAAAAGTAATAGAATGCAACCTTGTAATTAAAGCCGTATCATAATGCATATTCACCAGGAGGTGAAATTAAGGATGTCTTGAGAAATTCAGTCTGACATTGCCCAACTTTTGAATGCTGGACTTTGCAACTTTTATGTTCTTTTAGCCATATATATGTATAATTATTATTTTATCCTGTTTTCTGTTTTTCAAGAGGCAGAGACATATGATAAGAGGTTGCAGAATATAGTCTTTCTGGCCACACATCCAAACAAGAATGAAAATGACTTCAAACCAATGGACTGAAACTAAAGTCACTGCGTGTGTCTGAAGAGCCCAGAGCAGAGCTGAAAGGAGGGGAGGGGTAGGTCTGACAATCTGTAAACGAGGTAAAAAATGTCTGAGACCCAGGGATCATTAGCCTGTGGCCTGTACATAATTTGTACTGATGCACATCAGGGATAGATCTTGGTACTTTCCTCACTTGCAATCTGGTTATGTTTTATTATAAATGTCAAGCAATAAATTTTTTATTAAATAAATTCTATGTTCTTTGATAACTTGTTCTTGAACCTACTACTCATTCTCCTTTCCTTCCTTCCTTCCTTCCTTCCTTCCTTCCTTCCTTCCTTCCTTCCTTCCATTTTCTTATCACATTCATGCTTAACTTACCCCAAATAAATTGTACATAATTTTCCGTGTTTATTCTCTCAGTCTTTAAACACCTTTTCTCATTTTCTACCCTGGAGTGATCTTACTTATTACCAGCATTTTTTTTGCTTGATATATTGATAGTATCTCTATACCTGTCCATATCTAGCATGTGAAAATGACTGTAAGATATACATTTATGTTAACACATCTATGCATGTCTGCATAAGCACATATTTTTTATACGGATATAAAGTGCAAATTAAAAGACTAGCAATGTCACAAAGTCAAGATCACAACAGTAAATGAATCCATAAAGTTATTTGAACTTAAATAATTTCTTCCTCTGTCTTTTTATTTCCCTGTCAACATTAACAACTTTTGTTGTTAATGAAATGGAAGTTTATTCCCTTTTTGACCTCCAGATGTCCCAGCACAGGATGTTCCAACACCTCTGTCCCCATGAACAGATGGGGATGAAGAGCCCAGATGGGTTGTTTTCCCAGCCATGCTGAAAGAGAGGTCACCTGCCCACAAGACCTGTTTCTACCAGGAATGTGGTCCTCATGCAACAGCCACCCTGCAAGTATGGGGAGTGTCAAGGAAATCGATTTTTAACCAAAGACTAAATTCAGCATCCTCAGCCTTCACCCTATGGGCCATGCTCTCTTTTCTGCACATCTGACTTTGCAGACAAAACTAATTACATTCTCACTGCTCATAGGATTTGTCTGGGTGCTCAACTGAAAATGCAAATACTTGTAACTCATTCAGCAAAGAGAGCTGCCTAGCAACTTCCTGGCAAGGCACAAAGTCAAATTTACCCTGAACTACCCTCAACCCACCTTGGGCTTTTTTCTGACTACTTTTCTAAGCTCTAGCCCTAGATAAGGAACCCTTCTGTAGTAATATATTTCATATACACCACATATTTTATAGATTACATGTTTCAGAAATATTTTGAATCATTGCTTTTTAAATGCATTGTTTCATCACCTACTTATTCAAAAAGCAAGGGATGTTTTAATACTCCAAATGCTATTTGATAGGCCTTGAGAGAAAACTTTTTAATACACAATAATTCAACAAATTCAACTTCTAATATCTAATTCTGGTGTTCATTCAACCCCTTTGAGAGCCTCTCTTTTCCTTAGAAAACATTGCTTGAGGTTAAATCTCCAGAGCTTTTGACTTTCAGCCTCTAAAACAGTTACAGTCTCTAAAAAAATGTTGCACAGGCTGAAGCTTAGAGCTAGCACAGTGCAAAGATAAAACTTATGAGTTGGAAGAAAGGAGGAAGGAAATATTGTTGTGCTTTTATTGCTTCAGACAAGAATCTGTGAAGAGCAGAGTTAATGAATACGAGTTTCCAACATATTTGTGTCTTCTGGTGTTACCCACTCTGCCTGGTGGGTAACAAAGGTTAAGCTGCAAGCAAAGCTTTTTGTGCAGCTGGGGAGGTCACAGACATTCCTCCAGTGTGAACCTCTCCAGAAATCTTGATCCTCTCCTGCTCCTTCTTTTTGCACACAACTTGAAGGATTTTAAGACCTTTTTTTCCTGTCTGCAGTATGGAATAGAGAAGCTCTTCATAGGCTCTGATGCAAGTGTGTATCCAACATCTGGACTTGGAAATTAAATCTGTACAGAGGGAGAAGAGGTGGATTCCTTTTCCCATACAAGGATCACAGGTCAAGCTGTACCACACACAGGCAGGAAAGCGTGAATCTGTCTGTGAATGTGTTGCATGACCTCTTTGTCTCTATGGCAGATCTGATTGACACTGGCAGAGTGGTTCCCAAGTCTCGGACACAGAAACATAAAGATAGCATCACAGAAACCTCGTTTCTGAAGAAGCCCAGGGTCAGGATACCATTAGCCTAGAGAACCTTTGGGATGCATTTAAAATATTGGGAGATATATGGGTTTATGATCTAGACACAAATCACATAATCAGTGCCTGTCCCACAGTCTCCTTCAACTGCTGGTCACAACAGCATCACCAAGAGATTTTAGGACTGAGAGCAAGAAGCTGAAATAAACCAACATGAAATTGCAACACTGCCTTTCCTGAGCACTGTGGGGAGCACACAGGTTTAACAGGGGACAGAGGAGAACATGAAGGCAGCTTGAGCAGAGCAAACCCAAGACAGTAAAGGCAGAGAGGAAGGAGCAGCTGAGCGGCTCCCTGTGCCACTCTACAGTGGAGGGATGAGCACATGCTTTGCTGGGGTCACTGAGGACCCAGTTCACCAAGCAGTTGTTGCTGAAGGGCCAAAGAGGGGAAGAATCTGAGAGTCTTCAACTGAGGCACTTCCTTGCCTCTTCTCTGGCTTTATGAATATTGCAGACAGAAAAGAAAGGAGCATCCTGATAGAGTTGAAGATGTCCCTGTTCATTGCAGGACAGTTAGACTACCTGACCTTTAAAGGTCCCTGTCAACCCAAACTATTCCATGATTCTGTGAATACCAGTGTTCAAACATGAGGGAGAAAACCAGTGCACAAGTATCTGGCTGGAAGATCTGTTGGGCATTCCAACCTCTTCTGCCTGTGTTTAGAAGAGTAAGGGGAATTTTTCAGCAAAGCTGTTGGGAAGAACAGAGTTTTATTGCAGTTTGCTTCACCTGATGCCAGGAATACAGTGGTGCTCTTCTTACAGACCAGCCAAAATTGCTGGTGAAGCTCTGGAAAGCCACAGAGACAACAAAAAACCCCAACAATGGCAGGGGTGGGGGTGAGGCAACCCAAACCACAAAACATAGCTGCATTTACCCAGAGAAGGGAATTCTAACTCAAAGGGGTAACAAGTGGCCAAAGGTCACCCTGGCTGTGCAGGTCCTCAGACATGCCTGTGCTCTGAAGGTACATACATTGCTGGTCTGCTACATCCAGAAAGCACAAGATGTGTTTAGCCATTTTTTGTTCACAGTTCAATATCATGGTAATTGTGTCTCTTTTCAATGTATGAAGAATTAAAGGACAGAGAGAGGATTGTGAAAAAAAAGCTCAAAGTTCAGTTGCCTGCACTTACTTGTTTCTTCTTCTTCATGTGAGACCTTTCCAAGAATGGCCCTTTTGTGCAAAATATCTTTGTGCTTTTATAACACCAAATTCCACTCAGAGCTTATTGAGGTCCCCGTGTAACTCAGCTCTTACGCACCTGCTTAATGATGAGCATTTATGTAAATCACATCCTTAGTCAGCAAAGGATTCAAATCCCTTATGAGCCTCAAGGACTTGAAATTGCTTTTCAGACCAAAGAATAATACATCAGTATAGGAAAAAGAGACCTTGAAAAAAGCAACGTGACAAATGGAATTAGAATCAAGCCTGAAAGTTGCATTTTAAATATCAACAATAAAAAAGTTATGGATAGTATATGAAAATTGTTTCAGCACTGCGTACTTAGTTATTATTATTCTTCCAACATTTTAATACACCCTTGTCACCTGGATAAAACATACTACAGTTCTACATGGATCTTTTAGCTTCAGGCAACTGGGACATGAGAAACAGAAGCCTAAAGTGTGCTGTGGATGCTATAGGCCAGATTGTCCCCACCAGGACGTTCATCTACATAGTCAGAAAAGACTTTCCCAAATGTGAACTTGGAATTTGCCCCATGGCAATGGAAACGTACAGTTTGGTGCCAGAAAGTGCAGCAAGTGCAGAACATATCTTACAGACTTTAGTAGCATTCTGAAGGAATCATTCACTCTGCTGAAGGAAAAAGAGAGAAGTATCACAGATGATTTCCACTGGCAGTCCATACTGTTCCAGGGTATGAAATGAAGCTGTTTAGTTAACATTGTGGCATTTTAGTTTAGGTATTGGGCACTTCATGGGAGCCTGTTATATGTTTCTTTATACAAATGTGGAGTTGTGAACTTTATAACATGAAAAGATTAAAAACAGAGCAACATCTGAATCAGATCTTAGGTTTTCTGAGTGTTTTAAAGAGTAGTTTATGTACTAAAGCTAAATATTAGAAATAAACAAATAAATTGCCAAAATTTCATAAAGATAGTCACTAGCTGATGAATAGCTACTTTACCTCTCAGTTAATTTCTCTCTCTTGCATGAGAAATAAGTTAGCTTATACATCAATTTCTGATTTGAAATACAAAAAATTAAGTCCAATATCAATAGAAAAGTTTTAAGAGAAATTTTAATGAAAATGCAAACTGCATGGAGTTTGAACTCAGTATCCTTGAAATATACAGCATCTATCCCCCAGAATAAACAGCCTTTGGTACCATCCACAAATAAGATGCATGATTTTCACAGGCTCTCCTGAAGAGCAGAGTTATTATCATACATTAGATTTTGCTTCTTGATTAAAAAATCATATTAATTAAATGCAATTAAATTAAATTAAGAGTTGAAGAAGCAGCAATCCATTTATTATTATTTTCTCACAGTGTGGGCCACATTCTAATAGAATGATCACCCTCCCTCCCAGCCTCCCAGTCACAATTACCCAACATCCCTGGAGCACTATGCAGAAGTATTAACATATTTTAATTCTCTTCTGTGAGATTTTTCTTTGCACAAAGAAAACTGGTTATGAGGCCTCCTCTGTTTTGGGCTAATCTCCTCCTTTTAATTGATTTTTTTTCTTTGTCTTGCTGTCTCTGAATTGTCTTTTCTTTGTCTCACTGTGTCATGTCTCCTTGCATTGTACTAGCCTACTTCACTGTATCCTGTCAAGAATTCCTCAACTTTCTTGGGAAGGACAGACATCTCTGCTGACAGTTACTCTTCCAGTGTCTGTGTTGCATGTTTGTTGAGCCCATCCATCTCAAAGATCCTTGAGAAGAGAGAAGTGGAGAAAGTGGAACAGATTCTTCAAAGTAAGAAAAAATTAAACTTTCTTTGGTCTTGAAAGCAGGATGTATCATCCAAAAGGCACTTTTGGTACTGATTCCCAAGCAAACTTTAATCAAGTCACTTAAATGCTAAAGGTCTAGTTGGTGTCCATTTAGGTAGGGGGGATGAGCTGCCATGCTGGCAGGGTATGCTGGCACTGAGGGAACTGCAGCAGGCAGACTGCTCCTGCACAAGTTTCTGTGCCAGGTCTTTCTGCCCTACTCTGCGTAGGCTGGCAGTAGGAAACACGGGCTGTCCTGCTAAGCCAGAGCTGAACTAACACTGGGTGCTGCTGAATCAACACACACAGGTGAGTGAGGGTGACCAAAACACCACGGCTGCAATGCAAAGAGTAAGTGTATTTCATTGCCTCTCTGGCTGGAGGATCCTGGAATACAGGAAGAGACACGGGAAGTGGGGACACAGGCACCGTCGGGCTCAGCCCATCCCAGCGTCTGGCGCGGCTGCTCTCTGCACCCACTTGTCGCAGGCCCATGCAGAAACTGTTTACATCCATGCTGGGATCACCTCTGATTTTTATGATCTCTGCTTTGATCTCTGTCCCAAGACAGGGGGATCAAGCAAGTCTGGGAGAGGACCTCTCTAAACACTTATGTTACCTCCACACAGAAATTCTACTTCTCAAAACAGAGAGAGCATAAACAGCAGTAAGCATAACCTATGGTTTCCCACACTGGTATTCTCCAGGCCTTGGCCTTCCCAGCTGCAACGTCACTGGAGAGAATCTACCATCCTCCTCGCCATTCTTCTGCTTTTAACCCTTTTCTCCCAACAGATGCCCTGAACTATGACTCAAGAAAAGGTAAGCCACTTTGCCCAGCAATAGGGAAGTGGGTAATGAAGTCCCAGATGGCTGAAGAAGTGAGAGCAGGTGAGGAGTCTGGGGCAGAAAAAAAGACCTGCACTTAACAATCCATTTCTTGCCAGATAAGTCTCAGAGCAGTCCTGCTGGCAAACCTGTGACCTTGTTAAAATGAACACATTCTTCATGGATTTTTATCTTCCTGAAAACATTAGAAAGAAATTTTGCTTATTTGCAGCTCTTTGTGAGCAGGCAACCCTCATGTGGGAGAACTATTGAGATCCTGAGCAGCTGCCCCTAAAAACTAAAACGCAGATCTTCATTGACAACTGGCACAGACATGACATAAATTATGCCAGGGCCAGTTTTTTAACAAGCGTATAATAGCATGTGGAATTATTTTCTGTTGTTATGTTCTCCTTCCTTCCACTGGTCTAGCATTGCCATTCCCCCTTTTCTGAAACTCCTGCTCCTCTCAGGGGCATTCACCCACTATCCTCCACGCTCCCACCATCTGTGAAAAACTTTGTCCTATATAATTCTCACCTATTTTCTATCTCAGTTCAATTCACTGCTGGCAACATGTTCTCTCTCTTTCCCTCCTTAATTCCTTTTCCTTTCTCTCAGCAACATCATTTTATATGTTAATACTGTTATTTAATATGGTCTCAGGTTCTTGGATCCAGCTTATACTGAAGTAGTTTTTGCCACATCATCTTTATATATTATGTTTTTATCTCATATGGCAGATTTGTTTCAAAAATGTTAAGAAAATGTGTCTGTTTATGATTATGTACCAATGATCCAAGACAGAGTTTTGTTTTCCTTTTGGAAAATCCTGTTGGCTAAATGTCTTTCTCTTTTGATATCTCTGGACAGCTTCTGCATTGTGCTCCCTTATGACAGTTTGTTTCAGAATCAGATTAAACTATACTGCAAAGTAATCTCCTTATGGTATCCAATTCACAGAAAATA
Source organism: Machaerirhynchus nigripectus (assembly GCA_013397975.1). Taxonomy (NCBI): domain Eukaryota; kingdom Metazoa; phylum Chordata; class Aves; order Passeriformes; family Dicruridae; genus Machaerirhynchus; species Machaerirhynchus nigripectus. The sequence continues at coordinate 838,889 of VZRQ01002237.1, forward strand.
CTAACACGGACTCTACTGAAAGGAAGATGCCTTCTGTGAATAACATGAGTCCATGACAGTTTTAACTTCAATATTTATACAGTCAGAGACACTGGCCTAGAATTTATTCCCTTCCTCATAGCCAAATCCTGTTCAGATCTTCAACTCACTAAACTCGGGGGTACACCAGCCTGTAATTCAGAGCAAGAAACACCCAGAAAGGCCAAACCATTGCTTTACAGACAGATAGTTATGCACATGCATGCTTACAGTCATCCTGTCCACTTCAATCCTCACCACAAAAGATATTTCTGGACCAAAGTGAACTCTAGCCAGGCACTTCATCATAAGAAGCTCCTCAGCCTCTTGCAGTTCACTTACTCACTTTGAACACTGCTGGCTAAGACTGGCCTTTAACTCATTATCACATTTAAAAATAGTTTTAAGCATTTATTTGTTAGGATGATTTGTAAGATATGTTCACACATGAAGCATAGAAAAAAAAAAAAAAACAAGCCAAAAAAAACCCCAAACTTGCTAGGCATCCATTAGTTTCCAAGAAAGAACCCTAACCAAACTAACCTCCGGAGTCTGAGAAATCAAATTGTAAGCCTTTCAGGAAAATTGCACTATAAAACAGGCCACACATGAAAATATAATTAAAGTGGTTAGTAGTTTTCACTACAGGAGCCCTGTTCTGCTCTCTGAAATGCCAGCCATCACTCCATTCATGTGAAATTGGATCAAATCTGCTATACAACTGCTCCACAGTGATAGTTCTGGGGCATATGAAAACACGCTCTACTCTATGGTCACCTATTAGAACTTTCCTTTCCTGCTGTTCAAGAATCTAACAAGTACTTTTGAAGTAGAGGTTTTTACACCCTTGAGGGCTTTCCACAAACTTAAAATCAATCCAAACTAGCACTCATTCATAAACTTTCAAAGACAAATATATTTCCACATTTATTTATGGAGACAAAATTCTTAACGAAGTGATCATTCACTTTTCCATGACAGAAGTTGCTATGCATAGCCTAAATCCCCTCCTAAAAAGATAAGATGTATATTATGTCCTAAAAAAAGTCTGGTTTTTTGTTTGTTATCTAATGGAGGATGACAGAAGGACAGGTAATACAGCCCTGAAGTTATAACATGCGATACATAAAACTGGTTCAATGCATTATAAAATATAAAAAGGTAGCAATATCAAAAACCTTCCTAAATAAAGAGGGTGGGACATTGGGGAAGGAAGGCAAGAAGGCTGGATTTAAAGGAAAGGTTATTTTTTCCCTGGGATACCCTTTTTCCTTTGTTAAGTTTTGCCCTTGAGTTCCATTTATCAGCTTGCTTAAAAAGCGAGCATACGTAGTTCAAAACAATAACTCTTTGAAGATACAAAAGATTATTTATGATTTTACTGGAATATTTTTACATTATTTTCTTAAACCAAAGAATCCTCCATTCACATTTTAAAGCATTAAATGGAAACATATCCTGGTTTATTTTATCTAACAAATGAACCAGTGAACCAAGGAACCAGCTGCAGATTCATTTTCTGTATGATTTCCCTGATGGATACATGCAGGATCCTATGGTCAGGAGACAGTGAGACAACCCCTGTGAAGAGGTCAGAAATGATGCTGTCAGAGAACAGAATGCTGTGGGACAGGCATAGAAAATTAAAAAACACCAAACCCCAAACAGATAAGGTATGTGCAGCTAGGGCCATAACTAACATAATAATTCTTGCTTCTCTTATTTAAATCTCCTTAATCCTTCATCTACAATTAATAAGATTTGCTATTAAAAAAAGTAGTTCAGAGGGTTCCACACTTCTTGCTAAAACATAAAAGTAAAATTTTGGCCTTTCATCATCTAAAATATTTATATAAAACTTTGTGAATCAAAAGTCTCTTTTAAACATCTCTGAGGGTGACAAGTTAAAAAACTGACAAAAATGAACATTTTATTGTCAAAATCCCAGCACAGAGTAGCAAAGATTTAAGCCAAGATGATACTCGGTGGTATACTGACATGTCATCAAAGAGAATGAACATTCCATCTATTTTGGAAAATAATTCTTCATTTAAATTAAAAGATGCAAAGATTATCTTTCTCATAATTAATCAGGGTCAGACAGACCAGTACATGGAAGAACAGAAGCAATAAGCACAAGGAAATCACCCCAAATTTATGCTAAATGTGGTCTTTCATAACAGCAATGCCAGCAATAGCAAGATAAAAAAGGAAATGTACGTACACATATTTTGTGTTCATTTAGAACCAGATGACATATTTGCACAAGTGACTCGACAAAAAGGCGATTTTCATAGCCCTGGATTGCTAAACAAAATCCTGTTTGCTGTACAGAGATAAGCCTGATGTGGCGTGTAAGGCAGGAGAGCACCTGTGTGCCTTCCCTTCGTTAGTGTCCCACAGCCCCCTGCTGGGCTCAGCCTGCCCTGAGGGAACGCAGCCAGTCCCAGCTGCAGTGCATCCTCCCTTCTCCTTCCACCCAAGCTGCCAGGTGAGGCAACGCACCGTGGGACAACCCTGCTCGGATCTCCCCAGCTACCGAAGGGCTCTGGCCGAGGAGCTGGTGCTGCTCTGCCTGGAGGTGGGAAGGTGACAGTGGGATAAGTAGGGAGCATGTGTGCACAACCACCCCCGGGGGGCAGAGCCCATCCTGCTCACCAGCCTGCCAGAGAGACTGTGATACTGAAGAGCAGCAGAGCAGGGAAGAGACAAAAAAGCTACGAAATGGAGTCCCACTTCTGACCAAAGCCAGAGACTAAAGAAAGGACACTGTTGTGCTGCAGGCATCACAGACCAGCTCCAGAGCTACACAGCCACAGGAAGAGAGATCTCTTCCATTCTTCCCTATATATTTGCTTTTGATCTGATTGCTTTTTCATCTGTTGTATAGCCAGGGCTATCTCTTTCACCTTTGAATGTCTTGTGCAGTGTTACTAGAGGAAATAATACTTAAAAAATCAAATCAAGACCAAGCAGCTTAATAACAGGCATAAAAGAAAACCTTTCCTGATTCCATTCCAGAAGCAAGAAAGAACCTGTGCATCCAAAAGTGTGTCCTGTTTTTTCTCCTCATAAAGGATATTTCTTCTAAATTTGCTGCCATGAGAATGACATGGTGTGAGTAGTAGTGAGGCCTTGAGAGATTTAGGAAATGGCATTGCTTTAACATGAGAGGAGAAAACACTACCCTTCATCATTTATAATGTAGCTGCTCCCTGTCTTTCTTCAACAGCGTGTTTGAAATCAAAGCAGGAAGTTTCTGAATTTCGGAGATGTTTTCTCCTGTAGCTTTGAAAGCAGGTGACACCCTATCTGGATCCAAACAGCCAACCTCCTCAGTGCTCCTTAGTCTCCAACCTCGTCCTCCCAGTGTGCATCATCAGGATGAGGCAGAGGCAGGGAGTGGGTAGGTAAGCTCACTTCTGCTGACAGCCTCTTGCACAGAGGGGGACCCTGGCAGAGGTGTCCCCTGAGACCACTAAAAATGTAAGGATACTTTAGTGATAATATTTCAGCTGTGGAGGAGGGCTGACACCAGGGAGTTGTTTTTTTTCAGCAGGACACCTGAATAGGCATGTCTTGTGTACCACTGCAGTACAGGAGTACATACTGCTTACGTCTTTTAAATGACATACCCTATATTCTATGATATACAATCAGAAAATCATAGAATGGCTCAGGTTGGAAGCAAGCTTGAAGACCATCTAGTTCCAGCCCCTCTGCCATGGGCAGGGACACCTTCTACTAGACCAGGTTGCTCAGGGCCTCATCCAACCTGGCCTGCAAGGATGGAAGAGCAAAAACACAGTGATGTGCATAATATGTTGTATACACATGCCAAAGATTCTCAAAAGTGAATTGTTTCTGGTTGTCCAGCTTAACAATATTTGAATAGACTGATCTGAACAGTTAGCTTTCTTAGATGTCCTAATTTGATTTACCCTCTTGAGCTAGCAGAGCCAGATTGGTTTTCACAGACAAGTAGTTTGAAAGAATGCTACTGTTTCGGATAAAATATGTAAAAATGACATTAATCACATTTCTGAGATCACAAATGTCGTTATTTCAACACACAAAAATTTCTGAAATCCAAATTTCAAATGGTAAAAAACATCTTGTTTGTCAGCATGTTTTTAGTCCCATCAGAGATTAGGTTTCAATCATGCCCAAAAGAAACAGTTGAAAAGTACTCTGTGATCAAATAGCAGATACATTGAACTCAATTGCTCACCGAAACATTTAAAACACTCTGGTTGCTGCAAGGCAGTATAAATACACCAAAGAGAGGTTTCATACCATTAAAAACAAGAAATTTATCACTCAATAAGTATAATTCATAACAACAGAAAGAATGACAACTTCCAGAATAAAAGCCTGTCAATCCCCTGCCTGCTCCATACACATACAGTTGCGCATCCAAGGGAAAATAACATCTCAGAGCTTCCATTAAAATATATATTTAATAACTCTACAGGGCTGTACTGATGCTTTAAGGTGTTTCAAACAATAAAAAACATTTCCAAATGCATTTCAAGGAGTAAAGGCTACTAGCAAATTCCCTGCTAAAACAAATTACCATGCCACCTTTCCATGCATGTTCAAAAGCAAAATGGAGATGGATCTGAAATACCAAGTCTAAGATCTATTTTTCAAAGTGTTGTACCCAACACATGAAAGAGAAATGCTTCTTAGTCTCCCTAACTATAGATCCAGCGCATTAATGCAAGACGACGACTAAAAGCTATACCAAAGCATTTAAAGGCTGAAAAACAAGCAATCTGGTTTTCTCAAGGAGGGCATAATAAATTATCTGTAGAAGAAACAAAAGTGTTCAGAATTCTGAGGCAACTAAAAAACTGCCTGTAAAACTCCGAGAGATACCCAAGTGCAAAATTTCAAAACCTGAAATGCCTAATTTATTTCTATTTTTAAAATGCCAGTTCCTCTTAGGAATATGAAATTAGGTACATGCACAATAACCTGAAAAACCTCAAGAAGATGCAGAGACAGATGGAAATGTAAACAAGTTTGAAGGATCTCTGCCAAAAGTCTGCTCTAATCCACAGTCCAATCATTAAAGAATAAACACCACACAAACCCCTTTGTTTTGAATGAATTACAACCTGGAATTACTTGGCAAATACACAATGCAGAACATTGTGGAAATAAAGAATTAGAATCCAGCTTAGAGGGACATATTTGCAAGTCATCTCCTTCTGTGCAAGATCACAAAAAGGTAAAAAAATACTTCTTTAGGACTCTGTTGGCTAAAGCTGTAGAAAACAAACTTTCTACTTTTTGCTCCATGAACCTGGCAGCAGCAGGTTGGAGGAACTGCAAGCTGCAAGATGCATGGGAAGTTTGACAGTCTTACAAATACTGCCCTGGAGCTGCTCTTGGGACCTGTTTTTCTCTGTCCAAGCAGGCATAGAGCCTCTGGGGAGGCCAGCACATCCTGTGGCAGCTAGACTGATTGGCAGGCAGCAGTCCAAAAGGGACACAAGGACCAGCTTGTTGTGGCTGTGGATGCAAGAGACATGAGGTTGCCATCCTTGTGGCTGCATCTCAAATGCTGCATCTTCATAAGGTATGTAATAAAGAGACCAACTTTAATTTCTCCACAGACCTAGCCCCTGGTAGCTTAGTTGGCCAATTTCCCTGTTGTAATTTACATCTCTCTCACAGTAAAAGACTTCTTGTTTTAGAAAGAGAAAATATCCTTAGCAATTTCCTGTTCACTCCACTGTCTTGTGACAGCATGCCTCTTAAATTAAGGGTTATCATTGGAGAAGGTGCCCAGCATGATCACATTTCATAAAAAGTAGCTATAGATGTCCACAGTGCAGAGAACTGTGTTTGCAGTGAGGCTGTCAGTATTCTGTTTCTCTCTAGTTCTGTGCTCTCAGCAGTCCCCCTTCATTTGATGTTGTCAGCAACACCTACCAGGAGCTGTCTGGCAAGACAGGAAAATGGACACATTGCTTTTAATTACATGACTCATTAGCTAATGAAATTAAGTTTGATCAGCAAAGAAATTTTATGTTCTATTTATCTCATAGATTAGTTTGACTAGATTCACGTAAATAAAACCACTTCACTTTCAAATTCCCAATATCTGCAACAGTATCCTAGTCATTCCCCATCCACATTTTGTAGCAACTATGAAACAATGATTTTTTTGCTGACAGAAGGCACAGAAAAGGACAAGATGTCCCTTTCATCAATGCTAGTATAGATTGAGAGTAATTCCATTAAGGACAACGTGGACCTGTCAGACATAGCAAATCCATATTTCACAGGGATAGAAGAGAGCAGGAGCTAGAAGCAGGAGCTTAGTAGGAGATTAGTAGTCAATTGTTTTAGGAAAACTTGGCATGGTAAGATATAAAGATTTGATTATATTTGTACATACACATAGACAATATACATATGAGCAAGAAGACAAATTCTCTATTTCATCTGTTGGGAAAGTCTATTAAGGATGCATTCATATAGACCTGTTTTCGCTGTCTAGATTTGTCCCAGTTGTTTCTCCCTCTGTCAAGGAACTTCACCTCCAAATAAGTCAAATATTAGGGTCCTCTTTCTGCAATGAGCTATATTTACATATGCTTTCTTTGCTTGACAGATGTGGCTAAGCCCAGACAAAATGGTTCCTTCCCTCTGATTCCCTGCTAGCCTTTTTTATCAAGAAGGCAGCTTTCTGTGAAGAGCCTGTGCTCTCTGATGCAATGGCACTCATGCCTTTGTTTACAAAATATATGTATAACCCTGTATTTAGTCCACTGGCAGGGAAGATCCAAAAGGGGATGCTGGACAAGATCAGTGTGAAAGAGGGCAATTTGGGAAGGACAGTGCTAGTTTCTTCAGAGACCCAGTCTTAAATTTCCAAGATCTGTTCATTTTCCATGCAGGAAATTTGCTATGACAACTAAATTGTCCTTCTCCCCACACACATATCCCAGAAGCAGCTGGGCTTTCATCACTGGGGCTGATGAAAAGAGTTGAGATTTGGATGCCTGAACAGCCCAGCCGTGGAACAAGGCAAGTCAGATCAGATGTACAGTCCTGATCCACCACTGCACACCCTTCTTGCAAGCCTCCACCTCATGTCCCCTTTCCCATCTCTTGGAAAGTCTTGCCCCTTCCTTTGCTATTTCTGTAAAATCAAAACTTTTACAGAGTTTTGGGTTTGTTCAGCATGATGTCTTTGCACATCATAATTGGGAAATGTGTTAATTCCACTGTTAGCTTTAGTAATTGAAACACGCTGTTTAGGGCCCACGAGGTGTGAAGTCATCCTGCTGGGACTAACAGCAGCCTCAGAACTTGAAGGAGAAGCTGGGAAGAACTAGGAGAGCAGGCAAGGAAGGTGCCTGGAAGTGAAGAGAAAGACTCATTGGGGGATTTGGAGAACCTGGCACGGGGAGCCCATCATGCCTGGTGTGATACAAAACCAAGTGCAGAGCTAAGTGCCTCCTCCCCAGGTGCAAAGATGTAATCTTACCCTTCTGTTTTGCTGCATGAGTGGACTTCAAACAGCTTGGAGATTGTTTCACTACATGGTACAGGTGATTAGCTGAACCCCTTGGGCCTTGGAACATTAAATCTGATGTAAACCAGCTTAAGTGTGAGACGGTGAATGTTTTTACTCCTCCTTCCCAGACAAGGCATAATTGTTTGAAAAATCTATGATGACTTGAAAAAATCATAGAACTGAACTTCTCAATCCTGGGAAAGAATTTTCTTCATTTTCACATGCAGAAGAGAACTTGTAACATTTCTGATTCCATCAGACACCTTGGGCATCCACACACAGAAATAAACGCAGTATTCACTAAGCCTTACAGGCAATCATTTGGGGTGGCAGTCCTAGAGAACTTGGTATAGGTGTCCATGAATTAAGGAGAATTGATCTGCAGAATTTCTCTCTGTATGCTCAGCTGGTTCAATCTAGTGTTTTTCAACCCTTTCTCAACCGCAGACACCCAATTTCATTGGAATTATTGAAAATATTAAGATGAGAAGATCCTCTTATTTATTATTCAAGAAACAATCCTGATTTTTTAATTCTCAAGGCATATAATCTACATTAATTAGTTGTTTACAGTGACCTTGCTTTTATTTTTCTGAGTAAAATTGTTTGTGAACAAGGAATCTGTAGCACACTTATGTTTTCACCCAAATTACTACCACACTGGCTTGTCTAACCAGCTGCACGTAAATCAGCTCCTTACCCCATGGTCTGCTGTACTCCTCCAGATATTCTGTACTGATTTTCACCACTGAATACAACCTGCAAACATTAGCATCTTACCTATTTTTCTGGTTGTCAGCCCCGGCCATGCAGATGCTTCCAGTGTTCCTCAAACCTTTCCAAATGGTATGATTCTGCCTTTGGAATCTGCCGGAGTATGCATTAGTGCCTGGTTCATGTATGCAGGGAATTACTTGCACAACCTAGTGGGGAAGAATTACACAAAATTACCACTATTCTTAAAGGTTCACAGGTTTCACAGGCAGCAGTGTGCTAAAATGCCTCTTTACAAGCCTCACCAGTGAGGTCTTACAAGCCACTTGTTTCCCAGAATTTAATTGATCCATTCCTGGGCCTGATGAAGAGCAGAAGCAGCACATCCACTCGCTGCAGCAGCACACGGCAGGGAGTGCAGTCCCTCAGTGCGCTGTGGGCAGTGCTGCGCATCGCTGAGGCAGACCTGGAACAGAGATCTTGTTGGATCTTGCGTCATCTTTGCCTGATGATCCATCTCTTACAGCGTGTATCATCAGCATGGGGAATTTCCCACCCCTTCACAAACCCCATCCCCAGGACTAGGTTGGGAATGAGCCCCAGCAGGAGCAGACTACATGGGCTATCTCAAGGAGAGCTCTTGTTTGCCCTTGCACTGCACTGACAGGGAAAAGGCTTGACCAAAGCCCAGGGTCCCTCACTTTGTGCAGAAATCATGCAGTTAAGCCCAGGAATCCCGAGAGTATGGAGAAACTTAACTTTGCAAAGTCAAAGAGCTTCTCTTGACAGGTGAATTTGATTTTTAAGTTAAGACAAGAAGCTTTTTCCCAATCGGGGAGGTGACTTGTTGAATCCCATTAACTTCTCATATCTCCTGGCTATCTGCAGGTGCTATCAATACACCTTGCACCACCTCTCCTGGGATAGCTGAGACACTTGGCAATTAATCTGCAGGATCTCAAGCAGAAAATTGTCTCTCTGCAGAACGAGCAAACCCTGACTGGTCTCCATTTTAAGAGAGATAGTACAGAAATGGCTGCTATTTCCACAAAATCCTGAGCATGCATCCCCCTCTCCCATTTATCTCCTCTTACTCCTTGGATTTATATAGGTGATAAAGGACAGTGCTGTTGTGCTAAAAAATCACAGCCTGAATGTGGCCAGAACTGCACCCAAAACTGAGCAACAGCTCCTGTGGAGCCATCTGACTGTCACTGTCTGCATCTGTGTGAAAATGCTGGATCCAGCCGGCTCTTTGGAGCAGGCTCAAATAGCTGGGGATACAAAAAACAGTTTCTTGTTAATTTTCGTCAAGGAAAACACCACCCTTACCACACAAGAATTGAGAGCTGCACATTGAAGATGAGACAGAATTTCTATTTTCTACAAGTTGAGAAAGCACTGAAGCGAATATATTTTATTGATTATTTTGATTGTGGATCTGGAGAATAGGATCTGTTCCAAGTGACATCTGCCACTTAAAACTTTAGCAACATGCTAATTAAATAAAATTCGGTTAACTTTTAATCTATTTCTATCAGTTTATTTTCCAGAGCCACCAAATTTTGTTCCAGAGTAGATATTGCTCTCCTCAGAATTTAAAGTATAACATATTAAGGTTCTTTATAGATACTTGGAAATTTCTTGCAAAGTTGAAATCTGTTGCTATGAATGCTCATGTTCAACACAAATAACTATGCCTCTTACCATACAAATCAAGAAGAAAAATAAATTCTAACTGGAGAAAAGGTTTTCCTTGGAACGGCTTCAGGGATATAAAAATTGGTAGTAAAATTGTGATAAAAATTAAATAAATATACACAAACTGAAATGTTAAATGCTACACTTTCTATTTAATAGTTATCAAAAATAAAATTCCTAGCTTTCAATGTATAGCAAAATCTGCTTTCAGTTATTATAAATCAGATAGCACCTATTCTAAGAAGAGTTTTCTTTGGCTGTGGGGTGGGAACTTAGTAAAATGATCAGGTATGAGAAGAATAAAGAAGAGCAAGATCAGTGCAAATCTGGTGGTACTGATTCATTTTTCCCACTTCCAGATGAGTTTGTTCACAGCAGCTCAGCAGCTTCAAACCTACACTCTTAATGAAAGTGTGAACATTTCTTTAAAGTTCCTGCAGAAGTGGTTAATTCATAGTCAGGGCATGAGCAGTAAATTTCTTGTCTCTCCTGCAACATTAAAGAAACATTAATTACTCAATATTAATTAAAGTAATGTTAATTATTTTACTAAAGGAGTTTTATTCTCCCAAGCTGCCACTCAGTTAAATCCTCACTCGCACTTTGAACAAACAGACCCTAAAAATAAACAAAAAATAAATCCCAGAATCCCTGAAAGTGCTCTCCTGTCTGGGAATGTCCTGGCAAATTCTGTCTCTGTATTCATTTGAGATATTGATATCGCCTCCAATAGCAGGCTTCCTGAGTACCTCTCTGTATTAAATATCTTTATTTTCCAGCCTCTCTGGGGCATTATCTTATGAGTCAGAGCTAAAAAGCCCAATGTTTTCCTGCCCTAATTTCAGTTTTTAAAGTTAGATATCACCCCAGGCTCATCCACTGAATAACCTCCAGAAACATCCCAATCTCTACCTCTCCTGCCAGGGCAGTGAAAAGTCATTGGCTCAAATTTACACATCTTAATCAGTCAGGTGAAATGTAGCCCAGCTCAAGTGATTTACCTAAAGTGCAATACTGTGGAAAAAAGCCTGTGGAGTCTCCTTCCCTGTAGATATACAAAACCCACCTGGGTATGATCCCGTGCTGTGTTCTGCAGGTGAATTTGTTTTAGCAGGGGACTTGGACTGGATCATCTGCAGAGGTCTCCTCCAATCCCAACCATTCTGTGATTCTGTGATTTTTCAAACCCAAATAGCTACTATACTTTCTCTTCCCCACTTTCTCTCCCTATTTCTTCGAAATGGAACAACAATCATTGTTTTTTTTACTTACACTGTTTATATTTTTTAATGCTCTGGGACTGCTGTCTGGTTAATTAGGCAAAGATTTCTTCAGATGGAAAGGTCAGTATTTAGCAGAAGAAAATACCTGATTTATATAGTTTATGGGGAATTTGGGCCTTTTTTTGTACACTATCATCACTTACAATTTTCCTAACACAAAATTTACAGTATCTTTCAAAATTAGTTAAAATTGTGTTATTAATAATATATAGGTGGTGCCATAGTTCTGCTACTGTCATAGAATTATTTTGGGAGAATTTCAGGAGGGCATTCAGTGCATCGCATTTTTATATAGAAATCAAAAGAGATTAACAAAGAGTTTAACGGCTTATTGTGCTTGATGCATGATCTTCAAGTGTCCCACATGTTCAGGAGGTTGAAGGAAAAGGCAGCTACAAAGTACAAATGGTCACTAGGACATAAAACAGAATCAACATAAGTAACCTTTCAGGAGGTATGCTGTAAGATTTTGTTACCCACTAAGTAAAAAAAAATCCTTTAATCTCTTATAATCTACTTATAAATAGATTATAAATCCTTTCAAAGTCTCACTTTAAAAATCCAGAAGGATTTGAGGAGGTATCACATAAAAAATGTCCCCTAGCTAATTAAGAATGTTGTACCTGGTGTCTCTCTCTCTCAAAAATACAATTTTCGAAGCCTGCCCCTACTAAAACCAAGCAGTAGCCATGAGTTGTAAACAAACTTGACAATAGATACCAAAAAGGCTGAATTTTACTCAGAATTCATCTACTTCTCATGTTACAAACAAGAAATAAACACTCAGCAAAGAAATCCCTTAACCAGACACAGTTTCTTAGGCACGTAATCAAGGTTAGGGAGACCTTCAAGTAACAAAAATCCTTTGGATAATGCCTTGATTCTTCCACAAACCACATATTTGTTTGCTTTTCAGCCTGGATAGAGCAACCATTTCCTAGTCTGCAGGTCAATGTGGTAGTTGTAGGACACTCACCAGCAACTTTTCAATAGCTGTTGAAAAGATGACCCTGTACATACTGGTTTTATGACTCTTCATATATATGGTGCAGCTACAACTGTAAGGGACAAGCTCTTTTCATTATAAATTTCACCTCTCACTTTCAGACTGCAGAACAAACTAAGCATATGAGCATTATTAAAAAAAATTAAATTACTCATACTTAGCAAATTGCTACTCATGAAGGATTACACCTTCAGAACGTAGGTGTTACAGCCTTATCGCATAGAATTCACTTTTTTTTTCAAGCTGCAACAAAAGACTGAAATTTTTCCTATTTTACTATTTGCAATGTAAGGTGGATCTGAACTGGGGGTTTCATGTGAGGAAAATGCTTGACAGATTTTCGAAGAGAATCTTCAATGTCTTATACAGCTTTTTTTCATATGCTAATTGAAATTAAAAGTCAATTCTGATTGTACAATTGCCCGGTAAGAAGAAAAACAACATAGAGCTTTTTTTGCAGACATTTATTTCTAGTCTTTATGAGTCTCCTGGTGTGTCATTATAAACTGGGGAAAACATGAACCAGAGATACTAATGGCTTTGTTCACATTCTCTTGTCTTAAAAAAAGATAAGAAAAAATGAACAGTGTCCAAACGTGGTGTGATCCTCATGAATTTACATACAAACTGGTGGTAAAAATAAATAAAACATTTCTACTTTGATGAGTTACACTGTTCTTCTTAGAGAGAACTGTCTTCTATATCCTCCTGGACATTATTTTTTGTATTTTCCTGCATTCAGCTGTTTGTTAAACTTTTTCATCTGTAGCTGTGAAGGCAAGAAAACATAACATTTAATCAGGTATGTGAGTGAGAACACACAGTAAACAAGATATAAACTTTAAAAATCTTCCTTGGAGAGTTTCCAAGCCCTGCAATGAAGCCCTGAGTCCTTTATTTCCTTAGTTTAAAAGCCCATTTAGAATACATCACTTTTCATTTCTGGCAACAAATAGCCTCCTAAAATAATTTTGATTTAAAGGGTCATATTGCTAACCACAATGGGCCATACTGAGTACGTCTGATAAAGTCTCCACTGAGATATGATTTCTGATATGCAGAGATCATAGCTTGTTTAAATACAGTGGAAATCCGAGTTCAGGTTTGACTCATGCAAGAAGCAACTCTTAGAGGTAACTTGCTAGGATGGTTGTCCTCCTGGAAAGCCTTGTGTAGCTTTTCCTAGAGTAAAATGTCAGGAATATCAGGGGCAACAACACTAGTAAAACAAAAAGACATGAGGGTAAAGAAAGGGTGGGCTCTAAGAAACTATAGCATTGCCCAAATATGTCCTGCTCAGGAGCCACAACACTGGTGAGTTGGTTCCTATCCACCCAGAGCAGCAATGACAGACAAAAGCTCACACATGAACAAGACCAAATTATGACAGCTTAATAAATTATTACCTCTCAGTGGAGCACCCAAACCCCAACTTTCATTTGATAGAGCCTTCCTGTTGTAGTTTGAAATTGGAAGGCAATTAATCCTCATGCAGTGGCTCACTCACTTCCCCCAGTGGGATGGGGGACAGAATTGGAAGAGTAAAAGTAAGAAAACTCATGGGTTGGCATAAAGACAGTTTAATACGCAAAGCAAGAGCTGTGCATGCAAACAAAGCAAAACAAGGAACTTATTCACCACTGGCATGGGCGAGTATGTGCTCAGCCATCCACAGAAAAGCAGGGCTTCATCACATGGAATGATGACTTGAGAAGACAAGCACCGTCATTCCGAACGTGCCCTCTTCCTTCTACACTCAGGTTTATATGCTGAGCATGATGCCATGTGGTAGCAGAGAGGTCAGTGGGATCAGCTGTTGTGGCTGTGTCCCATCCCAGCTCCCTGTGCACCCCCAGCCTCCTCTCTGGCAGGCTGGCGTGAGAAGCAGAAAAGGCTTTGGCTCTAAGTACTCCACAGCAATAACTGAAACATTCCCAAATTATCAACACTGTTTTCATCACAAATCAAAACCACAGGCCCATGCTAGCTACTATGAAGAAAACTGACAGCATCCCAGCCAACACCTGCACACTTCCTCAATGATGAGCCAAACGCAGCCTCTGAAACTTCTTTCTAACTGCATCAGCCTCAGTCTATTTCATTGAGGTTTGGACTTACACATTTTACCTGTCAGTTTAGCCGTGCTCATCCTGCACACTGGGGCAACTTGGGCAGCCCCTCTGGCAGGTGGTTACACATTCCATTGCCAGTACCCCTGATTACACCTCTGACAATCACGTGCTAATCCCATTTCCAGCTAAAGCATAATTCTGCTCTTTAATAGATTATTTTTTATTATATGTGGTCTTAAATCATCCTGAAAAAACATGCTTCTTTTTGCTAAAAAAATCATCCTAGGTTTTTAACAATGCTACCTCAGAAATGGTAAATCAAGCATATTGTTAATATATATTTACACATATAATTTTGTATTCTAGTACATATTTATATTCATTATTAGTATATATTAAAACTTCTATAAGCATACACTTTACCCATGTGTTCTACACCACATCCAATACCTTCCATTTAGGTTTTATTCCCTCTGTTTTCTTCACTCCAGTGGGGGAGAGCAGGGAGTGCAGTGGAGCGCTCAGTTTTGTCAGGGTGTTTGCTTTGGTTCTGGCATTAAGCATGTGTTGCTTTGTGCTTTTGTCAGGGACTGAGAGGGCTGAGCGGTGCTTCTCACCCTGGAGCAGCAGCTGAGGAGGGAGTCTGTGCTCCTGCAGGAGGGCACTGGCTCCCTGCCTCCCAGCCAAGTGCCCCAGAAACCCACAGCCCACTGCACAGAGAAATTCTGTAAGCTAAATCTATTAATTCATGTGTAGGGATGCACAAATTCACATTATTAAATGCAAAAGCAGGATATAAACATTCAAGGACACTTTCTATTCGAGAGAAGTTGATACCTCATGGTTTGAAACAGAAGTAGTTTCACAGGGGCATTTTTTCTGTAATGGTCAGGAAAGGTATTTTGGCAGCAGGCAGGGAAGAAGTTGGCTCTATCACTCCACCAGCTCCTCCTGAGAGCTAGCAGACAAAGGGAATGTGAGTATAAAATAGATGCCTCCAAGGAAAATGCCCTCTGCTACCATCAAGAAGAGTTAATTCTGGCAAGCTGACATCTCTGATTGTTTTGCTGAAAACCAACACTTCCAGTGTCTGGAAATTAACTTTCAGATTTCCAGTGAGGATGAGGACAGATTTTACCCTTGTCACCCATGGGTTGCAAAGACAGATCTTGTGACAAGAGCTAAAATTTGGAACTCATTTTAAAAGCATATTTGACACAACACTAGCCACTGGAATACATCCAATTTATAATTATAAGACTGGGAAACTTTAAATTAGGTCAAACTTCAGCTCCAAATTAAAATGGAAACATTCAAGGACTTAATGCATATGAGCAAGACATGCAGTGTTGCGTCTGCTTTCACACTGGCTACTTGAAGGCTAAATTTATATTAAAAGCAAGAATGTTAAATAAGTGAATTTCTTTTTAATCAAGAGTTGCAGTTTTCTTTGCTCATCACTTTGTGCTAGAGGGCCATGAAACTATCTCAGCAAAACTGTCAGTGTTTGCAGTCTCTGTAGCCTTCTCCCCAGTGAAGCTGAGCTACTTATTTAGCTGTAAAAATGTTTCCCTAGTTGGAGTTTCTAAAATTACACACAGAAAAAGATAAATCTCTCTTGAATGTAATGGCAAATCTCAAGAAATTTACCTTTAAAAAATTTATTTACCAGAGCAAGTTCAGCTTTAGATGAAATATTTGGTTTTCCACAAGGCCTTGTTTTTCCATAATTTAACAACTTTGATTGGTAAAAATAAAAGCTGATGAGTCACCACAAGATACATGTCAAATGGTGGTTTTGTTTATTGTGGATACTAGAGCTCTGCTGGCTGCCACATTTTCAAACCACACAGTAGACCATCTTGAAATCCTACTGGAGACTGGTAGGATCCCAGTAGGAGCCACACTGGGTCCTTTTTTTCTTTTTCCAACCTCGAGATTGGACAGTATGTGTAGAGAAGCAGCGATGTGTCTTGCACTCCATACTAGGCTGCTGGACACAGCTTTCAAATGAGACAGTAAGAACTAAACTAAACTAAACTAGTCAGAAAAAATAGTGTAGTTAGTGGGAAAATAATTTCTATTTGGAAGATATTATTATGAAAGAAACCTTCATGCTTTGGGGTGAAAGAAAACCTTCCCTAAGTGCAAAGAGCAAGCAGCTTCCTTTTTTTTTAGTTTTAAAATTCCATTTCATGACAGTAAGACTAGCAAACTCACTTCTGCGAACCCACCTCTCAAAGACATTTCATCAAAGTAACAAAGTTACCTACTGGAAATCTTGCATCAAAGATATAGTGCTGTCATACAGGGCAGGGGCAAAAGTACAGGGAATGATGCATTGTTTCCAACTTAACTGCAGATAGTCAGGAGGAAGTTCAGTTGTTATTTTTACAGTTTTTTTCGTGTGTATGTGAAGGACATTACACCAGGAAAAAAAAAACCACCAAAAAACCCCACCAAAACCAAACAAAAAAACCCCCAAACAACATGCTCTCTCATTCCTAAAAGATCTCCCTGCTAAGCTATCATTTCAACTCTTCAAATATATCTCTATCTTTTCCCTTCACCCTTCTTGAGGGCTGAAATAGGCTGCAAATATTACACACTGGAGATACAGTACAACAGAGAATTGCTTCAATTAATTAATGCAAACTTCTTTTCCACACTGTCCAGGGATGCAAAACCTAAATGTAAGTAACAGATGGGCAAAATAATAAATATTCCATTTTAGTTTGACTTTTAATCATTTCCCTCATGTTGTATTAAAAGGAACATAGATAAACAGCCCCTTTTTAGAATGAGCATGCTAATTATAACCTATTCCTTAAAACTGTAATAGACAAAAATAAATTACTTACTTTAAAAGGAGCTACTAGTTTATCCAGTCTGGGGTAGCAGACAGAAAATTTACTCAGTAGTAACCTATTGCTTAAAACCATAATAGTCAAAAATAAATTACTTAGTTGAAAAGAAGCTACTGGTTTATCGAAGCTGGGGTAGAAGCTAGAAAATTTACTTGGTAGTTTGGGATATTGTTTTTTTTATTTTTATGTCATGGACTATCTTGGTTAGGAATGTGATTTTTAAAAAAAAAGAATTTAAATAAACAAAAAACAGAAAGAAACCATTAAAAAAAAACCAGGAAACAGGTAACTAATTAGTTTGGGCTGGGGTACCTGTGTAGGTAATAAGTCAGCAGCCTCCAGAGCAGTATTACACTTTCTCCTGCTGCCTTCAGGATGTAATTCCTCTCCATGCTGCCATCGGCTGAAACACTCCAGCCCACCCTATCTCTGCCCCTGGCACTTTGCTCCTCGAGATCTGGATCCCCCTCTGTAAAAGGCAGCAAACACCTGTTCACAACCTCTTACCTCAGGGCTGGTGTTTTTCCCGTTTTAATTTTCAAGTGGTGGTTTAGTCAAAATGGTGCTTGAAGTCTTTGATGGCATAAGGTAGGAAATCATCTCCAGCCTAAACTCTGCTTTTAACACAGAACATCGTTAGCTTCATCGAAAGAGACATTGTTTCTACTTGCACATTAGAAACCTTTTATGTCCCTTCTGCCAGTAATTCCTGATGTTTGTTTCATCACCCCTCCTTCATGAAAGGAGAGAATATAGCTTTCTCTTTCAGAAGCAGACTTTCCAGACAAATCCTCCTCACCTTAAAAATCCCTATTTCGGGCCAAATTTAATTCTTGGTTACTTGATTAGGGACTTTCAGAAAAATCAATGGGACCTGATTTCAGGCCTTTAATTTCTAGTCCTGTTGAAGGTAAGGAAATATAAAATCCCAACAGAAGAATACACCTTTTCAGAAGAAATCCTTTAAAACATTTGAGTTAACTGGAAGCCTGTTTATCCAGGAAAAATGGCAGTACACTTAAGTGTAGCAACCTAGCTCTTCTCTTAAACAAGTAAGAAAATAAACATTGGCTTTAGCCCCCAGTTTAAAAAAGAAAACCCAGCAACAACTGTCTCAACATTAGCTGCATGAGGAAATGAAATATGACATGTATTTTCTTTGAGGAAAATATTGCAACTTTTCACCAGGATGAAATATTTACACAGACATGTGGTCATCAGTTGGGCAAATTTATATGCTTGAGATAAATACCAGCATAGTCAAAAACATTGCTGAAATGCAAGTGTCTTTTACATGCTATAAACATACTGATCCCATTACCTGAGTGCAACTTTCACATATGTTAAACGAGAAATAATCAAAAACTTTGAAAAAGTAGTGTGGAGTTAAACCCAAAATGGCCAGGGTAATGAAGTTATCTGTGAAAATTTCATCGTTGGGGCATTCGGAATATCTACTCCTTGCACATATGCAAAAACGTAGTAAGGGAAGAACAGATTTTAAAGTGGATTTTTATATAAACTTGGGAATATGTCTGTGAAGAAAATACCATGCTGACATGTGAAATTTTTCACTTAAATATAGGATAACTATCCTGAAAAAAATCAGTCCAATAAGATTCAATTTTTCATAGGACTTTAGTGAAAAATTAATACAAAAACACAGACATTCTATGTGTTTTGGAATCTGCAGAGATTCAAGCCTCAGTCAAGTAAACCAATTGGGGCAGTTCTTTCATTTGTCCCGTGCTAACATGCATCACTAAATTAGCAAGAGAACATATAATGCCTTCAAAATTAATGGCCACACTTTCTTTGACTGCTCTAAGGTTAAGATTTCAAGTTGCTTTACTACACATGTATTAAAAATGTTTACTGAGACTGGCACTGCAGTGCTAGTGTAGAGCTTTGGAGGAACGATCTAAGTCCTCTTCTGCCTTCTGAATTGTTAGCAAAGGTGTTTGCAAGTGTAGCAAGGGCAACCATTCCCAGTGCACACTGCTTGCACTGCATTAAATTTTAAGCAGCAGAAAAAGGTCCAGATCCACTTAAGATGTTACATCTTTAGATACTCTGTGTTCAGTCTTCTAAACTGAACACATTTGATATAAAAGACAGTGAGAGATACATTGTAGGAGAAATTTAGGAGGGTATAGAGAAGGATTATTTTTACTTATACTACTTTTAAGGATAAAACAAATGTTTTCTTTTTTTTTTTCAAAAAACCCCTGCAAATAGCTGACATTGCATCCCTATAGTCACGAATATCAAGACAATACATAAGAAAAAAATGGGATTTCAGCATTTAAACTAATTACCCAGAGTCTTCTTGAAACTTTCAAAGAAGAGTATTGAAAATGTTAGAAAGAGGACAAATGAGCTTAAAAGTTTGCTTATGGAAATAAGTAAATAGCAGAACCTTCCCACAATAGTTTCAGTGGGTACAAACCAGCTGAATTTATAGTGACATTTGGAAAATGAACAGGAAAATCAGCTGTTTGTTTCATTTGTATGGAAAAATGATGACGGCATGCTGTTTGCAAGGCTGCTGTGTAAACACACGGTCATTAAAAAGACTAAACAGAGAAATAGTAAAGTGGTACCTGGCACAGGAGAATGTCATCTAATATTAGAGAAAACAGAATAGCCTTATGTGCTACCGCAAAATAAAAAGTATCACAAAATTAACATAAATAGAAAACCATCCTTGATCTACAGAGATAGAAACCAGAAAGTGTTTGACTGCTGGGAAAGCACATTTTGGAAAGAATTCATGCATGAAATTTGCAGGATCAGCATTGGGCAGTATAAGGCCGTTGTGTAAGATTTCCTTAGCACTTTAACTGCTCAACTCAATGCCTGCAATTAACCATATCCTTTACTGGAGGGTGTCACATCTTTCCAGGATGGCAGAAAAGCTGGAGGCGGTACCGGAATCTATTTTACCAATATTTTGAATGTGCAAAGATCAATGGGCCAGGGTGGGTTTCAGGTGGGGGTACTGGTTACGGATGAGGAAATCATACCTGAAGGCAGGATGGATCTTCCCTTGCCTCTGTCACCGAGAAGAAGATACAAGCTGTCTTGCTCTTGCTGATTTTGGTCTGGAAGACACAGGTTGGAAATGAATGCCTCCCAGCAAACAACATTTCTTTTTCTAAAATTTAATGGTTTTCAAAAGTGCAAGATGATCTTGTAATACAGAAGCCTTTGCACACAACACAGGTCACTCCTGTGTGACAGGTTGAATCACAGCCCTGGGAGCAGACAGCTGCCCTGG
>VZRQ01002238.1:923-75743 GCA_013397975.1 Machaerirhynchus nigripectus
GTGTCACACACCTGGGGCCTGTGGTGTCACACACCTGGGGCCTGTGGTGTCACACATCTGGTGCCTGTGGTGTCACAGACCTGGGGCCTGCAGTGTCACATGCGTCGGTCCTGTGGTGTCACACATCTGGTGCCTGTGGTGTCACAGACCTGGGGCCTGCAGTGTCACATGCGTCGGTCCTGTGGTGTCACACACCTGAGGCCTGGTGTGTCACACACCTGGGTCCTGCAGTTTCACACATCTGGGGCCTGGAGTGTCACACACCTGGGGCCTGCGGTGTCACACACCTGGGGCCTGCAGTGTCACTCACGCGGGTCCTGCAGTGTCACACACCTGATGCCTGGTTTGTCACACACCTGAGGCCTGGTGTGGAAGGGACAGGGGGAGGAGGGCTGTGGAGCGAGTTGTGAGCCCGCAGCCCCTGCTCCTGTTCACAGCCACGGCTCTCCTCCTGTCCCTGCCTGAGGCAGTGAGTACAGCTGAGCACGAGACAAAAGTGCTGCTCTAAAATTGGACATATTGGCCATCATCAATACCCAGTTGAAGTTACTGAAACTTTGGGTTCCTAATAAATGCACGTGTACCTGACAATGGTTGTAAACCAGGGAATCCTCTTTGTTTCCACGGCCTGTTTTACCCTGGCACCTCTTTTACTTGTGTTAACAAGGCATTGCCTGACTTTGCCAATTAAGCCAAGGCCATCTGGCCCTGTTACGATGCCCACGCAGGTTTGAAGCCGTGGTGCAGGAGAGGGCACTTTCCACCAGACCGGACTGTACACTGTCCCTCGGAAGGCTCAGCGTGTACAGAGCCCAAAGCCACCTGAAGGACACGAGCACTGACGTGACTGCAGGCCAGGCCTCTTTCTCCTCACCCTGCTCCTGCTCCCTGGTCTGGTGGTGGTGGAACAGCCAAGCCAGCCTTTCTTTAGGAGCTATAGCTGTGGCTCTGCTCCATTTTAGCATTTCCCAAAAGCCTAAGCAAGGTTCAGGTCTAAGAATCAGACTTGAGGGCTGGCTGGGTTATGGGGAGTGGGGCTGGGAAAGCATCTTCCCAGTAAAGGCAGGAGGTTTCCTGGAGCAGCCCCAGCTCTGCAGAGTTCCCCATTAGTACAGGGGCTGTTAATCCAGTTCTGCACTGAATGCTTGCAACTAATAGACTTATGTGGTTGGTAAATAGAACTGATAAGGAAATTAATTTTTTTCCTGGATGAAAAAAGTAGAAAAAAGGGGTTTTTTTTCAGTCATTAAGGTAATGTTTTTTTTATAAAGGAAAATGTTTAATTGTGATTAAATTAACATTTTCAGATTTAAAAAATTACATTTGAATATTTAAAATACAGTTGTACCTGCCACCTGAGAGGCATTGTGTAATATGATGCTGTTTTTCTGCTAAGAGCAACTGCTAAATCCTTAATCATGGAATCTGGTTTGGATTGGAAGGGACATTAAAGGTCATCTCTTTTCAATCCCCCTACCCTGGGCAGAGACACCTTGCACAGACCAGGCTGCTCCCAGCCCCGTCCAGCCTGGCCTTGGACACTGCCAGGGATCCAGGGGCAGCCACAGCTGCTCTGGGCACCCTGTGCCAGGGCCTGCCCACCCTTATAGTGAAGAATTTCTTCTTAATATCTAAACTTAACCTACTCTCTGTCAGTTTGAATCCCCCCTCTCCTGCTGCCCATGCTGGGGCTCAGCCCAGGGCACGGGGGGCTCTGGGCTGGGGCAGCTCCAGCTCTCACCCCCAGCACCCCCATGTCCTTCTCCCAGGGCTGCTCCAGCTGCTCATCCCCAGCCGGCATTTGTGCTTGGGATTGCCCAAGACACTCCTCCAGCCCAGCCTGGCTGCATGGCAGAATTCGTTTAGGATTTTCTGTGCCAGGGCTCCATAAGTGATGTCCAGAGCTGACTCTGTAGGAACACAAGCAGAAAGGGCAGCAGGACTTTCCTGGATGAAAGTGCCTGGGATGGGAGTTTCACACTCTTCCAAGGCCCTGCACGGAGAAGAAGATGAATTTCTGATTAGAGACAAGTATATGTGGTTCACTCCCCTCCATGTTTATCAGCAACTCGCTCCTTATTAATTTTTTGGGACCAGATGCAGCACCACAGCCCCATCATGGCCAAACCAGTGAGTGCTGCCAGCCTCGAGAACCCAGGCTGCAGAGAGCTTGTGACAGATGAAATATAGAAGAGGGAAAAGAGCAAAACCCAACATTTTTATTATTTTTTTTTCTAATGGTCTCTGAGCTTTCAAGACCTAATTTTTTTTCTTCTCCTTAAAACTTTCCTTTACAGCAATGAGGAATGGGAATACGTATGTTAGGAAAAAAAGAAAAAGAGGTTTGTTGATAAATACATGAATCCAGGAAAAGGGGAATTTAGCTGTAATTTTGATGAAGTGGTGCTTACTGTACTATGTGAAAATACTCCCTTTATAAATTTAAATTAAACAAACAGCACAAAACACTCATTTTTAAGGACCCTTTACATAGTCAGTCAACTATTAAAAAGGGCTTAGGGCAAATGCAGACCAGTCCCACTGCACAGTTTTTTGACTGATCATTCCTGACAGCTGTGTGGGAATCTCTGGGCCTAGAGGGGCAGGTTCACAAGAAAGGATCAAACACTGAAGGAGCGGGGCCAGCACGGTGACTAAAGCTCAGTTTAGCAGGTTTGAGGGATTCCACTGGCACAGCCACCCAAGAGAGAGGTGGAATGGTTTCAGAAGGTTCAAGGAATCACTTACTGGGCCCAACTGTGTCTGAGTTTCCTACCCAGGAGGTCTCTTTAGACACTGAAATGGTTTTTCCAAGTAAAAGGTAGCTGGAGCACCAGGGCTTGAGTTGTTCAAAACTAGGCAGGATCAGGCTCCTGGGAGAGCATGGCACCAGGAATAACTCTGTCAAGAGCCAACAAAATGAATGACCTAATAGGACCCTTTTCCACTTCTGATTTTCAGCACATGAAACGCCATGGCTTCTGCTGCTCCCACACTGTGACTGGGTGCTCCAGGGCTGAAAAAAGACCCTGTTAAGCCTGGCTTACAGTCAGGGCTCATCCCTGCAGCAACACTGGAATCAAACTGCAGGATGGCGGGTTATTATGATTTCTTTGTCTGGATTGTTTAACTGAGATCAAAGCCTCGCCGCAGCGCGCACCGTGCCCCTGCACACTGGGGGACTGCCAGCCCCAGGCACCCGGCAGGGAAAGGAAAGAATAAACTGACTTCACTTGCAATGTATTCCTTGGGAGCCCTGAGAGAGAACCAAAGCCTCCTGAGACCCTGTCTGCCTCCTCCACCGCCCCAGCCACCACCTCCCCCTGCACCACCATTCCACCAGAAGAGCTCCCTGGCCACGCTTTGCAGGCCCTGGCCCTGAGTTCTACTGCACAAGCTCTGAGCAGTCATATCAATATCAATATCAATATCAATATCAATATCAATATCAATACTGGCTCTTTTCAGGAACAATCTCTTTTCAGAAGTGCTATTTTTCTCTGAACAATGGACTTCAGGCCATTTCTCAGTGGCTTTCCAGTGGCTCTCTCTCCCACATGCATGGATGTAAGTCCTGACAGCTCAGTGCACCATGTGTGTGAGGTGTTCCCACAGGGAATCTGCCTCCATAGGATCTGCATCCCAGCAGGACAGGTTTCACATGCCAGCACAGCTGCCAGCACGTGCTCTGGCAACCCCCAGTTTCCTTTTCACAGTGCCAGGCAGGATGCACAGCCCTCAGGGAGCTTTTCTGGATACCCCAAGAGCAGCCAGCACCCAAGTGCCATGGAGAGCTGGGCTGCTGGGACAGGCAAGCCCAGCTGAACACGTGCACCCCAAACAGCCCAAAAAGAACAGCAGCTGGCTCCCAGCTGGAAAAGAGAGCTGAGAATAATTCAAATGAGCTTGCAGTAAGTCTCTGAAGAGCTCAGTGCTTTTCGAGTGCATCATGGACATCACCCTTGGCACTGTCTTGTTGATCACAGTTGTGCAGACACCCAGACAAAAAATGTTCTTAAGGGCTTTTCAGTATTGAGGCCAAGCTTTTGGCGGCTTTTTACCAGGGCAGACAGCGTTGTTAGGTATTTCAAGCAGAACACAGGTAACTGTTGGGCACGAAATGATAGGCAAATTTTTACACTTAAAAGAATGCTGAAAACAAGATTAAACTTATACAATATACATACAGTGTTTTCCCACCCACTCTGGGATGAAAGCTTAGAGCTTTTCTAAAGCTTCTTACCACACAGGTACTCCATATATCAACAAATAGGTTTGCAGACATCAAAGAGCTGTGAGGATCTGAAACATCTCAGAACCTGTGGGCAATAATTACATCCCGAAAGCATTCACCTATGTTTACAGATAGGGAAATGAAGAGGGCCATACACTTCCTCATTTACTCTATCAAATGGAATCACAGGAGCAATGAATCTGGCTCAGAGAAGTTCAAATTATTTGCTTAAGGTCACAGCAGAAAATCAAGGACAGAGCCGGAAGAGGAACTGAGGAGTTTCCAGTCCTATTTGTAATCCACTTGATCACCCCGACTTTGTAATTTGTCAGCAGGATGAATGCTCAGTGCTCCTGTCATTGCTCACAAACCCCTTCTGACATGCATGTCTTTCCTTTGGAAGAGCTGCTGCTGCCACAGAGCAGAGAGCAGGCCCAGCACTCCCCCAGCCCCCGGCACAGGCGGCTCCATCCCGTGCCCGTGTGTGAGTAAAGCTCTCTGTCCTCTTCACAGCTGGCATGGCCTCGGTCACCAGGGCCTGGCACCCCCTCGTTCAGAAACGCCCCTCCTCCACTGATCACCTCCAAGGGAAGGCTGCAGGTTCATCCTTACTTGTCCAGCCACGCGACACCAATGATCAAACCCCAACCAGCCGATGCCTAGAAAAGGAGGGTACCAGTTTGACAGCTGTGTTCCATGTCTGGTGATGCCCTCATTACAGATGCTGACTATTCAGCCACTTTTTCCTGGCAATAAAACCTTGACACAAGCTTAGGAAATCTACTGTACTTGTGAGAAAAGTGAGGTAAGAATATGTTTCCATTTACTCTCTGAAAGAAAACAAAAACAAATGACCTGCTACTGAATGTTCTTTTTATTCAGAAAAATAAATCAGCGGCAGTCGTTCTAATTTATGTTTCACTAACTTTTCCTTGAGATTATTTAAAAGAAAAAAAAAAGGCTGTTTCTATGGTTAGCTGGGAGAACATGAAGGACTTTCTGGTCCTGTTTATTCTTGTTAGGGGCTATAAACTTCTACTTCTTGCTGTGTTCATGTCACTGCAAGCTCTTTCAAATTTCAATGACATTCCATAAACTAAATTATAAAAGAATACAGCAAATTATTAGTGACAACTTCATGTTAGAAAAGAAGGGACAGGGAGTTAAATTCATCTGGGCTTTTGACTCCTACTGAATCAATAGACTTCAATTTCACTTTTCAATCAAGTCAATGCCAGAATTATCTTTTCCTCTCTTTAAGAAAAAAAAAATGAAATCAGACATAAAAAAGTGAAACAGGGGACAGAAAGAAAAATAAAAGTCCATCTCATCCAGCTTCTGATGCCGTGTGAGGAGCAAATGGATACTGAGAGAGCAGCTGCAGGGTGCAAGTGCCTTTCCAGAGGAAACTTTGGGGAGGAAAAGGCAGAGGACGGGGGTGCTCCTGCAGGACAGGGGGAAAGGAACTGCAGCCTTAGTCAGACCAAGAAAAGAAAGAGATCCTAAAAGTCAGACCAAGAAAAGCAAAAAGAGAAGGAAAAAATACATTCCAAATAAAAGTTACACAAAAAATTAAGTAGGTTCTTCACTACGATAGATAGTGATATGACAAAGGGGAATGGCTTCAGACTAAAAGAGGGGAGATTTAGATTATGTGTAAGGAAGAAATTCTTGGCTGTGAGGGTGGGCAGGCCCTGGGTGCCCAGAGAAGCTGTGGCTGCCCCTGGATCCCTGGCAGTGTCCAAGGCCAGGCTGGAGCACCCTGGTCTAAGTGGAAGGTGTCCGTGGCAGGGGATGGGTTGAAATGAGCTTTAATGTCCCTTCCAACCCAAACCAGTCTGAGATTCCAAGATCTCAGCCCAGTGCACATGGTTTTCCCTCCCCAGCAGAGCCAGGCTGGCATCGAGGGGGACACAGAGCAGAACTGCAGCACAACCTCCCCAGCTGCTCACTCAGGACAGGGACTGAGGGGCACCTCCCATGGGGGAGAGAGCAAAACTAAAAATAAAAGTTCCCAGTATTTCATAAGCAATGTGAGTTTCCTGATCAGAGCAGCCTTTACAAAGCTTTTCCAGTAAGTGTTGTGACTGTAGGTCCAACACAGGGAGGTGTAGCCAGGCACAAAGCAGGGCATGGTTTTGAGATGCTGCACTGGACCTGAGGGTGCAGAGGTTCAGTCCTTCGCCTTTCCAAAGGCTGTCTGGGAACTCTGGAAAATTATTTAATTTCCCAGGTATTCATTTTCCTTCTCAGCCTGGATTTATCCTGGACCCTTTGGCTGAGGTTGCCGTGTAGTGACACTGTCACTGTGCCTTGCCCTGTGCTGTGCTCAGGGCTCGGGGCACCCTGTGGTACTCGGTTAATGTGGGACAGGGTGTGATCCCAGCCCCTCCTGCCACCAGCAAAACCCTGGCTTTAGGACTTTCCTTGCAGCTAAATCGTGTGAGAGTCCCCACCAGAGCGCAAAGCAAGGCAGCAAGGCCTGTGTAGACAACCAAATCCACCAGGGTCGTTTTATATTTCTCTCTTGAATATTTTGAATCGCTTTCTCATGAATAATGTCTGTAGTGAGCCTGAAAATTATTCAGCAAAGTGTTTCTGCTATCAAATTATTTTTTAAAAGTAGCCTAATTGTAAATCTCCCGGTAGAATCTGAAGGAACCACCTCTGTGCAAGAGGGCTTTGCAAAGACCTTTGCAGCAATTTATCCCCAATTAAAGCCTGTAGAACAAAGCCCTGATTTCCACTAGGGGAAGCAAAGCTGCAGCTGCGACTGCAGCAGGATGTGGGCGTTGCCTTGCACCAGGTCTCAAGTCAGCACTTTGGCTTCTGACCCTAAAATCAGTCACCTGCTGGCCTGCAGGAGTTAAAACAGAGTGATCTGGGTGTTGGGAACGGGAGGAAACCTCGGAGCAGGACGTGGCTGGTGGAGCAGAGGGAGCACCAGGAGCAGCTCCAGGCTGGGCAGGGAGGGCTGAGCCTGCGCCCCAATGTGCACAGGAGCACGTGGGAAATGACGACTCGGTGATTTTACCTCAAAACTATGTGGACTTGGAAGCAATGTCATTTTCTTTCATGCATCTTTTATCTGAGAGCTGGCACGTTGTGTTGTGCATAGAAATCAAGAAGATGACTTGGGGCTCTCTTCTGTCGTCACTTACATGGTGTGTAACTCAATATTTTGTTTATTTATGGGAAAATTCTTTTCTGCAGCTCCACGAAGATTGTGCGAGAGCGAAGGAGGCATGAGGAAGGAGAGGGCTGGCCCTCTCCACCCCGGAGTGAGAGCGCTGAAAAAATAAAACCTGGCACCCAGGCTGCAGCTGACTGAAAGCATCTTTCAGTTGTGCATTAAAGCCAACGAATCCCCGGCCTCATCTCCCCCAGCCTGCCCTCGGCGTGAGCCAGCTCGCCAAAGAGTGGGGCCGTAGGAAAATAAACTCTGGGTGTGCGAGTAACTCTGATCTACCAGCTCAGAAACCAATAGCCGTTCAAGTGGCTCCTATCTGATGATTGCAACACATCTCTCTCCTGTCCCTCTTGGCTTCAAGTGGTCCTTTGTAAAAACAAGAGAAGTTGTCCAAGAGTCTGGCTGGGCACAAAAGGTAAAGCCCATCATTTTTGCCCTCCACTTTTACACCGAAGTGCAGCTGAGAGCAGCCCAGAGCTCCGTGGCTGCAGCATTTCCGTGGTGTTGGATTAGCTTGCTCTAACGTGTCCTCTCCCCTCCGCAGCTGAGCGCTCTCCCTTCTCTCTCTGGGTACATTCCTGTCACGAGGACGAGCTCTGCACTCAACGTTTCAGGGAAGGAAAGTGTAGTTAAGGATGCCAAATTATTCCAGGTGGTTAGATTGTATTTCTAGGCACAAGGCTGGGCTGGTTGATGGTCTTTGATTGTCACAGGCAGGCTAGTAGTGACAGAGACACTCTGCAACTCCTGCCTTCTTTCTGTCACTGCTTGGAATGTTGGAGGATTCCCACAAAACCTTGGGGGGATGAAATGCTTTGGCGTGGTAAAAAGGCTGATAGGGGAAAGTCAAAAAATCTTGAGCTGAGAAAGGAATATTGACTCTACAAAGAAAGAAAAATATTTATTTAAGAAAACTATTCCCTAGAATTTCCTTGTCTGAGAGAAACTTAGGGAATTTGACGTGTGGGGGTCAAAACCATCAAGAAAAGCAGGACATGGACAGAACAAGGACAAAGGGGTCCCTTCCTAAGTCAGTCTTGGTCAACCTGCCCAGGCTACTGCCTTTACTCATAGGGGACTATCACAAGCCACCAGCCACCAGGAATACACTGTCAAACCCACAGCAAGGTTTTATGAGAAACAAGTTTTCATTTCTAACCAGCCCAATCCATAAACCTGGAGGAGAGGGGTTATTTTTTAAGTTAAATGTCTAAACTAACCAGGTGTTTCAAGGAAGCCAGGGCAGCCTGATGTATGGGAAAATGCAAAGGTGCAGGTGACTTGCTGCAGGTGCTGGAAAGAATAGAGGTGACTTTTTCCAAAATCTGTTGAGGATTTTAGTCTCTGCAATGACTTGGAATTGCATTTTTCCTGCAGATCCCATATCTGAGTTTTCCCATGCCAAGCCAGCCCCTGTGCTTGGAAAGGGCACAGCTCTGGTGATGTCAGTCTTACAATTTAAAGAGAGTTTTGAGTTTAGCAAAGTATCCTTCACTGATGTTAATTATTTATGTATATGAAACTTACCTTTACACCAAGGAAAGGTTTGTGAAGTAGATTGGATCCATACTTCAGCTTTCCAGAACAGTCTAAACAAACTGGCGTGGCCAACCTCCCTTTTTTGGGGTGACCAGTTGGGGGATTGTCCACAAACGTTTATGTTCTTCCACTTTCATTTTTGTAAAAGAGAATTTGTCTCCCCCTGAGCTCTCCCAAGACTCCTCCCTTGCCCCTGCATTCCCCACATGTGCAGGGTGTGTGTAATAAGTTTTCAGGAGTCAACAGCCTTCTACAGTTTCCCTTGTTCATACACAAACCCATGGAAGACTAAACTTCTCATTTTTTCATCTCCAAAACAGAACATATCAGTGCAAACCCCAATGCATGGTCTGGAAGTGCTGCTAACACGTCCTGTGGGAGCTCTGGATGAGCCCCCTGTGCTGCCTTTCCTGGTGGGACCTGTGCAGGCGAGTCCCTTGTCCCACAGCGGCCCCATGACAAGGCAGGACAGTGGGCTGCACTGCAGGGGATGGAGCTGTCAGACCCCAAAAGGATGTGGATGCTCAAGGCTTGGGGGCACAGGGTTGGCACACTTCCAGGTGCCCAGGTTCTCTCTCCTGGCAGCCCTGGGGATAAAGAAAATCAGCTGAGATCCCTCCCTGAGTCTGCATTCCTTGCCTTATCCCCAGCCCTGGCTTGTCCCGCTACACAGCACGGGGCAAGACTGCACAGGTTAAACATTAGAGGAGAGAAATTAGAGGAGAGAAGGTTCTTCATGTGAGTTACAGTGCTGAGATCATTCTCCTTCTGGAAAAGCTCCTTCTCAGAGATCCAAGCAAGGCAGGGACATGAGGGCTCTCTGGAGGGAGCTGCTTGTTCCCAGCCCTGAGAGGTCCTGCTGGCTTTCCCCCAAAGGGAAGCTCCCCCAGCTCCCCCAGTGCCAAGGCACATCTTTCAACAAACTGATGGTTGTGTTTCTCCCCTTCTCCCCCACTCCACGATTTTCAGAGCAGAAAAAAAATTCCTTATTCTTATTTATTTTTGTGGGGGAGCAGCTGGGAGTGTATTGGGAATAGTTGCAGAAAATCCTCTGGGGTGTCTGGGCACACAAACATTTGGGAGCCTGACAGGCATGGACACACCTGTGGGACCATCTCAGATCAGCCACAGCACTCATCAAAACTCGTGTGATAAAGAGCAGTGCTTCGGTTTCCCGACTAATTTGTCTGCTGTTGGCTGTTTACTCAGGAATCCGCTCTCAAACCCTATGTGGTAGCATATAATTGACTGAAGAACCAGAATGTAACCAGAAGATGAATCAGGAGGAATTATTTTCCAAACCCACCACTTAACTGCAATGCAGTGGCAATCCACAGTGGCCCTTTTCATCTGCTTATCTTCATTAAGGCATTAGGGATCCTCTGCTCTGCCAGGCTCCTCCCAGCCCACACTCATAAACAGCCTCCTCTTTTTTCCCCTTTTTTTCTTGAAAGAAATATGGTTTTCTACTCCTATGTTAATTTCTTAATAGAGAAAGTAAATAATCAATTAATGCCAGTGAATAGAAGTGTCCAAATCCCTGTGCTGTTCATGTGTTGAAGGTGAGGAAGGGAGAGATGGGAGGGGGTTCCAATTTTAGTTGATCCTGAGCCCATCTTAGCACGATGTCACTCCTTTAAATGAAGTGACACTGTTCTCTTCTGCCTAAGACCCCTTCTCTCTTGGCTGTGCTGTCCCAAGGCATGGAGCACCTTCACTGCAGTGAAAGTTGCTGGGAGCTGCCTGTGCCTGCCAGTCTGGGAATTCCCAAGTGCTGGGGCATCCCTGGTACCAGGCTGTGTTTGGGAAAAAGGACAGAATGTTCATGCTCCAGAAATAATTCTTCCAGCTCTTGGCATTATTTTTGGTAGCCAGAAGAATATGAAAATAATGATCTTTGGCATAGGCAAAGGTAATCAATGTGGATGCTATTTTTTTTCTCTTAGGTGGGAAATAAGTGCAAAATTTACATCTTAAATCACAAATTATTGTGAAAATGCATATGTTGGCTTAGTTGTATTTAAAGTGGGCTGGTTCAGCTTAACTCTGTATCTAAGCTGAAACTTTTAAATTATCTTCGTGTGCTGCCTGTCACTCTGTTGTTTTGGGTATATTATTATGGGTGACTCACCAACACCACAAGCAGTGTCAAAGACAAATTTCTTTTTAAATCATGAATCCATTTTCTTTACCTTGAATTGCCTTGGTATTTTCCCACTTGTTCTTCTGGCCTACTCCCCAAGTGTCTCATGGGCCAGCTGTATGTGTGTGCTGTCTGCCAGAGGTATCTTCTCTCTTATCAGAGTCAAGAAACCAGGTTTGAGTTTATTCCCTGTTCACATCATCACTTGAACTCTGCTGTGAGTCCATTCCAAACAGTTATAGGTAAATCCATGCAAACCTGTGGGAAAAAAAATCAGATGTTTTGAATCCAGAATTAATGTTCATGTTCAATAGTATTGTTATGAAAAATACATCATCAAACCCCAGATAGTTTATGGAGGCTCAATTGCTGTGATTCATCCACTTCTAGGAGCTGTATTTCTATTCAGTTTCTGTAAATCTGGCTCAGATTTTGTACCAAAATCCAGTCAGCATTTCACTGTGGGTGTATCCCCTCTCCTGACAATATGACAGTTTTGTCAGCAGAGGGAATGGAAGTAGAAAATTCTGTGGAACTGAAAGACTCTTGGGTTTTCTTGACGTGCTCAGAGAAGAATTTACCATTTGCCAAGCAGTAAACCCCGTTTGCTGCTCTGCTGCCATCTGCCTTTATTACTCCAGCCCTTCAACGAGACTGTGACACTGTGACAGCCACTTTATTGGTGTCTTTATTGGTGCTTTATACCACCTTCAAATCATGCACCGAACAACTGTGTGCTTCATTTAGTCCTTGTTTTTAACAGAGACCGAGAACATCCAGCTTTGCTGTACTGGAGTATTCTGGATGCTGGAGATGGAGCATTTTTCTGCAGGTCTCATTCTGCTTCCCAGGCTTTAAACTTTGTTTCAAGCTCTGTAGCACCTTTGCTTCCTTAATGTAAATCCCCCCACTGCTGCCTTCCTGAGTCCAGAGAGCAAGTGAAAAACAGCCCCCAGAGGTGTGAATTCCCCCTAATTTTCACAGAGTGTTACATCCAGGGTCTACGTGTGAGCCCTTGAAGGCTCAGCAGCAGCCTCTGCTGCGCAGGATGTCTGGCAAATGCTCGCCTTGTCCAGCCTCATGTGGGCATTCCCAGTGTCCCTTCCACGGGAGTGGGCATTCCAGAGGCAGTTGTGGCTGCTGGCGGGGTGCAGCAGCAGGACAGGGGCTGGAGGAGCAGTGGGCCATGGTCCACAGCAGCCCGGTAGGGTGTTCTCTCTGAACTGCACATGATGGCTTCAGAAGCTCACCCCAGCAATTCCTCTTGGAAAATACCACTTCAAACCATTTTCCCGGATTCCTTAGGGATGTTGCTAAAATTGCTGAGAAATTTTCAGTCATCTGCATCTAATATTAAGAACCTTGACAAACTGTGGGATAATTTTTCCTCCCAGGCAGAGAGTGCAGAGGATTCTCAGGCATGTTTTCGTCTCCTTTTCTGTAGGAATACAGACACTGACCCACGTTTGTGCAAAGCCATCTATTTAAAACAGGTCCAAAGGACTTTGGAACATGTAGGCAAGAATAAACTCTTCTGAATGATGCCAAAAGGACAAATCATCAGGCTCCTCTTTCTGTTACGCTCCATTTGGCCCTGTCTTGCTGTATACTCACACTCATTTTGCTTCCTTGCCAGCTGCCAAATGAGAGCAAGTTATTTTACCACCTGTAAATACCTTAAAACTAAATCTTATTTATCAAGAAAAATCCCAATTATCACACTGAAAATGCCTGTAGATTTTGAGGTCTTTCCACGGCTTCCATTTTCATCATGCAAGACACCTCTCAGGAATTTCTGACTTGCTGCTTTTGCCCTCCTCTTATCAGAGTCACAGAACCAGCCCAGAGCAGCTGTCCCCACAGCTTGGGGCAGGGATTACGCATGGCACCGTGGCTTCTGTGCTGCTCCCTCACACACATCTGTACTTGATGCTTCCCCTGGCTGCTCACACGTGGAGAGAAAGGAGGGACCTGCAGGAGAGGGAGGAGCTGCCAGAGCTTCCCCTCCCAGCAGTGCCACTGTGGGGGAGCAGAGCCCACCAGCATCAGGAGTGCACAGTTTTAGCCTTTGTAATCTTTCAGGAACTCTCTGGAGTCCTGAACTCAAATAGCATTCCTTGGGAATCGTCAGGCTCTTGCAGATGCTTGGGTAGCCAAGAGTTTCTCGTCCCTTGTGTGGATGGATCCCACGGAAGCACTATCTCATTTTAATTCTCAGAACACGTGTTGTTATTTGTGGTAGTTAAAGGGCAGAAGGATCACGGCCTGGTTCTTGTAAACTTGGCTGGATCTGCCAGTCTGGCAGTGAAGAAACTGTCTCTTGATGTGGAATCATTTTCAGACAATACAGGAACCCACCAGGTCCTTTTCACAGCTTCTCTGGCTTCACACGGAGCATCAAAGCTCAGGGAGAGGTGGCAGAATGTGTCAGGTGTGGGGTGCCACAGTGACATTTCCAGCTGGATCTGCCTTGTATTCCTGAAATTGTTTTCTTAGGAGTTGGTGGGTTGTGTAATTAATTCCTTCTTTTTCCTTGATGGTTATTATGGTCTCTGTTCTGTGTTTATAATGACGTGTGTTTACTAATAGTGTGGTGGCATCCACTGCCAAGCTGCTTCTGCTAACAATAAAACAAGGGAAAAGTGATATTTATGAAGGCTCGGGGGCTGGCCGGGCTGCAGAGCTTGATTTTTATTGTAGCTGACTGCAAACTTCTCAGACACGAGAATCTGTCTCTCATTGTGGAGAGCTGGTTTTCATTTCAAGCTGGGTCCCATTATTGGGGTTTGGTTTGCATTCTGTAAGGTTGGCCATGTGCGGATTCACACAAACAAATATGGAATTTATGTCTGTAGCTTTCACTTGTGGGATTTAAACCTCCACCTATTTGAAATATCTCTGGAAGGGGATAAGAGGAACTGCAATGTTCCTCTTTCTAATGGAAGGATGTGTTGTGTAGCAACAAGCAGGCCAATAAAAATAGTTTGAATTAATTTCCACCCTCTCCTGAACCACCAGGGCACGAGAGAGCTGTGTTAGGGAAGGGAACCACAGCAGATGTCACTTGCCACTTGCTGCCTGTCTCCTGTGGCTGTGCAAAGGGACCCGTGTCCAAGATTGTCCTCAGCCCAACACATTTCTCCAGCACCAGCTACTGCGTGGAGACACCTTCATGCCATCTGCTGAGGTTTTCAGGCTCAGGGTGTTTCATGTTTGGAGAGCCTTTGCAGTGGTTCCCAGTCAATGTAAGAGAAAAGACAAATTCCCAGAAAAGCTCTTGGTTTCTGGGATAAAACCAATTCCATTTAAACAAAGATTTTGCCCTGGGTGACAGAGATGGGATATCGGAGTCTGAGCTGCGCATGAGAATGTTGGGGTAGGGGCTTCTTTTAAAGAAGTGTTTCCAAGAAGAGCTACGTGTCTGAGGACAGTTGACTTCCCCTGGAGAAATCTGTTATGCCAAGGAGGTGACTTGTCAGGGACAGAGCATTTCTGGGCAGGGTGCCTGAGGGGAGGCAGCTGGCACCATCTGTCTCTGAGCCAGGGCTCTTCCTGAAGCGGCAGCAGGGACACGAGGAGCTGTGCTGAACCCAGAGGGTCTCATTCTGTCCTTCCTGTCCAGGAGTGGGGCTCACTTCTCCTCGGGAGACTCCCAGTCTGTGTCTTCAGTGCTGATGCAGAGCTTGGTTCATTGCCAGACTCAACCCTACAGCTCCCATTCACCTCTCAGCTATTACTAATAACGTCTCTTTCTATTTTTTCTTTTCAAATTACATGCAAACAGGAGCTGTGTAACTCCTGTCTTCAGCTTTTTGATTTCCCCTGTGAATGTAATCCAAAATAGTCATAGAACAAATGGTGACTTGACCTTTTTACTGACCAAACGGGGGTGTGAAGGGGACGGCCTAGAAAAGTACCTTTTTCTCTGAAGGAAAAAGTATTTTCATGAAACTTTGTGGTAATAGTGTTTCAGGTGTAAAGTCTTCTGCTTCAATGTCTACTGTCCCATGGCAGAGATAAGCTACATCTGTATCTTGTCCTACCAGTTAATCCACATAATTTCAGTGGTGGAAACCAATTTCTTCATGCTGAAAGTTATGCCAATTATTTATGGTTCTGTTATGTGTTTGTTACCCCGAGTCATCTTTGGGGGAAGGGGAGATGGTATTTTAGGAGTTGGTTGCCCTGCAACGCAACAGGGCTACCAGTGCATGTCATACCCAGGGAAGTTTTAACAACTTAATGAATTTAAGCTGACTCCTGAGAACTTGACTGTGCAACTCTATAGTCTGTAGCCCAAGCTGTATTTCAGGAACATGTAAACATCATCCGTCTGATTTGTCCTTTCCAGCCCGACGTTTTCTCAATTACATGGGTGCAGAATATGTGCTCTGCTTTCAGTTTCCAGACAGTTCCCATCGAAGCCCACTTCATAACCACACGGAATAAGTGAAATATGAAGTATGTCTGTGTTGAGAAAGTTTCCTGGTTTTCTTACCTGGATTCACAGTTTGTATATACATAGGATAGTAGCCTTATTAAAATAAGAAAAAACTAACAGGAAAACCTTTCTATTTAGGGAATAAAATAATGACTCAGCACCAGAATAGATGAAACTTACGATTTATGAAAGGCGGAAAAATGAGTGCCACGATTGGTTCAGAGGTGGCAGCTGCCCTCAATTTTGAATGTTTGCTGTGGTGAATTGTTCTTCCCATGGTTACACTGAACCAAACAAGCACAGCTTTGGTTGTCATTTGTGCTCAGACTTCGAGGAGAACTCTGCTGGAGAAGGATGGATGATTTTGTGGTGCTAAAGGCAGTTCTGCTGATGACCCTGAACTTTGTTTTGCTTCAAACAAGAGCTTTATATTTTTACTGAATGCAGAATATTTTTAATATTAACATTAGAGTTAAAATGCTATGCAGGTTCTAAGTTCTTTGGTGAGAGTGGAGGGAGGTGTTGGCACATCTGGAGCCTGACACGTTGCCTGTTCCTGTTGTAAAAACTGGTCAAAGTACGAGCTGCTTTCAACAAACGCAGCTTCTTCAGCAGCTGCACCCACCATGCCCACCAAAACTGTCCCACAGATGTGTTCATCACCTCTGGGTTTGCCTGTATGTTGGATTCAGAGATAAGACAAGGGGAAATGGCCCTAAGATGAAGCAGGGTAGATTTGGATTGGATATATGGAAGAAATCCTTCCCTGTGAGGGTGGGCAGGCCCTGGCACAGGGTGCCCAGAGCAGCTGTGGCTGCCCCTGGATCCCTGGCAGTGCCCAAGGCCAGGCTGGACAGGGCTTGGAGCAGCCTGGGATTGTGATGCCATGATCTTTAATGTCCCTTCCAACCCAGCCCACTCTGGGTTCCATGGTTCTGTGTACTGAGCCATCAGGTGAGAGGTTTTTTCCGAGTGGGGGTCACACCTGCCCTCCCTCCCCCTGCCTGTCCCTCGCTGCTTCATGAGAGGAGGCTGTGGGAGGGGAGGCTCCTGCAGACACCTCTGCAACAAAGCCACGGAGGAGAGAGTTCACAGGAGGGACTGCATTCTGTGTTTGGAAAAAAAAATTAAAACCTTAGCTTGCTGCTAGTAATTTATCACACCCAGACCGTGCTCTTACTGCAGGACTTCATAAATAATATTTCATTCAAGGTTTCCAAGGATTGAGTAAGGAATTTTAAGGACCAGACTGAAGGAAGCATATTCTTATCATCACTGTCTTTGATTTAGTGCTCTTTGTAAAGCAGTAGGAGGTGGTGGGTTCAGGAACTATTAATAAATACAGCACACTGAACTGGGCTGTGTTTAAACCCCAGATTTTTTAGTGTTTTAGCTCCAACACCTTGGGAGCTCTGAGGGCTCAGTTTTCAGGAACACAGATAATGCTTCTGCATGAGAAGGTAACTTAAAGTCAGATCTCTGCTGATAGAAATTCTTGTAGTGGAAAAGTGATTTACCTCAGTGGATAGTCTGGGTTTTGGAGAGTAAATGGCAGCAGCTACAACTCCTGAGCTTTCCTAAAGTGATGGGGGAGAGCTTCAGCTGGGACAGGGGAGGCAATTCAGGCGGAGTCAGGAGGGCCACAGGCACTCACACAAGCAGCATTTGTGCAGCATTTTTTCCTCCAGAACTATCAGGGTAACTCCAGCTCCAGCTGCTGAGGAACTTCATCCAAGATACTCAGTGAAACTCTTCAGGTCGTGTTGTCGCAAGAGTTCTTCACTCCCACAGCTGATCGGGGTGGAGCTTTTTCCCTGAGCATCCTCAGGAGCATGGGCTGCCCTTGGCAGCCTGGGAACAAGGACTTGGTCCATGTCCAGGTGGAGAGGGTCACCTACAGACTCCATAGCAGTGCTGATGGCCTCGTCTGCATTCCCTGTGCAGTGCCTGCTCCAGTACTGGAGCGGTCAGATCCCTTTTACAGCCCCATGGACCTGTTCTGCCAGTGCTGTGTGAGCACATGGTGAATAAAAGCACATTCCTGTGTCTCACTGGGAATTATTTTTCTGAAAGGATTCACACGACGTTTGGAATTCTGCATATGTTGGTTACTTGTGATTAATGCAAATGAGGGCTCGTTGCTCCCAGGGTGGATAAAGCATAATTGTTATAACCAAGAGCACTGGGAGAAGGCACTGGGAAAAAAAAACGGCTGTCTTCCCTAGAGGGATCCAGGAAAATCAGACTAATAACAGAAGGTGTGTTGGCTGGAGAAAAGCTTAAAATAAAATTTGTGGGTTTTGCTTTCACACAATGTAATTGCATGTATGTACATGGCTGTGTTGGGAGAGCTCTGGATGAATTCTGTCTGGATTGTTTGTCTCTGTGTCAGAGCCTGGCAGCAGGTTTGGTGCAACCTGGCATTGCAGCTCTTTTTGCATTTTTCCTGTGAACTTTCATGCATTAAACTCAAATATGCTTTTAATGAGTGTTTGAATGAATATAAAATTAAACCCAAGAGTAACATAAGCACAATCAAAATGAATTTGTAAATTGGGAAAAGGAGGGGGAAGGGGAGAAACCAATGTTTGCAGTTCTTGCCTTGGCTGTCAGATGTTCATTTTGGTGACATATGCGAAATGTGGTGGCAACCTGCATCTAAATGCATCCAAATTAGCAGGGCAGCCCTGGCTGAGAGCCACGCGCTGCTGGGCTGCAGAGCCCGGCTGCACGTCCGTGTCACAGCCCTGGGGACAGCAGCACGAGCTGCCAGCTCTGCACGTGGGCACCGGTGTCCCTCTCCCAGCCCAGGGGCTGCCTGGGCCATCATCGCTGCAACACTGCAGGTTTTTCCTGACAATCTACAGCCTGCACGGAGCTCTGGCATGAGGCAGCACGGGACGGTTCGTGTGACCCTGAGCAAGCTGGGATTTTGAAGAGTTACATCAATTCTCAGCATCATTTTAAAAAATATCTTTTTACTGTGTTATATGCAGTTTGTTACTGGTTGTACTTCCAAGGGACTGACAGACAACCCTGGACAGAGCATCCCTGCAATTGCTGGGATTTGGTGCTACTCAGCAGTGCAGCCTTGGTGCAGTTCCACGCGGAGTTTGTTCTAAGAACCACTTGGCAGCACCGGCTGTGACTTTCAGGAGGCAGGTCCCACTGGCTCTGCAGACAGTTCCCAGTCCAGAGTTACAGCCTTGGGGCTCTTCTGCCAAGCTCCCGAGTCTCTCTTGCACTGTTCCTCTTCGTCACCGTAGTTCTGAAAACAGCAACAACTAGCATTTGTATTTACAGCAGAGCCTCCCACCCAAGCCAAAGTGAGGACTCCCTTCTGCTGCTCGCTGGACATGCCTGGTGCTCAGCCCAGGGAGACTCCTCAGAGGGGCTGTGTGGAGGGGCAGCATTCCCACACCCACCACTGACCCTTCCGGGACTTACAGGTGGGAAAAGTCACCACGTTACCTCCAAAACGCTTCAGAACTTACGGAGTTCTGCCCTGGATAAGGTCATTCTTGTTTATGGATTTCTCTCAAATTAAATTCCCTCTGCCATTTTCACAGCTAAATGTTACCACGATGGGCACAAACATGGAAAAAGATGGTATTCTCTTGTCCTGAAAAATTCTGACTTGTGTGTTCATGGGGAAAAGCCAAGTCAGCCTAGAGCTTCCTCTCTGCCTTGCCAAAAATATTCCTGGAGGAGGGACAGTCACAGCTGCTTCCCAGAGAACTTGTGTCTAAAGAGGTGGCATTTCCTTGGCAGGGAAATGGCATTTCAGGAGGTGGATGGCTTCCACAGAAACCCAGGAATCAAATTAGGGTGGGATTAGGGTTGCTTCAAATGCAGTATAAAATAAATTAACTCTGAGGCCGAATAAACTGAGATGGTTGAGCTGGAATTATGGTTGTGATGAAAATTTGTTTTCATGCAGGGGGTGCTTGTTGAAGAACTTGCTGTAATTATGAGGGGGAGTAATCAGCAGGGAGGAAGAGATTTGGTCAATGCAGAAGAACCTACCAAGAGTGGGCAAAGGACTTCTGGGATAATGGAAAAGATTTCCTTCCCTTTGGAGGCTTCCCAGAACTGAAACAACTCCTTGGGTGGTGCACCTTTTAGTGTGGTGAGAGCCTTCCTTTCCACCCAGAAACTGGGCTGGAGGTGTGTGTTTCCATGATGTTGTAGGAATGGTAAGTTGTGGGTTTCTGTTTGGTTTATATTTATGGAGGCTGGGGGAGGAACTGGCAGGAGCAAGGATGGAGAAGGTGGGAAACCATTTTGCCTTTCTCATAGCATGGCTAGGAACAGGAAATGTGCCCAGGGCCTGGAGATGTAGATGGTCAGGTCTTTCCTGGGAGTTCCTGATGTCCTGTGGCTGTGGCAGGTAAAGCCCAGCAGCACAAGGTGTAGGAGCACTGAACTGTAGAACTGTTGAGGTTGGAGAAGAGATCCAAGGCCATCGAGTCCAAGCTGTGCCTGATCCCCACCTTGTCCCCAGCCCAGAGCACTGAGTGCCACCTCCAGCCCTTCCTGGGACACCTCCAGGCATGGGGACTCCAAACCTCCCTGGGCAGCCCCTGCCAAGGCCTGAGCGCCCTTTCCATGGAGAAAGGGTAAAAGCATCATGCAGAACTTCGCTTCCCAAGATGTTCCATGTCTCGTGTCAGGGGAGACCTCAGGGCTTTCACCGAACATTTCTGTTTGGTATTTTCTGTCTCCCTCGAAAGAAGCCTTTAAAAGCAAACTGGACCCTTTGGTAATTTAAACGACACCTGATCCACGCTTTGTGTTCCTGTGGCAGGAGCACTGTTACCCTTCCCAATGCTCTGCTACTGAATTCACAGGAGATTTGGAGCCTGTTGCTTTGGGCCCACCCCTTCTCTGTCTTTACTCATCCACGTTCCCTTCAGTGCTGAAAGGCAAAGAGCAGGAGAACAGAGCCACGCTTTGATGGACGCAGGTGCTCCCTGAAACTCGTGGGAGAGGCACACTGATCTGTGGCAAACCAAGGAACCCAAGAGCATGAGGATCCCACCCTGGAGGACACCCAAGGGTCTGCCCAGTTCCTCTTTCTGACACGGAGTGTCTTTGATGAGGATGAATATTTGAAGTTCATTTCTTTTCACAAACAGGACATTCAGCCAACACTTTTTTTTTGTTTGTTTTTGTTTTGTAATTCTTGAAGAATGCTTCCAAACTGTCACCCAGTGCCAAAGAAAACAGAGCAGTGTTTTCCATCAATCTGCAGGACATCTGATGGAGTTCAATGGGACTATCTACCTGTCCAAATTAACAGGCATAACACTTTCCAGGACTGGAGCCTCCAGGAAAGTTCATGCTCCACAACTGCAGAGATATATGAGGACTGGGAGGGAATTTTGACTTCTTTGCTGTTATTATTTTAGAAGTACCTGGAGAATCAATTTAATAAATGTCTCCAAACTTGCCTCTGCCCCCAGTCAGAGGGTACTTGAACTCCCAAGCCTGAAGCCCTGCTGTAATTCTGCAAACTCTGTGGTGAGGTGAAGCTGCACCTGAGATGTGTCCTCTTCAGATGTGCAGGCTCAGCAAGGCAGAGGGGGACACATCAGAACATTTCTTAGTAAGAGACTGTCTTCTGCTGCAGGTCCTTACGCCTCAAGCATGAAACTGGCATAAAAATGCCAATTTCCCAGCTGGCAAGAAGGGTGGGGGGTTGAGTTAGCGTGTGCTGGCAGACATGGGAGCACGACACGATGAAAATCCAAGTAACTCCCACATGATGAAAATCCAAATAACTCCTTGAGGGCTCCAGGCTGGGCAGTGAAGGAGCCCGGATGAGAGCAGTGTTTGCCTCTTCTGCCTGTGTTTCTCCTGAGTATCTTGTTCATAACTTCATGGGTTCACCTTCACGGCACCAAGAACCAAACCACTTTCTGGGTGGACTTCTCTGGTCCTCCATCTCCTGCAAATTACCTTTAAATCATGCAAACCTTGGGCATAACAAAAATAACATTATAACCTGAGATGTATCCAGGGAGCCTTTTGGCCCCTCAGGCCTCCTCCATGTCTCACAGAGGGACAGCAGAGGTTATATTTTTTGGAGGGATGACTCATACGCTTGCCATGGGCAGAGAACCAACTATTCCATCAACTAAGATCCCCTGTAAGCTGTCCAAGCAGAAAAATTGGCTTCAACTATAAAGGTAGCTGGTAGCCTGCCTTCTCTTGGAGGTAAGAGGAGTTGGAGAGCTGCCACTGTGGGAGTGTGCTTCAAAAATAGGGACAGAAATGAGGAAAATGTTAAAACAGGGAGTAAATGCCAGTTAAAGAGGCTGTTATAAACAACCCTGAGGGCTCACCAGCACAGGGCTCAGAGCTAACCCCGAGCAGCAGATCCCTTGGTAGCCCACAAAAGGCAGGCTGGGCAGCCAGCTCTGCAGGAAAGATCGTTAAAAACCATATTGTTAACATTCAATTAGATATCAGATTATTGTCAAACCAGGGAAATTTATATTTAACAAGCAGTTTAATAACGTGGCTGTATCTCCGTTTGGCTTCTGAGGGAAGTCAGAATTGCTTCCTCTATCTAATCTCAGCGTTTGCTTCTTTTCACACGCCCTCCTGAGATGCTGTGAGCCTCCAACCACTGTGTGAGCATTTCCTTCTAACAAGAACATTTAACATTAAGGTCCCACAGCACTGGCCTGTGAACAGTGTCCTCTGCTGTGCTTTACAAGGGGGAGAACTGAGGCCCAGCAGGGCAGTGGGAGAGCAGGTGAAATGACCCTCAGCACCAGCTCCTTAGAAACTGGG
The DNA here is from genome assembly GCA_013397975.1 of Machaerirhynchus nigripectus. Lineage (NCBI taxonomy): Eukaryota > Metazoa > Chordata > Aves > Passeriformes > Dicruridae > Machaerirhynchus > Machaerirhynchus nigripectus. The sequence continues at coordinate 23,272 of VZRQ01002238.1, forward strand.
GGGAAAAGGTTTTTAATTTCACTTTCTGAGGCTGCATCTCCTCTGTGTGGAACACAGACTCACAGAGGAAATGCTGGGATTGGTCCCACACCTGCACCTTGACTGTCCCTTCAGGAATCCTTCCCTGTGAGGGTGGGCAGGCCCTGGCACAGGGTGCCCAGAGCAGCTGTGGCTGCCCCTGGATCCCTGGCAGTGCCCAAGGCCAGGCTGGACGGGGCTTGGAGCAGCCTGGGACAGTGGGAGGTGTCCCTGCCCATGGCACGGGGTGGCACTGGATGGGTTTGAGGTCCCTTCTCACCCAAACCGTTCTGGATTCTCTGTCCCAGCACAGGCAGCTGGAGCCATCTGCTTGCAGCATCTTCAGTTTGCTGCTGCTGAGGCTGGGTTCACTGGAGTCTGAACAGCAAAGCATTTCAGCCCTGATGTAGTAGAAAATGTCACAGGTGGGATCCCCTGAGCTGTGTTTGTGATGTGGGACTCGCATGGGACCAGACCCAGTGGGCAGGGTCCTTGCAGTGCCTGACGTGGATGAACTTGGGTCATTCCTTCAAACACCTTTAGGAAGGCACATGAGCTGTCCTTTCACGTAAAAACGTCCTTTGGGGGTTGTTTCCATCATAATTGCCTTCTAGACCCAATTACCTTATAAATCATCTTTTTAAAGGTCATCATAAATTTTCTGCCTTTTTTTACATACAGTTGTGTTTCAGCCTTGAGTTTTTCTCAGCTTTTAGTCATTTTTGTAGCTTTAACCTTCCACCTGCCTCGTTTACTTCAAGGCATGCTGCAAACGTCCCAGCCATAATGACTTTACCAGGATGTCCCCTCTGTAAGCAGCAGTCCGCAGCAGTTACACACCCAGAGACCAGGTTTTAATCAGCCTTGACTGAAGACTAAAAATGATTCACTCCTGTCAGCATTGGGCAACACAACAAACAGTTCTCCAGCAAATCACTTAAGCAGAAATATGTTGGCATGTTTCTATAGCAACTAAGGAAAAATATTTCACACAAAAGTCCATCTGCTGCAACAGAGAGGGAGATCTGGCCAAGGATCCCATTCGAAATTAATCTTAATTTGCAAATTTTAGTTTTGAAAACCTCACATAACCACTTGCACAAAAAGACAGAAGGTAAGTGAGAGACAAGAGAATTGGGGTTTTTTTGATAGATGCTGTCAATTAATCACCAAGCTGATCTTTAATTTGGGAAGCAGTGATTGTCTGAGGCTGAAAAACACCAGTGCCTTGGAGAGGTTCATCTCCAGGGCTGTTTACCCACCAGGCTGCATCACACCATCTTGTACTCAGAGTATTTGGAAACACACGGGATTTTTTCGAGAGAGCCTGGTAGCAAGCATCCAATTTTTTTTTTTTTAAATCATTTTGGTTTGATTTACTTGTAAAGAGTTACTCAAATTTATTCAACCATATAAAATGCTTTGTAGAAGCCATCAAAGTGAGGAGAGGGGGGAAAAACCAATGCGATAATTTGGACAGCAATGCTTTTTATTTCATGTGATGTCAACACTTCAAAGCCTATTGGAGCCGTGCTCAGGAGATCTGAAACATTTTACGGGGTGCTTGGTGTCTGTGCTGCAAACCATCTCCAACTCTGGGATCTCTTGCACAACATCCACAGGCTGCTGCCAGCAGCTCTTTCTTCCTCACTTGCTGCTTTCTCTGTCACCCCTGGCACTTCAACAGAGGCCCCCAAAAAAATTTTATAAAAGAAATACAAAAAAGCAACAAGAAGTTTCTTCCAGCTGGGCCCAGGAAGGTGTTCCAGGTCTCCAGGGAGTGTGTCCATGAGGAGGGAAGTCCAGCTCATGGAGACTCTGCCACCTGGAGCTTTGTGTGAAAAATGATCTGATGACACCTTGGGAAGAGGTGAGATTTTTGTGTCTCGTATCCTACAAGAAAGATGGAGAGAGACTACTTGCTTACAAGTAAATATGGAGTGCCAGGACACAGGGAATGGCTTCCCACTGCCAGAGGGCAGGGATAGATGGGATACTGGGAAGGAATTGTTCCCTGGCAGGGTGGGGAGGCCCTGGCACAGGGTGCCCAGAGCAGCTGTGGCTGCCCCTGGATCCCTGGCAGTGTCCAGGGCCAGGCTGGATGGGGCTGGGAGCAGCCTGGGACAGTGGGAGGTGTCCCTGCCTGTCACAGGGAGCTGGAATGAGATGATCCCTAAGGTCTCTTCCAACCCAGGCCATCTAGTGATTCTCTATAAATTCACTCCTCTCTGAATTCCATTCTGGGTCTTCATTAAACGCTATAAACAACCTCTTTCCAAATTATTCTTTGTGTAATGGTCAGAATTTGCAGTTTAATATTAAGACTTAATTTGGTGTTTTAAATATTAAAGTCCCTTGCTTCTGATTTCATATTCCTTATATTTTGTTTGTTTAAAGCATTCTGTAGGTGATCCTTGCACTGTTCTGGTGGGTTGTGGGTGGGTTTGATCAAGGCTGCAAGGAGGGTTCTGCCCAAGCTTTAGGTATTGGTTGGTCAGGTACCCTTGTAAAAACTTGGATTTGAGATCCCTCCTTTGGCATAGATCACAAAACCAAGACTGGAGACCCCAGAAAGGGCTCTGCCCCTCTAGAAGCAGGAAGGGCTAAATTTCTCATTAATTTGACACCCCCATGGTTTTAGCCTTATTTCTGCAGTAAAAAGCCATCAGCTAAGCTCCATTCTTCTGTAGTTCACCATCACTGGGTTAAGTATCCAGCATGAAATGTATTGTAATGGCATGTGCCAACTTTTCCAGAGATTTAAACCGAATTTTCTTCCAGAGTAAAATAGTAGTGAACAGGAGATCTCTCTGTGTGATATTGTGTGAGCTCAGTAAGCTTTTAAAAACTCTTTTCTGAAAAAAACCCCAAATTTTAAAGGGACAAGAGGAGTCCTGGAGTGGAGGCAACATCATCTGACACATTTTACTGCAGCAGCTGCTGGTGTTGTGCAGAGCTGTGCTTGACCATTGTTTCTCTCTTTCTCTTTGACATTCTGTTTTTGCAGCATCACCACTTTCCTTCAGCTGGACAGAGCTGTGGTGCAGCTCTGCAGGTGCCTGCCCAGCCTTTGGTGACGGTGCCCAGGCACCAGCACCTGCCTGGCACCCGGGGACCGGGACACGTTCTCCTGCCCAGCTCTCTGAAGGGGCTGAGAAGACAAGAACCTGTTCTTTCTCCTTATTCCTTATCAGCCCAAAGGTCCTCTCTGCAAAGATGAGCTTCCAGAAGGCCTGAAGAGGAGTGCTGAGACACATCTGTTCCTCCTGTGCTCTTCGCCCTCCAGCTGCAGTCTCTGCCTGGCCTGCACTGCCTGTGCTCCTGCCCTCCAGGGGTTTCTTTCCCATAAACATGTCCAGTCTCTTCTTGAAATGCAAACTTCCAGCATTCTTTCCCTTCTAAAGGGCTCTGAGACAGAGGGGAGACACTCAGCTACCCACAGACTGCTGTCAGCTCGCAGGAGACGCGCTCAGAGTTGGGCAGCGAGGGCACTGGTGATGCAGGACAGGCTGCAGAGACCTGGATGAGTGAGTGACTAAAGGGTATGAAACCACTGGCAGAAGAAAAGGTTTTGTTGTGGGGTCTGTCTAGGAAGCAGCTTAACTTCCAAAGAAAACAGAAAGTTGTGTGGATAAAATTAGGCTTGTTTAGTGTCACTTAGCAGTCCTGAGAAGGTTCTGGGAGGTTTCGTAACTGCTACCATGAGCCTGGTGCATTTAACCCACAGAGCAGGAGGGAAAGTAGCACCAACCCAGCTCACCCAGAGCTGGCTGGACCAGCATGACAAAAATCTGCATTTTGCTGCTTGTGTGCCTGTGAGATCCATCCTAGCCCTGTGTGGCTCTTGAAAACCAGGGCATTGAATTGATGTTTTCCCACTCAGGCCCACAGGGAGCGACTGGGGGCAGGCACAGAGCTTGGAATTCCAATCCAGCTTTCCTGCCCACCTTTTAGGACATTTCCCTGCTTCAGGTTTGGTCCCAATGATTGCTTGATTACAGCTCTGATTCCTTTGCCTTGCCTCTGGCAGTTTTGCTGTGCACAGCTCTCTCTCCCTCCCAGAGAAGACAAAAGCAGTGGTTGTCTCCTTGGAGCTCTCATTTCCTCTTATCTCTTTCCCCAGCTCTGGTCATGTGTCGTTTTTACCATGGCCAAGTGTTGGGTGGAAACCTTGAGTGGGCAACTGCTCCAAAGCCTTCCTGCCCCGAGGGGCTCTGGCAAAGCACAGCTGGGTTTGGAAGATGGATTGTACCATGGGATTAACATTTGCACATATAACATGTTTGTGAGTTCAGGCTCTTCTTAGTCATGATTTTGGCTGGTCTGATAGAATTTTTCTTGGGTGGGTACCAGAGCTGCTGTTGAAGGATAGTTCTTGTTCCTTGGTTTAACTCTTGGAGGCAGCCAGAGCATTTCTTTATTATAACTATACCTTTCTGAAAATTCTTTCAGGATTAACATTTTCCATGATCGGTCTATGAAAAATTCAACACAAAAACAAACAAACAAAACCCCAAACAATCAAAAAACCCCCAAACAACCTGGTTATACCTTTCATTTTGGAGTTGTCTGGGCTAAATCCTCCTGTAGTAAAAATTGGCATTGTTCCTTTTAGGTGGAAAACCAGCTGGAATGGGGGTACCTCAGAAACTCAAGGCTCCAGTAACCTGCTTGCTGGGTTCCCAGTGGAAGGGCAGCTTTCACCTGGCTCAGGGCTTGCTCAACCACCATTGTTCCAGCCTGCTGGGTGCTGTACCTCTTGGTGGAAAGTAGAAAACAGGGATGAAAAAGAATTTTTTCACTGGATCTGAATTATGAGCCCTCAAAAATTTTTTTCTGGCATGTTTATCAGTTGATTTCCCTTTAGTTTCTCTGCTCCATCAGCGTCTAAGAATGCTGGACATGGAGAGACAGAGTGGATTTGGTAGTTGGTTTATCACATCGTTCTAAATTGGCTTGGAGTGCTGTGAAACACTCGCATGTAATCCTCAGACAGAGGATTGGACTGGGAAGACAGGAACATTTTCCAAATATTTTTGTACATCTACCACATCTTTGCCAATCTCTGTGCCCCTAGTGTGTCGTGTCATAGAAGCACTCCAGCAATTTCTGCCTGCCCTTAATAGTTAGTGCTTCGTGAACCCTTATTAATTAGGATATTAATTTCCATATGTAACTTTGGAGTAATGCCATGCTGGGAAGCAGCTTTTCACACAGCATTATTCTGGGTTTGCTCACTGTACCCTCCCCCTGGTGCTGTTTGTTACAGTGCAAGTCAGGTAGAGCTTGGGGAATTAAAATCTGAGAGAACAGGGGTTTGGGGAGGGTCTATATCGTGTCAGGCTGTTTCTTAAAATGCTATAGATCCGTATTTGTTATTCTGGTTCCTGTATAGCAAATGATTTCTGAGCAGGTTTTCATTTTTGCTGCTGTGGTGACATTTTCCAAGGGTGTGTGCAAAAGCACCCTGTGCTCACAGTGCTCACTGGGGGCACTCTGGGATGTGTTATTTGTTACCTATTGCATGTGGCTGGTTCCTGAAACAATGCTGGGTTTAGTTCTTCTACCTGACCAGAGAAATGAGCGACTTCAGCACCAGAATAACAAGAATGAAAATATAACCCAGCGCCAGCAGAGACAATAACCAAATCCATAAGGAGATGGAGAGAGACTGTTCACACAAGCATGTAGTGCCACCACACAGGGAATGGCTTCCCACTGCCAGAGGGCAGGGTTACATGGGATATTGGGAAGGAATTGTTCCCTGGGAGGGTGGGCAGGCCCTGGCACAGGGTGCCCAGAGCAGCTGTGACTGCCCCTGGATCCCTGGCAGTGCCCAAGGCCAAGTTGGACGGGGCTGGGAGCAGCCTGGGACAGTGGAAGGTGTCCCTGCCCATGGCAGGGGTGGGATGGGATGGGCTTTAAGGTCCCTTCCAACCCAAACCATTCTGTGAGTCCATGATTCGATGTCCCTGGATGGCTGCACTCACCAGTGTCTGACACCTCTCCCCAAAAATCTCCATAAAGGACACAGATTTTGGTGCAAAAATCCCGGCTCTTGTCTGTCTGCACAGTGCTGACTGCTGACTCGAGGCACCAGTTCAAAGCAAAACCCTTTTCTCCAGTGCAGGTTTGCATCCAGAAGTGAGCTGCCAGCCACATCCCGGGGGGAGGGTGGTCATGGGGAATGCTGCACCAGTTCAGGACCAAAACCTGCCCCATATTTCCCACGTTGCTATAAAGACCACTTTGATCCCTCGGGTAAGCAGGGCATCTTTGCAACCAGTGGGGTCCCACATGAGCTGAGGAGGAACATCTACAGCCAGCCCTGTTGGGGAATACAAAACTTTTTGAGTTTTAGACTCAGTTTGGCATGTTGGAAAGAGAATTAGGTGCTTCTTTGACTTCTAAGTGATCTGAAGAGGAATGTACTTGATACAGGTGGTAAGAATTATTCTTGGAGTTCTCAGATATTCCAGGCACACATCTATTTTCATTCCTCACAAGTGTATCCCTGGTGAGAGGGGTGGGGACACCAGTTAAGAGGAAAGCCATTTTCCACAGTAGCGGGACCTGAAACGAGCCCTCTGCAGATTAGGCAGAACAATCTCCAGAGGTTTTGCCAAACAAATTTTTCAGATTTCTTCAGGATTCTAGTCATGGCCTGTGATCTGACACACTTGCCAAGAATTCAGCAGAAAGAGAAAAATTACCCCAGCCCTGAAGGTCTGAACAGGGAGGTGGTTTGTGGGTTTCATGGGATTGCATCAGAAGTCTGATCTTCCCAGCAAAAGATATTCTCTCTGCAAACAATGAATCCCCTGAAACCACAAGTGCCATGAAGTCAAGCAGCATGTGGCTTGGATAGCACCACGCCAATTTGTCAACCCTGGTTCATTCAAAGAGAAGGAAATAATGAGTGGAAAAACATTGAGATAAAAAAGAAAAACCTCAGGATACTTGCTACAGATTAATTCTCCCAAAGCAGAATGTAACCTCACTTTTCCTCAATGGAACTCCCCTGGATTTTTGCTTAAACAGTACTTGTAGGTGATCTGAATAATACTTATTTTTAATGTAGGGGTAATTTTTGACTGGCACAGGGAGTGTTATTGTAGGTAACTCAGTATTTTGCGGGAATTCCAGTTTTGTTTCAGAATCCAGTCTAAATATTGTGACGAATTTCTAGCAGATAGTCTCAACAGACAAATACTCTTTACGAGGTGAAACTGCTGCTGTGGATCCAGGAGTGGATGCTGGGCTGCTGACGCTGGGATGCCATGGACAAGGCTGAGGATTTTGAAGCATCCACCCCAATCCTACCGTGTCATTCGAATTGGTCACAGTATATGAAATTATTCTTTGAAGCAAAAATATTTTCTTTACCTACTATTACTAAACATGCCCAACACCCTCCCTTTCCCAACAGCAGTATTAAAATAATTTGGAAAAGTATTTACCAGATTTACTTAATTGATTTTTGGCTTTGTTCTTTCGGGGATTAAAGATGGGACTTTGAAAATATTCCAGTCTACAACAAGAGGGTGCTTTCTGCAGTACTTGTTGGTGAAATTTTGGCTTCTTGAAGTCACAGAGATAACAAAAATATCTAGGTATTACCGTAAGGATTTTCTGAAAGATGAACTCCACAGGAAAAGCAGAATTTCTCAGTGGCTTTGCTAAGATGGAAACAGGAAAACATATTTTTATTCTAAAAATAAACTGAGTAATGCAAGTCACGTTATCCTGCATGAGCAACAATGATGATTTCAGTCTGAAAGTCCTTTCTGCAGTCTCTGAAACTGAAATTGTGAAAGTCCCTCTTGCAGAACACTCAGACTTTCCCTAACTAACCCAGCCACTGCACAGGTGAGCATCACACTGCAGGCTCTGCTCCTGGGGCTTTAACTCAGGGAATTCCTCTTTCTTGTCCTCAACTCCTAGCTGGTGTTGCCAGTTTGAGTTCAGACTGTTGGAGTCTTGGTCTAAGCGAGTGGTCCCAGCTCAGCAGTGAGCTCTGGCCAAGTGTGTGTCCTCACACCAGCAGGGACACGGCTTCTGTCAGAGCCACTGCTCAAAACCCCCGTCAGAGACACTGCTCTCAGCTCCAGGTTTGGCAAGGACAAATCAAAATAGAAACTCCTTCTCTAACAAGCCAAAGATATCAGGGAAATAGTCCCTGGATTTAATTTTCCCTGGAAAGAACAGAGCTACGGTGTCAGCTTATGAGCAAAGGTAGATCTGCAAACCATTCCCCTTAACTGTTTCAAAATAGCAAGGGCATGGAAAAAGGGATTGAAAATGGCAAGAGAACGGGGAGTGTCACTGGCTAACACCAAACTGCACCCCGAATCTTTTCCTCTTTAATGAAATAACTGCGAAAGCAAACCTGGAATCCATTCAGCGATGGGTGAGATGGTGACTCTCGTGCCAGTGCTGGCTTGTTCCCACTGGGTTATTCCAAACCTCTGAGGCCCCCACGTCCTGAATTTGGTGCAAAGTCCCACACAGGTTGGCACTTGGGCTGACTGAAAAGCAGGCCTGGTACATGAGAGCTAAAAAGTTCCATTCTCCAGCAATGGGCTGTAACAGATCTGTGCACTCCACATATCAGCCATGGAGGGACAACACGCAGCCACTGCTCCTGGGCCTGGGAAACCAAGGACAGAATTCCTGCCAGCTCGAACATTAACTCTTGAACCCCTGCGAAAATCCAGTAAAGAAACAGAGGAGGTTTTAGCCCCATTTCTCTGTACATTGTTTGTTATTTAGTTCCAACTTAAACAGTATCCCACCCAGCTTCTGAGCAGCCCAGGATGAGTCAGTAGAGGACAACCAGGGGCCATCAGACATTAGTTCAGTAGCAGACTGGAGACCAAGAGAAGCCAAATGTGGAAAGTACAGTGGTTTATACACGAGTGTAGGCCAAAGGGACAGGAGAAAAGTGCTTTAAAAGTCACATTGTCTTTGGGTTGCCCCATGAGATGTTTACACTTGTAGGTGTAGGCAGCAGGGTGACACCACAGAACAGGAGTGTCCTCAGTGCCCAGGGTGGGTTTGTGCTGTGCTTTTCCTTCTGCTTATTGACAGAAGTGGATGTTTGCTGCTTTTCCTTTTATCCCCTCAGATGCAATAAAACTCCCAAACCAAAAAGCTCCTCTGCTCTGTGCAGAACCAGAACCTCTGGCTGAGGGTTTGGGAGGGGTTTACATGGGAATAGAGAACTGCAAAAAAACAAACAGCCTGGCCTGGGGATCCCGGACCATGTTGGGAACACCAGTAGAAGAACTGGATAGATCATTATCAACTGGACAATTCGGTCTGGGCAGCTGAGACAATAACAGATGGAACCCTTTGGTGCTGCTGGTTGGCCCTGAGAGGAGTCACCCAACAGTCCCCACCCTGCATTTGGCTGGTGTTGAAAACAGGCGTGTGTCAAGTGTGTTTGGGAAGCACTGATCCGAGTGCACTGGACAAATATGACTGGACAAATACGTTACTGACACCTGAGGTTACCTGCCACAGCAATCTTTTAGGGGATGTGTGCCCCCCCTTTCTCCATGCCATGATAATGGAGGCTGAACTTCTGCCTTGAAACCTTCTCTTTCCATCCATTTTCAATCCCTTTATTAACTCACAGTCCTTCCCTCCCACACCTATTTCCAGCACCAGGCTCTATCCCAGCAGAGCCAGAGGCATCTGATTTACTAAGGATCCGGTTATGAGCAAGCATGGAGCAGACAGGATCTGTCCTTTTTTCCACAGGGTGTAAGCCACGTCTAGTAAGGAGTGAAACTGAAGCTAGAGTTTGTTCAAAAGATAAAAGGGATGGGCCCAGCCCAGTTAAACTTGAGATGGCTCGACAAGTGTCTGCCCACATCCCTGTAAATCATGTGGTTTGATAAGTCAGCACAGCGCAAATATCCTTCCTTCGGGCACCTGCGAGTGCTTTGTTTGGAGTCCAGCGATCCCAAAAGCTGCTCTCAGATACTGCGTTCCATCCCTTTCCTTTTTCTCAGGGAGAAATTTGGATTGGCTCGCTCTTTAATTTAAACCATTTGCCTATTACAGCTGCTTTTACAGGCACAAGTCTCCAGTTTCACAAGGCTTTCCAGTCCCAGGTACCTGGTGGAAGTGCACAAGCAGCACTGGGTGCATCCCTGGCTGCAGCACATCTGGGGCTCCAGCAGTTCCCTCAGCCCCGGGAACATCAGGTGTCCCATCCGTGCTCCTCTCACTCACACTGTTCTCACTTTTAGCTTTTGCTCTTGATTTCTTTTCAGGAACTGAGTGGACAAGCTCAAGACAACAAAGATCTCAAGGAAAACCAAATTATAAGCTACAAATGAGGTTGTGGACGTGCAAGAGCCACGTGAGTGCAGCCAGCACACATTGAGAGCTCATGTGGGTGGTGGTGGAATAGTGACAGGTTTCATTTCTTTGCCTCCTGACAGCTGTTTTTGAGCTGATTTAGGACAAGACTTTGGCTGTCATTTTTCATTAAGCACCTTTGGTTCCTTATCTGTTCTGTCTTTCTGATTCCCACAGTCATGAAATCATTTTCAGAAGTGTGGGGGGTTTTGTCTTGTAGTGAAACTCAGGAGTTCCAGGTGTCACACATACCATCACAGTGAACACCTTATAATCCAAACAGACAAGAAAATTCTCTTTATTCCATTTACACAGTGTTTAGGCACCATGAGAGTCCAGCTTGTTGAAAGGTTTCAGAAACAAAACCCAGGTGTGGAGCCTTCCACGCCAGCTCCTCACGCACACCCCTCCTCTCAGAGCATGTTGTGTTTGTATCCCTTTCCAGTTCTTGGTGCAGAAAGAGAAAGAGGGTGGGATTCACCTCTCCTCACTTTAGGAATCTGGAAGTTAAGGAACCAGTCTGAACTTCTTGGGGTCCCTGCAGAGCTGGAGTCCCTGGGGGTGATTCACCTCTCCTGGGGTTACATCACCTCTGCAGGCACCGGCCAGTGCCTGTGACTGCCAACACCACTGAGGGACCAGGGACAGCTGTGAGTCTGTCCCCTCCATGAAGGGGGAGTGATGCCACCACCAGGGACAGGAAGGGCTCATGGAAATGGCCCGTTCCCACAGGCGCTGCTGGCCTGGGATTTGATGATGCTCTCCAGAAGGGCTCCAAAGGACTGGTGAGCTCTCCTCAGTGCCCAGGGACCATCCCAAATACACATATTTCATGGAATAATGTTTCATCTGGCATCTTGCCCTCACCTGTGTTCCCTCTTAGCTGGGGCTCCTCTCGAGGCTGAGCAGCCCCAGCTCCCTCAGCCTTTCCTGGGCACGAAGATGCTCCAGGCCCCTCATCATGTTTAAAAACAATTATCTGAAAATACCATCAAGAGAATAAAAAAAATCCTTCATGCAATTACTTTACACACATACAGGTGACTGCTCTCAAGCAGTAATCATTCTCTTGGGAGAAGCTTTCTTTTTCTTGGGTCTTCACATCTTGTTGGGAATAAAGTAACTCAGAGAGAGGCAAAAAACGTTCAACAAAACTTAGTTGCTAAGTGGTGTATATTTGAATTTGAATAGTTCTTCACAAACATCAGATATTTCCTCCTCATGATTATACACCGTGTGAGGGGAGATTATAAGGACTAAGAAAAAACCCCAACTGGTCTCACCACAATCAAAGGTATAATTTCCCTGAAACCAGGATTTTTCCCTTTGTGTATTGACACCGAGGGATTATTTAATTGCAGTATTTAATGCCAAGAAGACTCTAATCAAAACGATCCAGCCCCATTTTTCCCACTCTGAAAAATAAAGCAGAAAAAGGAAACAGAAAAGAAAAACACAAAAGGAACAGGAAAGGAAAACATGTTTTTGGCATATTTTAAAGAATTCTGCTAGGCAGCTTTATTAAACTTTATCAATGTCACACAGTCAAATGAAGACTTAGGAGAAATGTAAACACTAAGGATTTGAAAATCTATTCACTAAAATTATATTCATGATCACCTGCTGCATGGTGAAGTTTGTGTCATAAGTACTTTCTGAAATATTGATCACAGGAGGAAAAAAGTGTCCACCAGCAAAAACTACTTCTCATCCTTTCCTCTGGTTGGTTCAGTAATGAGTAAAGCAACACGAGAACCCAGTGCCAGATGAGCAGTGCAGATCCTGTATCTGATCTCAGTGTCCAGGGAAATGTTCTGGAGGTGCTCCTGCTGCTCCTGAAGAGCTTCAGCTCACAGGCAGCAAGAGCACTTTTATTTCATAATGAGGCATCTCCTCTCAGTTAATTCAGTGTATCAGTCACCAGCTGCAATAAGTTAAATTCCTAAATATTTTGCTTCCTTTTCCTCCAGAGCACTTTGCTTTACTTTCATGTCCAGAGCTACAGAGATGCTTTGCCCACTCTGAGCTCAGTAGTACAATTAAAGAATGGGATATTTGATCCACCTGACATTCATCAGTAACTTGGGGTTTTTTCCATTTGTTATTTTCCCACTAGGTTATGAAGAGATGATTGTTTTTTAATTTTGTATCTGTATATTTGGAGTATGGCTGGCAGTGTCTCTTTCCAAGTATTCCTGCGTGGAGCAGAGGAGACAACAGGAGATGAAGCAAATTATAGTGTCCAACACCAGTGCCAGTACATTTGGATCGAACCAAGACCCTCCTCCTCACAGACCTGGGGGTGATTTTACAGACAGTAGAAGCTGCAGATGCTGCACATCTTTCAAACTGTTGCCTGAAGATGGGACAAGGGAATTTTTTCTTCAAGAGTGCCTTAAATGTTGGGTCTTAATCTGAGCTGATGTCTCTTGGCTCTCGCAGCCTTCCCTGCTCCTGTGTAGACCCTAATGAGAAGCTGAGATGTTTGCTGTGGAATTTCAGCCCTGAAAGGATCTTGAAAAGGTTGGAATGCTGTGATCCCTGGAAAAATCTTTGCCCATCTCTGTAATTTTGTTTTCATGACATTTCTACGCTTTTTGTCAGAAGGAAGGGACCAGGAATGTACAGTCCGTGTCCATGAGCTTCCATAAACATCTCTGAAGAAATGCTAGAGGGTGCTTCAAGGCAGATACTCTGTCAGGCACTGTTAAGTCTGATTTTCTTCAATATCAGCTGAGGCTCTGATTACTTCCTTTTCCCAAGCAAAAGGTCAGTGGAAAGTAGGCAGACATTCCTATTAATGCCACGGTAGTATTTCCTTGTTGCCATGGTTTTGTGTGTGTAAGTGATGGTAAAACAAGCACTTACACTGAAAAGAGCAGTTCAGCACTAGACAGGAGCAGGCATCATGAAAAGTTTCCCTGGTGTAGGTAAGTATTCCTTATTTAAAAGCAAGTTTTATTTGGCTTGTGTGCAGAGCTCTGTCTTCATAAATGTTTAATCCCAAAGCTATCAAACCTTCCTTGACCTCGAGGTTTACAGTAAATGGGGAGGAAAAAAAGGAGAAAGATGTTTCTTTGTAGAAAATCAAGCTTAGAGAACATGGCTGGAGCTGAAAATCCTTCACTGTCATTTTAGAAACATTGATAAAAATTTATTAAGGTGAAACTTTTCTGGAATCTCTACAGCCAAAGACTTGAGAAGATAATACATGAGTGTAAATCCAGGGTCTTCCGTCCTGAGATGGCCTCTGTAACACAGCAGGGCCAAGCTCATCCCACAGTTCCTGACACCTTCCACACTAAATGGGTTTCAAGGTAACTCAGTTCATTGCAACATTTTTTTCTTAATGTCTTCTCTTCCTTTGCACAGGAGTGTAATGGAACGGGTTGTGAAGCAGATCGGGCTCGCTCTGTGCCTCAGCTGATGGGGGCCTTTGCTTCCTAAAGGTTCGTTTGGGATGAGTGAGTGAGAGGTGAGTGATTGTCAGTGGATGTTAAGCAACAGGAGGCAGAAACCACCAGTGGCACAGTGTGTGCCAGGAGCCCAGGTCTGATCATTCTCACAGTATTATTGAGGTGGAGGCTCAAGATTTAAGGGCTGGGAAATCTCCTAAGTGAAATGCAAGGTGCTTAGGGCGCTGCTTTTAATGCAAGAGGTTGATGTAGAGGTTTAGCCCCACTCCCAGCAGTGGGCAAAGCCTTCATCTTTGGGAACAGTGTCATTTCTGAACCTGTTTATGTTTTTTGTCCTCCATACAGCTCTCTGGAAGGTCCAAAGCTTAATCACATTTGCAGACAAACAAACAAACAAACAACATCCTTTTGTTTCTTTTAAACATGTCAGCTTATGCAGTCTGACCTTACAGTGAAAACAATCTTGCATGGATCCTTAGCTCACAGAAGAAGTTAAAATTCCTGAAGATCCCAGGGGTTGCTTGCTGGTGAGACCCCTTGGAAGAGGAACATAACCAAATAACAAAACCCTCATCTGCTTATTTTCACTTCTAAGACTCAGAGGCTGGATATTCATTGAGAGGAGAGAGGAGGGGAGGGAACGGGAGGGAGGGGAGGGGAGGGGAGATGGTTAGGGCCACATTTTCACCTATCCCAAATTGTTTGGGGATAGAACTCAAATTGCTGACAACTTTTGGAAATTTGGTTGCAAGTGGTCTCTTCCCATTTCCTTCATCCCTCTTTATATCTCCATGTGTCACCTGCCCACTGTGCCTGTTCCTGGAGCAGGAGAGATGGGAGATATGGGAGAGGGCAAAACTGGCTTCCAAGGGGAGCAGAGTCCATGCCAAACAGAGTGATAATGAAACAGATGATTCCTGGGGAGAGCAAACTCTCTGAATGCCTGAACAGGACCCTAGTGTGCATTTGAACATGGGAGAACTGGAACCCCAGCTATTTTCTCTCTTTTTTTTTTTTCAAAAAGGAAAACAACAACAAAAAAAGAGATTTTGACCAGCTGGTGGCAGATTTTAAGTTTCCTACTCTGGAATAAATTGAGGCAACTGGTTTTTAGCCTGCCATATTTCCAGTTATTAAACTGTGTGTGGTCTGTACCAGCGCTCACCACCAGAGAGCCCTTAATTGTGGGTTTCGGAGCCGGGCTGGGGCACCTGCAGTGCCGGGGGGCTGCTGGGGCCCGGGGCGGCCTTTGAGAGGGCCGGGGACCCTCCCAGGGCTGTGAGCCGAGCCCTCGGGTGGGTTCACAGGCCGAGGGATGCGCCGGGTGCGCTTGGAAGTTCAAGCTCAATGAGCTGAGACCTTGGAGAACAATTCCCCCGGCTGCCAGCGCTGGCCTGGGAAGCCCCCCGAAGCTGCCCTGCCTCAGAAAAATCCCCCGGCCTCTCCCCGCCGCCCTCCCTTTATACGCTCACAAGTTTTCCTGACAAAAGAGCAATTACAACCCGACAGAAACAGCTCACAAAGAGGATGGGGATGACCCCTAGGAGCGGTGTCTGCGCCTCAACACATGGCCAGTCACCGACAAAGCCGGCCCGCTCCCATTTGATCCCAGAAGAGCCTCCCAGACTGGCACGCTTGACCAGGAGCTGGCTGGGTGAGTCACTCGTCTGGCGGCTCTGTGATTCATGAGCCTCCAGGAGGAAGGGAGGAGGGAGGCGAGAGCTTTTCAAATCTCAAGTTAAATGCAAGAGCAACACATTCCCCACAAAGCAGACGCTCAACTGTGTCCAATTGGTGCCTGAATCCCCACACAAAGCCAGGGCAGGAGTCCCGGTGTGACGCGCGGCGAGGCTCCCGGGCCAGCCCCGCCGCGGCCTGCACCCTTCCCGGCTTTCCAGGTTTGGAAGGACTCGAGTGTAAAAACAGGAATAGTTCCTTACGTCTTATCCCTGTGTGCTCTGTCCATCCTGGCCCTGGGGTTTCCCCAGGAATGTCCCACTTGTGAGTGCTTAGGAGCTGATATCGAGGGCTTTGACCTGATATTCGGGTCAAAAACTTCAAATTACTTTTTCCAGTTGAAATTCAGCTGCTGCTCTGCACTAATAATTTTGGCTCCCTGTCACATCTGTGAAGCAAGTGTGTGCACAGGCAGGACTGCCCTCCCCAGAGGTGTTCGCGGGAGGCAGGACAATGTCCATGACCGTGGCAGAACCTCGCAGGAGGCAGGACAATGTCCATGACCGTGGGAGAACCTCGCAGGAGGCAGGACAATGTCCATGACCGTGGGAGAACCTCACGGGAGGCAGGACAATGTCCATGACTGTGGCAGAACCTCGCAGGAGGCAGGACAATGTCCATGACCGTGGGAGAACCTCCCCAGCTGCCCTGGCTGACCGTCCCTCCCTTTGGTGGCAGGGGACAGAGCAGGAGAGCCCAGCCCTGGCATCAGGCAGGGCCTTTCCCTCAGTGTTGTCTGAGCCCTGCCAGGAGCTGTGGGTGGTGCAGTGTTCACTGGAATGCTGGAGCTCCCAGCCACCATTCCCCTCCCTGGCAGCATTTCATTTATTGTTATTTGTTGCTTCAGACATACGGGTCAAAATGCTAAATTATTTAGCAGCTGTTGTCAGATGGATTTTAAAACAATTAATGAGTGCTAAAAATGTGCAGCTTGCTCTCTCTCTTGGATTTTGCCAAAGAAAGTGCCTGTTTTCTGTCTGTTTGCCAGCAGTTTGTGCCTCCTGCTGCTGTGGCCGTGTCTGGCCTTGGAGCACGTTTGTCCCTCAGCGAGTGCCAGCTGCCTGAGTCAGGGCCCAGCTGGCCTGGGCAGGGGGCTGGAACACCCCAGGGGTATTTTCTGCATTTCTGGTGGTGTTATTGTGGCCCTGGGCACGCTGCATCACCCACCTGCCGTGGCTGGATTCCCCCATCCCACATCCATGCTGGGGACACAACGCAAGAGCCACTAAAGCTCAGCACCAAAGGGGCTTGCGGGCTTCCCTCTGTGGGAGCACCAAGTCAGCTTTAAAGGATCCGGGTTTGAGCTCTTCCTTTCTGTGTTGTGCCATGTGGGAAGGCCCCACCCGGGATAGGGAGACCTGCAGGCAGGTCCAGTTCACAGGAGGTGGCCACAGCCATCAGGGTTACCTGTGCTGACCTGCCTCAGTGCGGGAAGGGGACGGTGTCCAGGGGATGGTGCCACTCACACCCATGTGAGAGACTCCGAAATTAAAATTATCTCCGAGCACAAAGGCTGTGGATGAAGTTACTGAGCTGGGGTCAAAATAAATCCAAGGTGCTGTGAGGGTGTTGGTGTGCTGAGCCTTCCCTCTTAGGGACTTTGCAGTTTGCCTCAACCAGAAATGCAGATCCTCTGTGGTGAGACAGTGTGGGATGTGCAGTTCGGTGCTTCCCAAGGCTCTCAGCTCCACGTGCTCAGGGCAAGAGCATCCTCTGGCCACATTTCAGAGCTCCACCACCCGAGCCCAGCTCACAGGTCAGACTTTGGCCACCAAGCATTTGTTTGTCTCCATCTCCAAAGCACGGGATGTGCTTTGTCTGGAGTCAAAGCGAGGGTTTGTTTCTCTGTGGAGTTTGGGATCACCCATAAAAGCCATACTTTTCATTTAGCCACAGGCTTACAAAAGCAGGTACCTTGGATTTAGCCACAGCTTCAGGAGCCCCCGCTGCCAGCCCAGCTCTTGGGCATCCCTTGGTAGGACGTGCAGCCCTCTGCCAGCTCCAGGGAACAGGGCAGATGATGGAGCACGTTCAGCTGAATTTCTGTTTCTTAAAAATGTTGCACTAGGCAAAGGATTTGGACCTGAATGAAAGTGGTGGACCTAATTTTAGACAGTACCTATGAATGAAACTTGAAACGGGCCGTTCAGGAAATACCTTCCTCTGCAGCAGTGCCAGGGAGAGTATGGGATTTAATGCTAAATTGGCCAGTGCCTATGAACAGGTTACTGTGAGAATACTTTTTCCTACTTTCAGCTAAATTATTTTTTAAAAAAGAAATCTTCATTTCTACATAGATGTCCATGTGCAGGTGCAAAAGCTGCAGACCTCTCCCCTCCAGGGAACAAGAGCTTTCTCTGCGTCAGCGCCATGTGTTGCCTTTTGCTGCCTGCTTGTCACTGTGCCCCACACTGCAGAGCTGTTGGCTTCAGCCCGGGGCCTGAGGATGGCCCAAGGTGACTGGCAGGTAGGAGAAGACTCTGACAAAACTGGAAACCTGTCCCAGATGAGCAGGCATGCTGGCTTTCAGTGCTCTGTCTGCTTGTGCCTTTTTTGTTGTCCAATATCCTTTTGGCTTTGTCTCATCCCTCACTCAGGATCTATTTGATATCTCAGTCGATCCCCACAGCAAAGCTGTAAAATCCCCTGATGGCCCCCAGGGAGGGGAGAGAGAGATCAGTGCATTGCTTGCATTTCTAGGTGGTAAGTGCCTACCTGTCCTGTACTTGTGCAGGATTAAGTGCTCTGAGCCTTTCAGGAGTGCAGGTTTGGAAAGCTGCATTGCCCAAATAATCCAGGCCCACTTCAAAAGATGATGGGATTCTTAGAAAGGCTTTTCCCTCAATTTGCAGAGACTTGATGGTGACCCAAAGCACTGACTGGATGGAAAAGTGAACCTGCCCAGGTGGGTAGGCAGAGTTTAGCCCTGAACCTGTGTTAGCTGTGAAAGGACTGGGCACTTTCTGGGGCTGGGAAATACACAGATATTTACACAAAACCTTTGTTCAATTGAAGGCACAGGAGTTTATTGATTAATGCCAGTGGAGTGAGGATTTCACTTGGGTTCTCTGGCCTCCTCCTGCCCAGGCCAGACCCATATTGCAAAAGCCATTTCTTGTCCAAACACCCGATCCTGAGCGTGGTTAAGCAGCTCTTGGGAAGAGCTGACCTTGTTTTACTCCCATGGGAGAAGGGCAGTGGAAAGTGTTCAGCCCTTCACAGCTCTTAGCAGAGGTATCTCACCGGACCCAGCTGCTCCACTGAACACCTTTCAGCTGCTGAGATTCAAACTGGGGTTTCCAGAGGACATTTGGAGACACGCGTTCCAGAAATGGTCACACTCAGCGGGAAGGACATGGATGCCTTGGGTTCCCTTTAGAACCTGACCTTGGCGCTTTTCTGGTGTTAAATAAAACCGAAGTATACATCTTGGGGTTTTGCTTATAATTACTGGATATCTACGAAACCCACAATTGCCACGAGCTGTTCCTTCTCCAGCCCTTCCATAGTAGAATTCCGGGAAGTAACACATTTTAACAACAAGCAAATCTGTCTTAATAACTCAGAAATCTTGTGCTAGAAGTCCAGCTTTCCACTGGCAACAGTTCTGGTTAATATTGGAAATTCTAAATACCTGATTAAACATTTCTGGAATTTCTGGGAATGCATTGAGATGCTTCATGGGCTAGTTCTTCATAAAGGTTTTCAACAAAATATCTTCCATTGGGTCTTAAAGGAATCCCTCCAAGTAATCCATCTCCCTAAATTCTTAATGTGGTTCCTTACATTTCCTAAGCTGGCTCCTTAAATGACTTATGTTCTCCTTTGCAGAATGCATAGACACAAATAAACCGCATATATGAGGAAGGAATGTTCCTCTATCCCACAAAACAAATTAAATATATTGATCCAAAATCACCCCTGGAGGAACTCCTGTGAATCCAGACGAAACGCACGAGCTGAGTTTATTAAAGCAGCATTTCTGGTAGGGGTGGGAACAGCAGGCGACCGAGGTTTTGCAAGAGTAAAATGATTGTTTATTAGTGATGAGTGAATCACAAAATGTCTGGCATGTGTGTTGATCTTAGAGATAGAACTGAAAAAGTCTGAAACCTGATCAGGTCTCTTTGAATCCATATGTCAGCAAAACTGCCTGGAAGTGAGTCTGAGTCAGGGTTCTCGTTCAGACTCTCTGAAACGTCCAGATTTACACGGTTGGCTATTGTCATACCTCAGCGAGTGCTGAGAAATTAGGGATGGTGAATTCAACTGGTAAATAAACAAGAACAAACTCGTTCCTGAATTCAATATGATTGTGATCTTTTGGAGATAGTTACACAAATCCCTCAGCCATGCCAGAGCTGCAGAAGAGAATATAAAAGCAGGGGAAACAAAATTAATTCCCAATTCAGACTTCATAAATAAACAAGGCAAGTTGTGTCCAAACTTTTGTTTTCTTCTTAAGCACTCTGTCAAACCACAAGAATCTTTTCAAATGTGTCTGTACAGAAATCAGTTTTGGGGCTGGAGCAGCGTGGTTTTGTTTTGCTTTTGTGGAAAATCTTGGGGATAGACACTCGCACCACATGCTGGGCCACGGTGTTCCCCTGAGGAGCAGGAAGCCAGAGCTACTCCTGGCATGATCCTTGACCAGACAGTGCTCTCACGGCTTTGACTTCTTAATTCCAGCTTCTCAACTGACCTTAGCGTGGAAGGAGCTGCAGATACACCCACGGAGGAGATCTGTGCAGGTGGCTTTCCTTCCCCTGGCTGGGGTTTTCCAGGGCAGCAGGGGCAGGAGAGGCAGCCCAGGAGAGGGGCTGGGTCAGTTCCTGTGTGGTGGGACCCTGGACAGGGAGGGCTGGTCACTCGGAGGCTGCTCCATCCTGGTGGCAGCCGCTTGTGGGAAGGGTCTCTTTTCTTCCAAGCACATGAGTGACCGCTCCTTGCAGACACCGTGGAATCCACAGGGACCTTGCTGGGCCAGCTCCTGGCTCCCTCTTACACAGGGGTTTGGGGTGGTTTGAGCCTCCGGCTTTGAGTGCTGAGCCTCAGCATCCCACTGATGGCAGCAGGTTTGGAGGGTGACTTAGAGATGTCATCAAGGCCAAAATATCTCACAGTCTGGCAAGTCATCCATTCCAGCACCGGGAGCTGTGTCCGGTGTGGCTAAATCCCGTCACAAAGCTGTCCTTGGGATACCCCACAGTGACCTGCAGTAACAGTCCCAGGCACGTCTAGGCCTCCTTGATTCCTGCGAGAGAAGAGACTCTTTGATGCACAGAAGCTGGTTTTCATCTCTGTTTGTGATTCTGTGCTGACACAATGTCTCCATACACAGCAGGATCCATCTTCCTGCTGCTTTCAGCAAGTTCGTGAAACAATTTTTATTTCAAATTTGTTAGGGCTATGAACTCTTGAAATGCTCACTCATCTTCGCTCAGCGTTTCCTCCAGCAGACACCCACATGGTCACTGCAGTGCAGCTTGGTCGAGTAGAAGCAGCGGGAGCAGAAGGGAGGGAGGAACTCTCAGCTGTGGGGTGCTGTGTGTGCTGCAGGTGTGCAGGAGGGATTGCTCAGGGCTAGAGGCCCTCGCTGAAGCACCACAGAACCTGTAATGTGTCTTTTTACTGCCACAGATACCCCGTGAAACCCAAATCAAGGATTCTGCCTCTTTACATCTCCTGACTGTCCTTCCCAAGGATGCTGTAAGGGAAGTGGGGGAAGAGGGGTTTGGCTCAATGGGCTGTGTGGTGGCTCTCTCCTCACTCCTCATGAGAGCTGTCGGAGGGGCTGTGACCCTGGAGCTGTAACTGAGGACTCCAGGGTGGCCCTCTAACACACCCCTTCAAGGGAAGGAATCTGGGGCACACCCAACTCTCAGAAGTGCTGCTTTCAACTTAAAACCAACTTTCTCTTAGTTACATTATAGAGTACTTCTCTACAGATGTCAGTACTTCATTACAACTTGGACAAGCAATAACACTGTGGAAAAATGTCTAAATTACAACTTTCAGTTGCATTTCAATAGCATGGGGCACTCTGTCCAGTCCTAGAAGCTCACACTGGGTCTCAGAGCATCATCACTCCTCAGAGCTGAAGTCTTGGGCCATCAACCCAGGCACAGCAGGTCCTGTGAGATCAGGACTCACCAGAGTTTTTTGTAGTCTTGACCAAGCGCTGGCACAATAAACTGCACAGATCATTATGATGATGATGATAGACCATGATGATGACTATTATTATTATTAATATTTTCATATGTTTAGAACAGAGCCTCACCCTTCCCTTCTGGACCAATTTGCACCTTTCTGGACCTGTGTTCTTAGAACTAAGCAAGGCTGGTAATCTGGAATAAGTGTTAAAACCTCAACAAAATACCGATCTTTTAAATCAAAGCCATTTCGAGCCACAGGTAGAATTTTGGGCTTCAGCATTTCCATTCAGGGCCTTTCTGGTGCGAAACGAAATCCTTAACAACCATGTCATAAAATAAACTCTTCATCCTCCCATAAAATGTTGAGCCTATGGAAGAAAATCACATATCTAAAGAGATACACCTCTTAAAGCAGTGGTTTCCAGCAGTGGGAACAGGAGGGCAAAGACTTAATCACAGTCTGGAGAGCTGGATGAGCACCCTGGTGGGTTTTTCAGTGGATGAAACTGAGAGAGAAATTCAGGTTTAACAGGGCTTATACAGCTGAGCTGAGGGGGTTTTATTCCTATGCATCTTTCTCCAGAAACAGGAATTATGTAGAAGTATTCGTATTGCAGGAAATGAATCCACTCTTTACTCCTCTGTATTTTACTATCTATCTCTAGCATGGAAGGAAGTCAGGCGCCAGGTTTTCCCCTGGCAGGCTGTGAGGCAGGAGCCTCCCTCCTCTGCCTTCACCAGAACACAACACTGAAGGTGCTCAGGAGGCAGAAAGGGGCTCCTGGAATGAGCTGTGTGAGTCAGTTTGCAGGGACAATTGGTCTCCCCGTGACGGGAATTAGTCAGAGAGTTCCTGGCATGGGGCAGGGCAGTGGGAGAGGGCCTGGCCCTCGAGGGTCTCCTGCTGGCCCAAGGCTCCCGTGATCCAGCACAAACCAATCCCTCCGCAGAGGTCACGGAGCAGTTTCCGTCTGCAGGAGCAGAAGCTGGGCTCTGGTGGGCTGAAAAGAGCTCCACAAACATCCGTTGTTATTCTTGATTGGAGACACTCCGCAGAGATCCCGTCAGGATCGGCAGAGCTCCGTTCGCAGAGAGTACGGATTGATCAGAGTGGGATGGAAGTCAGCAGAACACAGTGTCTAAGGCAACAAGGCGGTTCAGACAGCTCTGCAGCAGCCTAAACACATGACAGACTCAGGCAGCTCCCACTGCTGCCAACACAACTGCTCGCGGGGTCTGCCAAGAAGCCAGATGCTGCTGCTGGAAAAAATATCTTCCAGAGTTTGGCATCAAGATCCTGTGATTACCATCCAAATGGGAGGAGATGGAGTGATAGAATGTGAGTTTAGTATTTAGCACCCCAGAACTGTGCAGCAGCCTTTGAAGGCAGAGGAAAAAAGTTCAAGCAAAATATTTTTGCTAAAAATATGTTCGGAGAAATGAACTTTTTTTTTTTAAAATAGCAGAAAACCAAGCTATTATTAAAACAACGCAAAATATTTTATGTCCGTATCAATTAAATGAGTAAAACCAAAGAGGACTGTGGATTCTTTACTTGAGTAAATTTTGTTAAGGAATAGTTTCATAAAGGTCAGAGCATGAGCTCTTTGTCTCTCATGTTGTTGCTGGTGGAAAGTTCCACTGCAGAGCATCACAGCGACTCCCCTACCCAAGACAAATAGAGGTGGGTCGGAGCATTCCCACACAAGTTTGGGAAGGGTTGAATTCAGATCCAAAGTCTGCAGCAAGCCCTTCTCATTGATGAAGAGGGGCCAAATCCCTAAATTTACACTGACCTGGGTTTGGGGGGAAAGCTGAGCACCAAAACCACCCGAGCCTGGCTCCAGACCTTGCAGTTCAAACCCACGTTTGGAGGGAAAGCAACAGAGGGATGGGACATTCCTTAAAGAGGTTTGAGGCTGCTCCTGAGCCTCCTCCTCCCCCTTTCTGTGTGGCTGAGCCTTTCAGAATCCGTGACTACAGGAGGATTTGGAGTCCCCTGTGCAGTAAGGCTCCCACCAGCCTGCCTGGCCTTGCCGAGGGTCCCCGGTGGACGTGGTGGTTATGAGAGCTCAGCATGTTGAAAAAAGCAGGCAAGGCAACATCTGCTCCCCTGGCTGGCTGCACTCACCTCTGCTCTCCAATCTTGTGCTTCTAAATGAGTGCTGGTCCCACTCCACGACTGGGAATCCTATTATTATTGTAATAGTAGTAATAATAATAATAACAACCCAAGTGGGAACTCAGAAACTTACATCTGGAAAGTTAAGACATGAAGACTGTTTTGTTTTACTTGTATTTTTGGTTGCTTATTTTTATGACAGATCTGTATTTCAACAAATGTTATCTCCTTGCCTGTTATAACAGATCAGGAAAAAGTAAACAAAGCTATTAATCACCATCTCCCATACTCTGCTTTCTGGGCATGGCAGATCGGTTTGGAGGGGAGGTGGGCAGGGAAGCAGAGAGCATTTGTTCCCTCACTTGGGAGCTCCCCCAGGGATGCTGCCAGCGGTGCCTGGTCCTTCAGGGAGGTTTGTAAGGGGAGGAGGATTCCGTCCCTAGCCCGTGTTTGTCCTGGAGGGCTCAGGCTGTGCCATCCGTGGACAGTGCCGTGCACAGCCTGAGCCCCAGCTGGCCTGGCTGCTGATGGCTGTCTCCTTGAAGGCCACAAGGATCCCAGGTAACTGCTGACCTGATGGATTTTCCAGCAGCTTTTGACACATCTCACCCTGGGAGCTGATAAATTCAGCTGTTAATTCTACAGCAACCAAACAAGATAATCCCGAACCTCATCCTTTAAGGTCACTAATTACTTATGGAAGCATGATGGGATGAGTCACAGCACTGGAGGGCTGCAGTGGATGTCCGTAGGCTCTGTAGGCTCTATGGGCTCAGGGGGAACCTCCTCTCTCTCCACAGCTTCCTGACAGGAAGGTGCAGGTGGGGGTCAGGCTCTGCTCCCAGGGAACAAGAGACAGGATAGAAGGAAAAGGGCTCAAGTTACACATCCCATCCCTAATTGGATATCCCTGATTGGATATTAGGGAAAAATTCTTCACCTAAAGGGTTATCCAGCCCTGGCACAGATGCCCAGGGCAGTGATGGAGTCACCATCCCTGGAGGGATTTAAAAGCTGTATGAATATGGCACCTGGGATCGTAGTTCAGGGGTGGGTTGGCAGTGCTGGGTCAACAGCTGGACTCGATGATCTTGGAGGTGTTTTCCAACCCAAATAACCCTGCTCACCCACGTGGGACTGACGTTTCAGCCCTTCCCAGATTCTGTTTGGATGCTGCTTTCCCACAAGGCTGTTCGACTTGGGCAGTGGAGGTGGGAGGTGTTTCCAGCTGAAATGACAGCAAGATCTGACACACAGCTCGGGTGTCCCACAGTCCATCCCGGAGACCAGGACAGCTCTGCTTCCCCAGCTCTTGGCCAGGCTGGGAGCCCTGATGGCAGTGAGCTCTGAGAGTTTGACCAGTGTCAGATGTGCAGATTTCTGCTTTCAAAAGCTGGAGGCTGTGGGTGGCATCTTCACTCCCAGCCTCACCTCCACGTGCTGGCACGTGCTGAGTTTGGGGTCTGGAGGTGCGGGCTCTGGTGGTGCTGTCCCAGGGGACTGGGGGGAGCCAGACGTGCCTTTTTACCTCACAGAAAGAAATTTGATCTGCCCCAATTAATAGACAGGATTATTTTGCCCTGATACACAGCAGTGCAAACTATAATTTATTATCTGTCTCTGCATTATCTTTTTTCTAGGTTCCCCCCTCACCCCACTGTGTGTGCTCCGAGCAGCATGTGCCCTCCCAGGCTCAGGCTTCTGCTTTAACTCCTGCCTTCTGTAAATGTTATTTCAGTATCATCAGCAGTTGCTCTGCTTCTCCTTCCCTCTATGGATATCAGAATCCATAATGAACTGAAAGAATTTGTTCTTCAGATCATCTTTAAGTCCTTGATGGTGATGCTGTTCAGCTGATCAGCCGAACAAAGGCTCCTGGAGCTGCCTTCCCTGCGTTAGGAAGCCTCTCCTCAATCACTAATTTTCATTTTTTCATTTTACATTGTGATTTAAAATGTTACAGTGGATGATCTTGCATCTAGGTTGTGTGCCAGCCACTGGAAATGTGACTTGTGAAGGCTCAAAGTGTTAGGATGCTTTTATGTACGGGTTTTCTAGTATTTTGAAAAGGTTTTCAGTTGAGCTTTGAGAAGGAGATGAGGGAGTGAGCCTTTGCCGTGATGAACTGCCCATCTGTATCTCCAAGGACTGCCCTCCATGGTGGCTTCTGGAGGATTCTGTGTTCTCTGTGCCTTTTCCAGCCCTGCAGGACACCTGGATACCGCATGTGAGACCTGTTGGTGCCAGCAGGTGTTGGTGAATCTCAGCTGTAACTGTCTGCAGACCCTTGCAGTAAGTAAAATGTCTCTTGAAATAACTTCTGAAATTAGGATGCTGCAAGATTTGGGTATTTTAAGTGTTAGCAAATTCTGGCCACTTTGAAGGCATCCCATGGATCAGTTCTTTCCTGGTTGGTGTTTTAACCTCAGTTCATAGATGCTGAGACCTGGATTTTGGGCTGTCCTTGCACACTCCTATCCTCACGTGTGACCTAGCAGAGATTATGAATCTGGGGTGGAGTTACTGGGAGATAAATTCAGTTTTTCACCACCACCATCTCAGCTACCCCTCAGTCTTTGCCCATGGCTTTTCCCCTGGAGCAGAAGTATGTGAGCTTTTGTTCTCTGAGTAACAGTGCTGTAAACTGAATTTACACAGTGGTGTAAATGGTATTTATCTCACTGCACCTCCTCTGTGTACTCATGGCCCTTACAAGATTTCAGACCTAGATAGATCCACCAGGCTGTCCTGGGGTCATACAGGAAAAGCTGAGTGTGATCCATGACACAGGATTTTTATCCTCGGAGCTGGCTGATTTTACCTCTTCCCATCAGTTTACTTGGAGCACTGAGCTCCAAGCAACAATAACCAAGACAGCATGAGTTCTAAAACACCTGAGATCCAAGGTGCCCTGGATCAGGAACCTTGGGTTTGTATCGTGTATCCCAACCTCAGACAGCACACAACAGTCCAGGTTTGTCCTTCTGAGCAGAAAGGTAATACAACACATCTGAAAAACTGTGCAAAAACCAAAGCAAGCAGCAGCTACAGCTAAACCAAGGCACTGCCAAGTGTCAAAACCACCTTTTGTGGGGAGCACTGCTGAGCTGGTGGCTGGCTGCCTGTGTCATCTGCTGGGAAGGCAGGGCCCCCAGCTGAGGGGGTCCCCTTGAGAGGACAACCGCATGCAACTCCCTCTCCTCCAAGGATGACTCAGGCACAATGCCCTCACCCAGTCTGTGCTGGCCTTTGAAAACTTAGGTGGTTTCATTTCTAACCCTTAGATAGCTCAGTTCTTATTAGAATAACCCACTCATTACCACCATGCAGCCCCTCACTGCAGCCATGTTTTATTATACATCATGTTTTATTATACATCATGTCACAGACAAGAACCAATTTGAGAACTGTCACCTCCTTGTGCTGGTGTGGCAGCACTTGGCTGTCTCTACCTGAGGCTCGCCTCCCTGGTGAGATGTGTTTCTCCTATTCCTGCCTGAAGAAAACACCTTTATTTTCCCTGTATCTGGAGCTGACTTAGTTTGGTCTCAGAAAATCAGGGGCATAATTTGCTTGGGCTGTGAAACATAAGCCTTTAAAGTACACACACTGAGCACTTAGGGCAGTTTAGTGTCCTGGTTTCCTGGGAAGCACGACTCCACTCATTAGGTGCAAGTCACCCAGACTGAAAAGCCACCGGTCATTCCCCCAGGTCATCGACTGCACTCCAGCAGCTCCAATTACCTCAGCAGAATGGGATCACCCATAACAACCTAAGTAAATCAGGAAGTCACCAAACAAGGGAAGTAATTACAGCTTCTTTCAATCCTGAAAAAGCAACCTGTTCTTTTACGACCCATCAAAACCATGTGTTTGCCTTTAGTGGTTAAAATAAAGGGTGTGCAATTTGGGAATAATCCAGCTATGAAGTTTCCTTAGTAATTGGCAAGTCCTGAAAGGTTTTCGCTTCTGCAATTTAAAGGTGGTGAGCATGAAATAATTTAATTTTCTTTTAGATTAGCCTTTAAGGGACACTACAAAACCAAAGAATGACATTCTCAAAGAGTGAACCCACATTTCACCCACCTGACATAAAGATTATTTTGTTAACTACCTTTAAATTTCATTTATAATGTGATTTAGTAAAGCAGTAAAACCAGAATGTCAGTCACTGTAGCTGTATCAAACATTCAGAATTCAAAAAATATTTACCCCCTTCAGAGAAAGGTCTACAACGTTACTCAGCCCTAGCAGTGCTACTATCACTTTCGGTAACTCTTACACTTTTGTTTTTCAGTCCTTGTTCCAACACGTCCATTCATGTGATTCAGATTCAACTGATCATAGGAGAAAAAAACCTGTTTGCAATAGTCTACCTGCATTTTTATAAAGCACTTTTCAGACACTCAGGGTACAGGTGTGGAGATTGGTTTAATGGACAGATCTTTTGGAAATCTGAGCGTGAACCTGCTCCTCTCTGTGGAAATAAGAAGTCTGATGGCACATGGTCCTTATGGCTGAGCTTAGGCTGAGATATGACTAACCTGGCTGAAATCAGGAGGATGACTGAAAATCCTCCAAACGCTGTGCATCCCTGCCCCAGGGCCAAGACACGGGATGTTTAATTCTGAGGGACGTTTTTCACCTGAATTTTACTTCATTCACTTGTTTCTCTGGAAAAGGCTTTAAAAAAAGAGTAACAAATCTATTAGAATATTACTCCCAACATTTGGTAGGGAGAGTGTCTGAAGATTACATCCTCTATTTTAATTGAAAAATTCATTAATTAGATCATCATCTTACATTGTTCTGCATTGATTCAATATTTATGTGCCAAATGTTCAATACCCCTTATATCATATCACTCACTTGACCAAGGTGGCTGTTTTCTCCCTTCATGAACTGTCTCCAAACCCATGCCCGTGTCTCAGGTGTGTTTATTGCTGCTGAAGCCAATGGCTGTGCCCACAGTAGGCTGTGACCAAGCAGTGAACGGCAGAGCAGGATCCCAAAATGAGGCACGTGGTGTTTCTGAGAAGGAATTAAAACCTGGGTGCCTCCCTGCTCAGCCCTCTCTGTGGGCCAGATCTGCACCTTCCCAGCAGATCACCCTCCTTCCCAAGAGGCCCAGAGCTTCCCACTGACTGAAAGTTTGAAGTATGTTGTGTGTTCTTCAGCTGCCACTGAAATGTTCTGAGTGTCGCCCTTTAAACTGGGCACAAGGTGTTCCTGAGCGGAGAGAAAGGGCAGCATCTGCCCCGGGCAGCAACGCCGGCTGCTAAAGAGAATTTAGGGAGAAAGGGGAAAATGATAGGACCCTCCAACGCCGAGCTGCTTCCAAAGGCTCCGTGATCCTCTCTGCTCCCCACATGCTCCTTTCTGCTGTGGTTTTCCCAGACCCGCTGGATGTTCACTGATTCATCCTCTCCATTGCCGAGACACCTAAACATTTCCAAAGGAAGGCAAGAAACCAGGTCAGCAGAGTCAAAGTAACCAAGGGAAAAAACACATATTCTTGTACTGAGAGAAAAGTCAGGAAAAAAAAGAATACCATCAAGTGGGATTTAAAAAAGGAAGAAAAAGAAAACATCCACCGAGTGGGTTTGCAAACCGACGTCCGACAGCTGCAGCATATTTGGTGTCTTACATCCCAATGGCTCAGTGAGAAGGGCAAAGCTGATGGTACAGCCTCTGAAAACCCCACGTTCGAACTATTTCGGGTTTACTCAATGTAACTACTGAGCTGCAGCTGTACTCCAACTACCTCTGTCCTTAAACACGTGGGGAGCAGCCTGCCTTGGGACACAAGCTAAGGTGCCATGGAAAAGATGTCAAAGTATTCTCCAATAGAGAGCAAGTGCAGGGCTTCCTTGTTGTGTGCTTGTCCCTCAACAGCCTGGACAGCAGCCACACTCCAGCCCTGCCTCCATGGGCTGCTTCTGCCCAGAACCCTACTGGATGGATAAGGAAGAACTTCCTTTCTGTTGCTTCCCTTTATATCTTTGACCCTTCCCCTGTTCCTTTCCAGATTTTGTTTTCCAAAGTAGCTGGCACACAGCTCCTTGTTTGTGGCTCACACTCTCACAATAGTGGGTTCTGATCTCACAATGTGGATGTTTCAGGCCAAAAAATAACTCCTCAAGCATTTGTTGGCTCCTTCAGGACCGTGGTGCAGCCACGTCCCCATGGACACAGCTGGTCCTGCCCTCAGCACCCCGTCTGACTGGGGCCATCTCAGCCACCACAGACAAACTGCGCTCACATGGAGCTCACTTGCATTTTTGCAGCTCAAGCCAGCTGGGAATGTAAACCACACTGACCAAGGAAAGTCAGGGAAATTGCCAGCGAACGCAGAAAAGAAAAGAAAAGGAATATGGGGAAAGCAGGAGGTAAGAACATGAACACAGCGTGTTTAACACTCAACACGTTGAGTCAAATGTGTGCAAGTGACCTTCTCTTTGGTTGAGATTAAGACCTTGGATCAGACCTTTGAAGTCTGGATGGGGATTAGCTGGATGAACTGTTTGGCAGGGACACCAGGTGGTTACAAAAGGTAAAACTCACCTATCAGTGCCATCTTGGGTATGTTGGGTATGGTGCCAGTGAGGAAATAGTGATTCACGTCTAGATTCAGATGTGGAAGGAATGCAAACATCCAAAATGCCTTTTTCCCAGATTTTAAGAGTGTTCAGACCCAAGGGTTGGTTTTGTCTCTATGAAGGTAAACTTAGTCCTCTAGAGGGCATGGTTACACTGATGATATAATTTAATAATTAACCAGTATTACCTTGGCTATCTGTTCATTTTTACTGGTGTAAATCAGGGGTTAGTGGACCAGCACAGGTGAAGTTTCATTCATTGTCTTAAACCTTGTTGTAAGGTTTTCCATAGAATCTTTCTTCTTAAGGAGGCTAATCCTGTAGAGGCAAGAAGGTTTGGATTTGATCACTGGGGAAGCTTTCCAAGAGGTATTTGGAATTCTTTCCTTGCTACCAAAATCCAGTGTGAAAATCTATTTTTTACATGTATTTATGCTCCTGCTTTGGTTAATCCCAGCATCCCTTGGCAGCAACCTGGACTGGGTCATCTGAATAGTAGCACAAGGTGGGATTAGAGTCCCTCCTTCTCAGAGAGCATGGGGGCTCCAAACATCAGATGGAAATTACTTGTGTTTGGGCAACCTGGTGTTGAACTCACCCAGCCAAATTTCCAAAATCATGCAGATATCAGTATGGCCACCAGCTGTCTCACTGCATGGCTTTCCCTGGTAAGCAAGCAGAGCAGAGGGTGGAATCCAGGACTGCACAACACAAAAGAAAATTCTGCCCAGGATGATCCAAAAATCCTCGTCTCCATCAGGGCAGAACAAACCGTGCGAAGTCCTTCTAATCTGGAAGTCACGTCTTTGTAGAGCTTACATGAGGTTCACTTGTCTGTAATGGAAACACCTGCATTTTATTCAGTTTTACAATATTTAAATCCCCTTATAAAATAAACGGCAACTTGCTGGAACGGTACCCATGCTGGATGTCCAAGATCTGATGAATTTTAAAGCTATTTTCTAAGATGCAGAAGAGAAAGAGAAGGACTGGAAACAGCCATCAGCCACTGCTAGTAAGGGAGAAGTATCAGTCTCTTTTTTGTGGCTTCCTTCAGCTTCTGAGTACATTCCACCCTCATAACATGTTAAAATTTCTCTCTTGGGTCATCCCTAGTGCCAAACCAACACCTAGGAACTGAAAAGAGCGTTAATCTGCATTAATTGGTTGTGATCACTGAGCTGTGCCACACAGCATCCCTTCAGTTCTTTAGTTACAATTGGAAGCCACCCTCAGCCATCACATCCTCCTGGTCCTGGACCAGGATGATTCCAGTCGTACATTTTCTCAATTCCTCTACCTTTTCATGAGTTCTTTCTCGTGACTGAGGGAGGGATGTTCTTAGCTGGTTTAAAAGATATCTACCGGCCTTTGAATGAATCTGCATTTCCCAGTTCAAAGTGGATCTTGCAAGGGCTGTGCTGCCCTTCTCTTGTCCCTGCTCACAGGCACTGGGCAAGGCCAATATGATGTGCTGCTTCACACAGCTTTGTTGTCAGTGGGTTTGCAGGGAGAATACAGCCTAGAAAATCATCTTGTCCCAGAAATTTGATGCTGACCTGGTAATCTAACCTTTATCTTCAAATGGATTAAGATGTTCTAAGTGATACCGAAGTGTTTTATTGACAAAATCTCATTCACTGTAGGCCTGGTTTGTGAAATGACTAAAATAGCAACTGCCCCTCAAAAACATGGCTGGATTTCTATGCATAAGAAAACTCCTTCTCATAGCCTAGCTAATAAATATTAGAATGTACCGGGTGCATCCAGTGAAACTTTTCTTCTCTGTTTCAGGATGACAGCCAGGCAAAGCTCTCCTTCAAAACAGAAAAAAATTATGTAATTGTCTGTTCTCTCTTTTCCTTCATATTCTGCCAATAATTGTATTTGATAGCAGCAAGGATTTCCTGAGATAGTGCAAATCTCCAGGTGATCTCTGTGTGCTCAGCCTGCCCTGTCCCTCCACATCCACTTGCTGTGAACTTCCCAGGTTCTGAGGGCAGGTGTGTTCAGCAGCTCCCTGGCCTCAGACCCCTCAGCTCTGTCACAATGCTCATGCTCTCACGAGCATCAGAAATAACGTTAGAAACTGGTTATGCAAAGCAAGTTCTGAAGCCAGAGGGGCCCTGATGAGGTCACTCACAGCTGATCCAGGTTCCTTGGCCGTCTGTGGTGCCCTGACACGGCTGTGGGCTAGACACGCTCCTGAGATTTTTTGCAGCACACGTTAAAACACAGCATGGAGGCCACTGGAGAGGGGGGAGGGCCTGGACCAGGGTTGTGCTGGCTGCAGCACTGGACATGCCGCTTCAGATCACTGTTACTGCAACCACCTCCTTCTAATTCACCCATATCAGCCATTTTTAGGTCCTTTCAGCATTTCCCTCTTGCCATCAGCTGAAGAAGGTTTGGCTGTGCTTCATTTTGCTTGGCAGGTGTGAGTGGAGGAGTAGTGACCCCGTAATCCACGTCCATCTCTCCACCACAGCGCAGACAGCCAAGCACTGCTGGCCCTGGTGGATATTGCTCAGCAGATCTTTGTCAGACTTGTTCAAACAAGATATGTTACCACTGACCTACCGGCTGAAAGTTCACACCTCTGACTCCAGGATACTTCTTGGTGTTGTTTGTTCACTGAAATAATTAGTTATTGTAAGATTATTCCCTTAAGGGGGATTTTTTTTTTGCTTGTTTTAAGATGAATGGCATTCTCCTCACTGTCAGGGGCTGGGTCGGTACTTTATTGTTTTACTTTCTATTCCAGTGTGGGTTTGGGTTCATGACAATGAGAGAACCTCCACCTTGGGCAGAGCCAGCTTCTTTCCAAATCTCCCGCAGCCTTTGGCAGCGTGGTTCACTGGTGGCGAGCGCAGCTCAGGGCTCTGAGCGAGAGGTGCCGGGCACACACAGTTACGCACTGGTTTTGCACAAAGCCAACTCACCTGTCTGCTGGAGTCTTGGATCAGACCACCCAGCACATTTTCACTTTTGCCTAGGAAGGAGCCAAACCCACAGAGTCAAGATCCAAATCTGGCTTCAGACTCTCATGGCCTGATGCTGATGGACTCTACAGCTTCTTTACGTAAAACACCATGAGGACATCAAAGAGTGGCTTCAGATGAGGCTCTGGGGCATGACAGAACATCAGTCCTGGTTCAGAGCCACCATGGGGCGTGGCCTGACCAACTTTTTACTCTAGACAAATGAATTTGCAGGTTTTGTTCTGATGTCCATTGATGATTACCAGGCTTTTCCTTTACATTTCCTCCATTCCCCAATCATACAAGATCCCAGATCAGCTCAAACAGTGCCCATCAAAACTGGTGGTGTCCCATACTATTTTCCCAATGCTTTTTTTACACATGGAGTAGCACATATTTTGGATCTGACATCTGAAATGGCTCATTTTCTTTATATTTCTTGACTGAATTCAAGGGAGCTGGCTGTGCTGGGACTGCAAGGAGGAAGGTTAAATTTCTTCAAGTCTTTCTGAAGGAACATTTAAGAACTAGCATTTGCTGTGGGGGCTTGATAAGCAGGCGCGTGCATCTCATTTGCACCCTCTGAATCTCAGGTCCAAATCTTACAGAACGAACTAAACTCTTCATCTTTCCAGGAGGGAGGCACTGCACAGTGTCCAGTCTAAAGCATTAAATTATTCCATTGGATATCTTGAGAGTCAGTCTGTCATCCTGCTGGAAATACCATGAGAGAACATAGAGCTTTTCATAAAAGAATTTGTCTTATAGCCCAAAGGTTTCTGTGATCCATTAGGAAGAGTTGGCAACCAGATACCCAGCAGAGCGTTGAGGGGTGGGAGCCATCCTGTAGAAAATTACTTTCCAAAGTGGAGTTTGACTTCATCCAGCCCAGCACTCTGTGGAGGGGTGTGCGTGGAGGTTCCCTGGGAACAGACAGCAGGAATGCGGCTATAGGTCTGGGGAGCTGTAGCATTTCCGAGCTGAAATTATTATTACTGTGTTTCCAAATTTCCTTTCAAGATCCTAATTACCAACAGCCAAACCAAACTCACTCGAAGACAAGTCTGTGTCCATCCACAGCCCTACAGCACTGCCAAGCCAGATTCTGTTACACTGCTTAGGAAAAATGACTTTCTATGCCTTCAATGCATTTCTGGTTTTCAGTAATACTTTTTCTTTTGATTCTGTTTTTGCTTCTTTCTCCTTCAGTGACTTTACCTCTGTGGAGTCCCTTGCCACCACAGATCAAGGGCTAATCTTTTCAGGTCAGTTTGTGGGAATTTAGGTAAATAAGTGGGTATTCCCATAAATCATGTATTTTCAGAGGTCAGTGAAAGTGCATATATTTCCATTGCCTCTGGAGAGACTTTTAGCCCTGGCTTCTTGATAAATCAATTAAATTTCTTTTGCTGACAGAAGCAAGCACTGTTTGCAAACTTATTATGTCTCTTATTTGTGAGGGATGTTGGGAATGTGGCTGCCAGAACTGCATCCCCCAAAGAGTCCATCCTGAATACCTCAACTTGGCCAAATTCCCACTGACTTCAGTGGCAGGTTGAGTTGTGGAAGGAAAGCCAGTGGGATCCTGGGGGCATCAGGCAGAGCATTCCCAGCAGCTCAGGGGTGATCCTGCCCCTCTGCCCAGCCCTGGGGGCACCTCTGGGGTGCCGTGCCCAGCTCTGGCTCCTCAGCACAGCAGGGCCAGGGAGCTCCTGGAGCGGGGCCAGCGGAGGCTGCGGGGCTGAGGAAGGGCCTGGAGCATCTCCGTGCCCAGGAAGGGCTGAGGGAGCTGGGGCTGCTCAGCCTCGAGAGGAGCCCCGGCCGAGAGGGGCCCTCAGGCCTGGGTGTCCCTGGCTGCAGGGAGGGCTCCGGGCAGGGCCCGGGCTCTGCTCCGGGGCCCAGCAGTGGCACCAGAGGGACGGGCAGG
The DNA here is from genome assembly GCA_013397975.1 of Machaerirhynchus nigripectus. Classification (NCBI taxonomy): domain Eukaryota; kingdom Metazoa; phylum Chordata; class Aves; order Passeriformes; family Dicruridae; genus Machaerirhynchus; species Machaerirhynchus nigripectus. The sequence continues at coordinate 58,601 of VZRQ01002238.1, forward strand.
GGCTGAGCCCGGCAATTCCCTGCACAGGAGGCAGAACCTCTGCCCTGGGCAGTGCCCAGCCCTGAGCAGATTGTGCAGAGAGGCCGTGGGGTGCCCTCCCTGGGGATATTGCAGAGCTGTGTGGGCACGCTGCTGTGCCCTGTGCTCCGGGATGGCCCTGCTGGGGCAGGGAGGAGGCACCAGGTGAGCCCTGTGGGCCCTCCCAGCCTGACCCAGTCTGGGGTTCTGTGTGATCCCATGAAAGCAGCAGCCAGCCAGCACGAAGGAAGTCAGTGGGCATGGAGCACGCTCCCAGCAGAGGCACCAGCACCAGGTTTGGTTCCAGGGTGGGTGATTTCTGCTGCTCCAGTTCTCCTGAGCTTCCATGGGCAGATGTGTACCCAGCCTCCACAGCCCTCACACGTGCACATGGACACCACTGCACTCTTGGAAAGACAGGTGACTCCCACGAGAGGAGGAACTCCTTTTGTATGAAATGGACAGGACCTAAGTGCAGAATAAGGACAGAGAGCAGGGAGCAAGGACACTCTGTCTCCAAAATGAGTTAAAAAACATACAAATGTAGAAACAGGTGCTCAGGATATGTCTTTCCCACCTTACATCCCTTTCCAAGCTAATCCACATTTGAGGACACAAAATACTGTAAGCATTCCTCCTTCTTCCAATACAACTGCATTCATTCTTCCATCCCACAGCTTTCAGCACCAGGCATATTCCATCCACACAGAGCATAGCTTGCATTCCTCCTCCACCACAAACACACATCCTGCTCGTGGTCCTCCATGCTTGCAAATGCACAGCGAGTGGGGAGTACTGTACTCACTTAGATATTGGCTGTAGCTCCAAGGTGTGTGATCCTCTTCATCTTTGTAAGTTCTCCTTGGCTGCAGAAGTCCAGACTCCACTGAATTGCTTCTTCTCCTTTAAAAATAATCCGTGAAAGCAGGGAGAAATGGTGATCAGACACTTGTTTCAGGTACATAAAGACGAGTATTTGGTGGAAAACCCCTGGCTGATCACCTGTACCTCCAGCCCAGCAGTGGCTCTACTCACTGAATTAAGTGGCCACAAGGACATAAGGCCAGCCACAGTGCTCACCACACACCATCTGATATATTTGATATAGCATCCTGAGCAGAACATTTAGAATGAAAACGCTGAACAGTTCAAACCAGCAGTAGCAAGGCATGGCTGTGGTTTGGCTGTTTCTTGGTGCCTAGCAGACAGACACTCAGGTGGGCGTTGCAGCATAAATTTGTGTGACCAATACGCTGCAAAGTAGTTGTCCAAAGGACAGGCCAGGTAAGGAACCGCAGCCTTTGCAGTGTTGAGAGGGGCTAAAGGCTCCCTGGAGTCCTAGGACAATCCCTTTCCTACCATGGCATCATCAGCATCTGTAGTGAAGTCTCCAGGAGGAGGAGATGAGGTGCCCGATTCTCCTTAACACCATAACTCTGATCTGTAGCAGCAAAATTCCCTCTGGCCCTCAAAATGTCCAAGGCTCCTTATGCTCACTTACTCCTTGGCTTTTTTTATAGGATGCAGCATTTGCCATCAGCCACTTTCAGTTTCTACCCAATCAAGCAAATGAGGAGGAGGGCCAACATCTCACCTGTTGCCTCAGGCCTTTTTACCTGTCCCTGCCCATCCAGGTAGCCCTTTTTAACTCACACCTGAGGCTCTGCGTAGCTGTCAGGTTATTTCAAGTAACCTTGGTGATGCAATGATGAGATGACAAATAAATTCAGGAAATGTATATTTAAAGGTTTCAAACTAATGGGAAGTCAGGAGATCAGAAAATGGCACTGATGGTACAAAGCCTTAAATGTCTGCAAGTCTGTAACTACTCAAATTCAGCCTGGACTCCCCTTAATCTGCCCCGAGAGGTGAGACATTTGCACCTTGCTGGATGGGAGAGTGAAGAAATTGTATTTCTAAAGTCACATTTCCCCAGATCCGTGTGATGCAACATCCTTGCCACAGGCATGGGAGAGTTCTCCTGCAGTCCCACCCGTCCCTGAGGCTCCTCTGCAGCTCTCACTCCAGTCTTCACCACTCTGAGGGGGTACAAAGTGAGAAGGAGGAAAAAGAATTAACCTGGTGTCAGTGGAAACACCACACCTGAGTTTGCCCCAGCTGCCAGATGTGGAAGTGGCTGGCAGGGGCAGAAGGGCTGCAGGTTTTGGACTGGAGCAGGTTTTGAGTTGTCATTGACTGATATTTGTGGGAAGCTCTGAACGTCCAAATCTCCTCACCCATTCTCTTGGCAGCCAGCACAGCAGCTGAGGGGGCTAAAGCTGGGCTGGAAGCTGCAGCCAGGGAGTCTCACCATTAATTCTGCCATTTCGCCCTGCACATCTGACCTCTTTAAGAGTGATTTGATGTTTCTTTAAGAAACACCCTGTCTCTATGAAGAAATGCCAACAGAGGAGAAGTTTCAAGCTTGCTATTTTTATTTAAGCTGTTGGAACAGTATGGACACAATGTAAGTAACGGGACCAGCCAAGAGGGTGTCTGTCAGTCAGTGACTCAGTCTTCAGATCAGACAGATGCAAGCCCGTATAAACAGGTTCAGCCCTAAAGTCATGATAATAAATAATTTATTTTCATGTATTTCAAAACACCAGATACAGTAAAGCGAGTGTTTTCTTTGGAAGCAGGCAGTACTGGTCGGCTGGATCTGCTTCCCACACCAGCAATAACATGTTCTGAATGAGTGGAGGGAGATTCTGACCACCATTCTGCCAGAGCCTACTTGGTTGAAGACTGCTGAGTCTTAGGAAATAGCTCCAAAAGAAATTAATTCAGTGCTTCGAGGTACGTGGCATCGTCAGGATTTCATTCCATCACTGGAAGCAGCAGAGAGATGGAGTCAGCCAGGTGGGCATCTGGAGAAAATGGACTTTCATTTTTTTCTCATCATTGTGGGATTGCTGAGTCACCCACAGCAAATGGAAAATGTCCCAGGACATTTAAAGATGATTTTAGATCATCTGAACTGCCACATAAAGTTGGGAAAAGAGACACATGGCAAAACAATCAGATGAGAGGTAGAAACACGGAAGCTTAACAGGGAATATTCTTAGGGACACCGTCCTTCATCCAGAGCACTCTGTGGGACCCAGGTGCCAGTTTTCTTGCAAGGGGGACTAGGGAAACCATCCCCTTCACATATTTGCATTCATAACCTGAGATGCTGTCCTGCCTCCATTTACAGATAAAATGCAGTAAGTTTAGCAGTAAGAAGTGAAAAGCTTTTTGTAGCTGCTAGAACTCAGAGCGGGCTCTGTAAGCCCCAGCTGCTCCAGGGTTTATCAGCAGCAGCAGCAGCAAAGTCCATGGGGTTGATAAGCGGAGACACGACCTGAGTTCCCTGCACAGCCTGGGAGTGTTTGTGAAGGTGACCTCGGAGCCGAAGGGCAGAAGGAGAACTCTCTAATGCTCCTCGCTCCCTCGGGCGCTGCTGCGCTTCCAACACCTGCAGCGGGCAGGGAGCACCTCTGCCAACTCAAACACCTCTCTTCAGAAGGATCACTGATGCTTTGGAATAGCCATGAAATACCCAGTGGTGCTTTGGAAAGTGAAGGATTGGGTTCACGAGTCCTGGAAGAGAGCACCCAGAATGGGTTTGTTTGAGGGTTTTGGAAGAGGTGGAAGGGAAGAGAGTGTGGAGCGGATTTTGAATGGCTTAAGGTCCTTCATCAGCAGGCCAGGAGGAGATGTGCTGGGCACTGAAAAATAAATAGCAAAGCAGGTACCATCACTGACAAATATTGCTACAGGCTCTCAGGCTGGAGACTCCAAGATACCAAATTCTTTGTCAGTCTCAGCGAGCTGGTAAATAAAGAGAAGGTTCTTCCACATAAATCTTTGGGGCTGTTCCTCAGAAAGAGTGCTTTCAAGCCCCAGCTCCTACCTCAGTACTCTGCAGCCTGGGGAGGGGACAGGGAGTCTCATTTATGCATCCAGCAGCAGTTTATGACAGGCTCCATCTCCTCTCCAGGGTCTGACAGAGACACGCATCGTTGTCCAATTCGCAGATTCTTGCATCTAAAAGTTTAATAAGCGCTTCATTTGATTTCTTAATGCTTTTCACAGAAAGTGAACATTTTTCCTGGCAGAGCTCACAGGGACTGTGAGCTCTTTTATCTGCACCCCATAAAGGACTGGGATGTCTCTTTGAGCTTGGCCAATAACTTGAAAGTAATCCAGATTTTGTTTTTCCTGCAGGTCTAAATGAAAAGTGAATGTTTTAAGTGGAGGAGTAAGAGGTACATTGAATTTGGAAATATGACCACAGTAGCAAAAGAGCTGTGGAAAAATTCGAGGAGTTACTAAATCTTTAAAACTCAATTGTTTAGAAATTAGGCACATAGTTTAAAAATGACATTTTGGCAAAGCTGTGTAAGTTACCCTTCCCATCAAATATTTTATTAAACCTTTGCCATATGTCCAGTCTTAACTGGCCAGGAGTGTCCCCAGGAGTGTCCCCTGGTTGCCTCCAAACCCATTAAATGACCACAGCACATCTCCAGCCATCACTCATCAGCACTTGAAGAAGCCTTGGTGCTCGATTCTAAATTCCTGGCAGCAAAGGTGAACTCCTGCCATTTTCCTTAGGCAGTGGGTTCTCGGGAAGGGAGGCCACTGGAGGAGATGATCTTTCTCTCCCATGATGCTGCAAGTATCATAAGCTGAGCAGCTTTGAGTTTCTTAGGGCTGAGCTGCTTCTCTCACGCTGTAGGAACAGAAGAACATCTGGTCTTAGCTACTGTTTTTCAACTGGATCATCTTGTGCCTCACTAAAATGAATGAGAAACACATGCAAGCTGTATTTTCAAAAAGTTGTATTTCATTGATGCAACTCAAGTAGTGATTTTCACATGCAATTAGATACACAGATGTAGACAAGCAACAATTTACACACACACACTGCATTTCCAACGAGGCCCTACGAGCATTCCCAGATGCTTTACACATGGAAATAGGCGCATGGAGAGGAGGCATGGGAAAGTATTCACATGTGCAATTCTATCTTCCCACAGCAATGCCTGGGAATTAGAAAGGACTGACCGAGACAATATTTTGGATGTAAAATCTGATGACACTTTCAATTCTGTTCTGCAGCCCCCACTATAAATAATGCTAATTATTAATTATGATCTGCCTACAACAGCACTTCCCCAGGCAATCTGCAACAGGCCAGAGAAAAGGCGTTCAAATCACCCTTCTGCTACTCTGCTTTCAAGAAGAGTTTTGGAACAGCCGTCAGTGTCCAAAGCACTGCAGGAGCAGCCTAAAGATGTCCCCAAGACACTGATGAAGAGTGAAAAACTGAAGAGCAGCTGGAGCCCTCTGCTCTGGAGCCAGGCTGGGAGAGCTGGGGCTGCTCATCCTGGAGAAGGGAAGACTCTGGGGAGACCTCAGAGCCCCTTCCAGTGACTGAAGGGGCTCCTGGAGAGCTGGAGAGGAACTTGGGACAAGGGATGGAGGGACAGGACAAGGGGGAATGGCTTTAACTGCCAGAGGGCAGGCTTACATGGGATATTGGGAAGGAATTGTTCCCTGGGAGGGTGGGCAGGCCCTGGCACAGGGTGCCCAGAGCAGCTGTGGCTGCCCCTGGATCCCTGGCAGTGCCCAAGGCCAGGCTGGACGGGGCTTGGAGCAGCCTGGGGTAGTGGGAGGTGTCCCTGCCCATGGCAGGGGGTGGGATGGGATGAGCTTTAAGGTCTATAAAGTCCCTTCCAGCCCAACCCAGTCTGTGATACAGGATTCTATGATAGTCCAACCAAACCAAAATGTTCAGGAAATAAAAGGTCCAGATCATTAAAAATAAACCTTTTTTTTTCTTTTTATTGATATCACATCTTGAGTCTTTTTTGAAAAAACACAGGAACATTTTCTTTACCTGAAAGGCAAAAACTGTGCTCTGAAAAATATATCTTCCTAGGAGGAATAGAGAGACTCTGGGAGAAGGCAAGTGGCTGGGGAGTTGGCCTGGCTCTTAGAAGTGAGTTCTCTCCTGCAAGGCCCCTCATGGACAGCCTGTGGGCTCTCTGAGTCAGGTCTGTAGGTGATAAGAGTGGAATATTTGTCTTTTCTCCCTTTGATGCGTGAAGATAGAGGCAGGGTGTGGTGGTCTGAAGATGGTGCACAGGTTGATGATAACGTAACAGGAACCATCAATGGAAGAAAGAAAATGCTTTTTGTCTTTTCAGTCCTGAAGCACTGAAAAAACACAAACTCTAATGCCAGTAAAATATTTGTGGTTTTTTTCAGAGAGCACAGGGTATGCAGTAATGAAGGTCACTGAGGGAGCCAGTACCATGAACTTGATCCTCCTACTGTAAGTGCTCAGTGTTGTGTGGGATGGGTTGAGGTTCACTGTGAGGATCCTGTGGGGTGTCTCAGCCCACGTGCAGATGCAGCAGTGACTGCCCGGGGTGGTTCAGCCATGCTGCTGGGATGCAAATGCATTTACAGCTTCAGCCACGCAGGGAGAGTGCAGTGAGCACCTCGGAGGAGAAGGCTGTGGGCAGCCACAAGAGCCAATGGTCACCTCAAAACCGGGAGAAGGAAGGGACATGGCAGGGCCTGGAGAGGGCCCATGGACAAGAGCCAGCCAAAAGTCATGGGGAGAGGTCAGGGATGGGTGAGAACAACCTTCTGGGGCAGAGGAATGGGCAGGCAGGGGCTGGGCACACACAGGGCGTGAAGGCAGTGCCAGCTGGGACACGGAGGGTCAGGAGTCACAGCCACCCAGCTCCCAACAGCTGAATGCTTGGATGTGCAGGTCCTTCCACAGGGAATTACCTGCTGGAGTCCTGGCTGAGAGCTGCAACAGCCCCTGCTCGTTTCTCAAAACAGATCATTTCTGTGACCCCCTTCAGTCCATGTTTCTGTTAACAGGCCAAGCAGGTTCTGAGTGCCAACATACTGAAGACGTGTTAAAGTTTGTTTATAGAAAGGAAAAAAGGGGAAGGAAAAGAAAAACAAAAGCCAAGTTATTTCCACAATGTTTGCATTCCTATGTCTTAACCACAGTATTCCCAGCACGTGCATTTTTATGGCGCATCTGAAAATCAACCACGATGCAAAAGAAGCTTCAAAGTGTTTAAGGAAAGGAAAGCTGAGAGGGAGATGAGGGGAAGTCAGGCAGGGAGGGGCAGAGCATGGGAGCAGTGCTGGACTGTGCTGTCTCTCTCCTGCAGTCTCAGACAGGACCTTGCTCTGCAGGTGACCCAGGACAGGAAGATCTGTCAAACTCAGTTACTTAAAGGGTTTTAATTTCCTTTTTAGCGAGTTGAAATAGCAGGGCATGACCAAAATATGTGTGAGTGCAGTTCTTTAGTCCCTGTAGTTAAAGTGAGTCCTGGTGGCGGGGCTGCTGCCACGTGGGGAGAGGGACTGGCAGGTGTCCTGTGCTGTCCCTGGTGGTGGTCACAGCTGGAGGGAGGGGAGCAGAGGTACCTGTGGTATTACACTGGATGTGCTGCTGTGGAACACTGCTGATGTCTTTTACTGGACCATGGATGTTTAAGGGATCAGTGCACTTGGACATTCAGTGCCACAGCCAGCACCAGTTTATACGCCCCTGAAGCCTGTGTGCCACCCCAGCATCTCCTGCAGACACCGGGGACAGCAGCAGTCACTCAGCCAGTGAATTACTGTCCCCAACAAAGCTCCAAGCAGATGCCAGGAGCCACTTCCCAAGCAGTGGGTCCATCCTGTGTGATGGAGCTCCTTTGCTCTCTGAGGGTTTTGTCAACACCTCAGTATTATTAAAATGCTGCTTTTAAAGTCAATTTCCTTTCCTTTTCTTTGTAGTTTATGGAGTGTTGCTGAAGACCTTCTCCCAGCCCAAAATGAGGATCAGTTCCAGGTTTGCAGTCATATCAACAGTAGCTTGGTGATTTATTTCAGAGGTGCTGCTGTAATTACCCGTACCTCACACACACCTCCCATTCACACTGAGCTCCCTGCAGCTAATGAGTCTTCCCAGAGAGGAGAAGGAGGAGGTCTGGTTGGTTCACTAAACCCCTGTGCAAGTGAATGAGCTTCTAAAATCAATCCAGTCTCTGCAAAGACAGCGTGTCCTGAAAGCTGTCAGGCCTGATTATAAACAAAAATGGCCCAGCTTCCTTAAACTGAACATTTTAGCCACATTTTGCCAACAACATCCTGCTGACGTTCTTTTTATCCCCACTATTTCTGTTTGGGTCAAAACACTGATGGATTTGTTTTGCCATTATAACTTCTGTCATCTATACCAAGATGTTGCCTACACAAGGCAGGGTTTGGCCAGTGGTGCCCCAAAAGATTCTCTTAAATATTTGGATACCTGAATCCAGTGTGTGCTGATACTAGAAGTGCTTGGAGCAGGGATTACATTTCAGAATTATGAAATGCTGCCTTTGGTACCAAGTTTAAGTTGTGTCTTTGGCAGGCAATGATGGGATGAGCTTTGTCACCATCACACCCTGTTGAGGTGTCTTTGTGGGACATTTCTGCACCCTGCATGAACCTGGGCATATCTGTGCATTACAGAGGTGATGCAAAGCCGAGCTTGCCAGGCACCTGCAGGAGGTGGAATGACCATTTGGTGCCTGTTAGAGCAGCCAGCTGCCCACCAGCCCTCCTTGTGCAAGAGAGCCATGGTGGATCTGAGTGTGGCGATCGGATGGTGCCAGCTGCTGGCCTGGGCCTGGCCAGTGGCCACCCTGCCTGCAGAGCTGCTCGAGGCAGCCTTTGAACTCTGTCTGAACGAGCTGAGCACTGGCCCCCACGTAAATGAGAGCAGCCTGGAGACTGTTATAAATTACAGGGCTGCTCCAGCCCCAGAGGCAAGCACACATCTGGCTGGGCTCCCACTGGGCCAGCGGGGCTGGAGGTGTTGCTCTGGCTCTGCCTCATGCCAGACTTCCCTTTCTGGGGTGATCTTCTCATGGTTGCTTGTGCTGGGCTTGGCCTGTCAGGCCTGGGAACCCTTTTCCATCTTTCCTTTGCTGGAAATACCAACCCTGATGTAAAGTGTTGCTTTTTTCATAGAGCCATCATGGAATGGTTTGGGTTTGACAGAACATTAAAGAACATCTAGTTCCAACCCCCAGCTGTGGGCAGGGAACCTTCCCCTGACCAGGCCTTGAACTCTTCCAGGGATGGGCATCCACAACTTCTCTGAGCAACCTGATTTTTTTCCTGATTTTTTTTTTCCTAAAATGAAGGTGAAAAAGAAACCTTGTGAGGAATTCCAACAATTACCACAAAAGCTTGAAAAATCGATTAAGGATACATCCATAGCCTGTATTGCAGATGTCTGTGTGAGATGAGTACCAGGTCTGTGTTCCCTTGTGCTGCCCGTGGGACCAGGCAGGGCAGGACATGGCCCCAGGGTCCCCTGGGGGTCGGAGAGCCATGCGAGGGTTTGCCTGGCCATGATTGTTTTGTGCCTGCCACCTCCCTTCTGCGATCTGAACAATCCCTTTTGTTTATCTGCTTGCATGTTCAGGGCTGAATGCTGTCTTGGACAATTCAGCTGACCTGACCAAGTGAGCAAAATTCATCTGTCTGTGTGCGTGGTGTGATGATCTGGAGTCCCCCAGATGGAAGGTGCTACGGAGGTAGGAAAAGTTGGATTTTTTTAAGTGCTGGCGGTGCCTGGGTGGGGGAGGAGGTCTGTGCATGGCTATGCCAGCCTGGGGAGCACAAAGTGGGTTCCCATATGGTCAGTTTATAGGATTTCTCCTGTTTCAAATCTGCATAAATGGCCCACTCAAGGAGGCCAAACTATTAAAAACAGCTGACAACGAGAAAGGGGGAGGTGAACGCCAAGCAAGCAGCAAGTAAACTCTGTAACTGAGCTGACAGATGGCAAATTAATGTTGTCAAATAGAAAGAAGTACATAAAGCTAAGGAGCACTATGACCAGATTGCTTTCTTGCACATGAAGTCTTTAATCATATGGATATCCTTGCTATTTTTACTCTAATGAGATTGGGAAAGAAAAATAATACTGAGGCATCAAATTTAAGATGAATTTGCTTTGAATCCACAAGAAATTGAAGCCCTTACAGAAACAAGGAGAATTATTTGCCAGGCAAAATTAGTGTCACAGATGAACTTGTTTGTGCTTCTGAATTCTGACATGTTTATTTTATTGGTAATATTGCTGCAGCCAAAGAGAGTAATAGCCAGGGTAGATAAGCAGGCAAAGGAAATCGAGTGAAAAATGATGTTCATGGAGCTTTCTGCCCTTAGGCAAAGGCAAAAAAAGAACCCAGCCCACCAAAACCCTTCCCTCTCACTGGTAAAAGGGGAAAAATAGGAAAAAACACATTTCCCTTGTAAGATACAACTTGATGAAATACCAACAGGCCAAGTCTGTGAACACCAAGTTATTACTCGCCCATTGTGGGTTTTATACTGAGAATACAAATTTGATTTGTTTCATGTATTTCTTTAATGGTAAGTGTGAGGATGTCTTTTAATCAAGAGGTTAATGTGGGCTCTGACAACTATTAAGGTATTCACACCTCTGATTAAAGGGAGGATCGGCCGTGTTTGAGCAAGGAGCTCAGTAAACAAATACATCAATCATGGGAAAAGCTCCCCCAGAATGTGCATGGTCAGAGAGAGCCGCCAAGGCAGTTAAAAGGAAGCAATTTTCCACAGTGCTTGGAGGTAGGTAATATAAAATAATCCATAATTAAGTTTAATCATGGCTTATCAGGCCTTCCTAGGCCTGTGAGCATTGTGGCTAATGTTTAACATATTGCCTCAGCTCTAAGTTTCCTCTGATGCCATTTCATTGATACAACAAGACCCTTTTATTTGGAAGTGGCAGATGTGCCAATTGTGTCTGGAGGCCAGATTTGTCACTGGCACAACTCGGGATAGCTCAGTAAGTGCTGATACTGTGATCCTCTGCTGATAAAAATTGGGTTTGCTCAGTGGAGCCAGTGGAACAATCCAATTTACACAGAAGAGCCTGGCCCAGCTGTTGGAATGGCCAGATCCAAGCCCCTCAGTCTTCCTCACAGGAGGCTCAGGGGAGAACATAGCACTTCCTACACCCACCTAAAAGGAGGGGCAGCCAGGGGGGTCGGGCTCTGCTCCCAGGGAACAGGGACAGGAGGAGAGGGAACGGCCTCAGGCTGGGCCAGGGGAGGCTCAGGCTGGACATCAGCAGGAATTTCCCCATGGAAAGGGCGCTCAGGCCTTGGCAGGGGCTGCCCAGGGAGGTTTGGAGTGCCCATCCCTGGAGGTGTCCAAGGAAGGGCTGGAGGTGGCACTCAGGGCTCTGGGCTGGGGACAAGGTGAGGATTTGGCACAAGCTCGATGGGCTGGGAGGTCTCTTCCAACCTCAGTGATCCTGGGATTCTGGGATTTTTTGATTTTATTGACTTCAGCCTGAAACTACTTCAACCCCCTGTAAGGCCCGTAGGTCTTTACTAGAAGGGGAGAGAAGTTTCTACTACACGTAAAGCTGCACAGACCCTTCTCTCCTTGCCTGCATCAAGCAGGGAACAGCTCCTGGGGTCAGCCCTGGGTGGGAGAGGGGCTGTCCAGCTCGGGATACAGAAGGTGACACGATCGGTGGTGGCCAAGGCTGTTTGCTAGACCTGAAGAAGTCTTCTGTCCCCATCCCCTGCAGCCCTCACTTTTACAGAAGGGATTTATGTTGGCAGAGTGCAAAGATATCTTGTTGCTTCAAATGCCCTTCCCACCACCTTGTTTGTCCTGAGCCTGATGGGAAGTGCACAGTCTGCTACTCAGCCTGTCCTTACAGGCAAGTTGTCCTGGTCTTGTTCTACAGGACAGGGTCTGCTGGCCTTGAAACCAAATAAATAAACACAGGAGCACAGGAGGAAAATGGCTTCAAACAGACCTGACTGCAAGTGGTCACCAGATAACCAAGTGATGGCACCAGCTGAACCAGGGGCTGGCATTAATGGCCAGGGGGTGCCACCAGGGCAGGGGTTCAGCTCTAGGCAGGAGGTGCTGTAAAGGAGATGCCTGTCAAGAGGAGGTGGCAGCAGTGACAGTGGGAGGAGCAGCTCGTCACTGAGCACCAGCATTGGCAGCTTTGCACCTGTACCAAGTCCAGCACCAAACATTTTTTTTCTAAAGGGAACAATTTACTGAATTTTAAATACTAACAGGTTTTTTGATGCACACAGCCAGCAGCAGCAACAAGGTCATAAGGTAAACCTTAACCTGTTCCTCTCTTTGGACATTATATTTTAGCAGAAACATAAAAAATCAGATGCTGATGTGGGAAGATGTGGTAAACCACCCTAAGATGCTCCAATCAGTGCTCCAATCAGTGCTAGTGATGGGAGAAAGCTGGTTTTCTTCACTTTGCACCAGTAGTGTGTAACATCTCAACCAGTAACTCTGGGATCTCAGAGGCTTTTAGGAAATCAGATCAATGATATATTAAAATGATGCCCTTCAGGATAAACAGATCCAGATAAGCAGAAATATAAACAGCCCAGTAAGCCATGGTAATAGGCTGAGTGCTGAGATCTCAATCCAACCCTAACAAGGGTCATCTGAGTGGCCTCAGGCCACTGGGATCTTAGGAATGTGGATTCATTTTCCCAAAATGTCCAACTTCTTGTGTACCTATAAAGAAGAACATTTTCACGTGAGTAATCCCAGGACTGGGTGTGATTTTCAGATCAGCTGCTTACGTATTAGAAGTATAGCATGCTTACTTCACTGTAATGCTGTGCATCTTTTTTTCTTGGTTTCTCAGCATCTAACTAAAGCTGAGAAAAGTTTTGCAGGCATTTTTTTCCCATTTCAGAAATAAATCCAGTTTGGAACAAAGTGGGAACTCTTAATTAATCAAAATACGCCAATTAATATTGTCAAAAGAAATGTTCATATGTACTGAGATGACATTTGCAGAATTTAATTTTTTTATCATTAAAACCAAAAAATACCATCCTGGAAAAATGAAGAACTTTGGCAGTTTTTTGGTGGACTGAAGAAGGGGCTTTTCACAGAAGCTCCCCTTTTAACTGGCTGTGAGAATATCTGCTGACTGTTCCCCAAACCTACCCTCCCAGCTTTATGTTTAAATGCTGATTCCCAGTTTTTAAACCAGGCCATCATATTTTCCTTTGAATTCAGAAACATCTGGACTCAGGCAGACCTCCCTTTGTGCTCGCTGCGGCCTTGCTGAGCCACGCCAGCGGCTTTGTGAGCCGGGGGTGATGTGCAGGCTCCAGCTCTGCGAGTGCTGAAGGTCCTCAGCATCCCCCAGGGGCTTGTGAGTCCCCACGGCACGTGGGGGATCGAGTCCTGATCCTTCATCACTTGAGTTTCCATGGGAAAATCCTGCCCTCGGTCTGCGAGCAGAGGGAGGCCAGCAGGGAGGGGCAGGGGCCAGCTCAGGTGAGCTCCTCGCTAGGGGCAGAGCTAATTCAGGCGCCTCATTTTAAGCAAGTCCCAGGGCAGGTGTCTCATTTTAGGCCTGTGCTTAAGCCTTAGTTTTGTAAATCAAGGCTTGAGCCTCTTCAGGACAGGCCTGTTCTCCCTGCAGCTCCAGGGTCTGGGAGATGGGAAATGGATTTTCCTCTGGGGTTCAAAGCTTGCCCATGTGAGGGTGGGCAGGCCCTGGCACAGGGTGCCCAGAGCAGCTGTGGCTGCCCCTGGATCCCTGGCAGTGCCCAAGGCCAGGCTGGATGGGGCTCGGAGCAGCCTGGGACAGTGGGAGGTGTCCCTGCCCATGGCAGCAGTGGGACTGGGGGGGCTTTAAGGTCCCTTCTAACCCAAACCTTTGCGGGAATTTGTGATTCCATGACCCAATAACATCAGGGCGTTTCCACACAGCAGAATTGGTGCAGTCCCTCAGCTGTGCCCCAGGGGCACTGGGTTTAGGAAGGGCTGTAGGTTATGCTGTTATCCCAAATGCTGGGGCCTGGAGAAGGGCTCAGAGGGGCTGTCAGCCATCCCCACTCCCTCCTGAGCCTGGCAGGGATGGAGCTGTGCCCTCCTGGCAGAGCAGCTTGTGCCTCCCTGCTGGTCCATGGCTGCGGGCTCAGCTCTTCCAGAGCTGTGCCTATAAAAAACCAGCTAATAAAGAAAGTGTTTGCTGTTTCTCTGGCAAGAAAAAGAAAAGCTACGAACACCTACAATTGATTTTTGTTTTTTAAAGTGCTTGGATGGGAGCTGAAAGTCTATCATGAAGATGCTTCTTTGGCTTTGATTTGACACTAGATTTCAGTTGGTCCAATGGAATTTTAATGCTATGGCCAAATATAACATCAAATAATGAAAAACTTCAATGGTAAACATTAACACAAACAGGCATCGAGTATATTAAACATCTTTTAGAATGCAACAGGCCAATTCTGCAAATTGGGAACAGGTCCCTGAGCTGGCACACTATAAAAGCAGGCTCCAGTTTGCCATCTCCAAGACCTGCCGATGGAACACAGGGAATATCTGAGCTTGACTCCATTACCTGTTTAGATTAAACTCTGCATAGCATTGATGCAGTTATTTATTTTGGCTCCAAGGAAACAGTGTTCAAACATGGGTGCCTAAACGGGATGTCCATAGCCCAAACCTGCCCTGAGGGAACCAAGTGCTTGTTCTGTACATCTGGCCACTGAGGCCAACAGCTGAGCCCGAGCCGTGCAAGGCCAGTGTTGAAAACGGGGCCAAATTTTACAAACTCAGGGCCTGCTGTGTGTGCTTGGGGTTTTTCAAAAATGCCAAACCGCCGGTGGCTCCCAGGGGGTGCAGGTGGGAGGGCTGAGAGCTGAGCCAGGGCCAGGGAGTGCCCCTGGAGCACAGCGTGGCCTGCCTGGGGATGGGCCCTGTCCCTTATCTGTGCTGGGCACCCTCCACGGGTGACTCTGGCCACATCACCTACTCCTTTAAAACTTACCCACTCACAATAAACCTGAAAACTGCCACAGCTCAAGTTCTGTGCACCTGAAATGGAGTCATTCATTTCTCTTTCACTGCCCAGGATTTAAGGGGTTGCTGCCACACATTCAGCTTGCAGAGATTAATGGCTAAAAAGCATCTGATGGGGGTTCAGTTGTCCTGGTTTTAGGGACACTGAGTGGTTTTTGGTGACAAGGAGTCCAGTGCTGGAGACACGCACTGGACTGAGGAGTGGTGCTCCTGCTTTTCCCAGTAAGTAAATAAGAAATAATGCGATAAATATGCCCCATAATAAGTCTGCCATTAAAATAATGTCTTAGCTCTAGAAGCAGTTCATGCATGAACCCCCATAGCATGCAAAGGCACAGACATGAGCATTGCATCCTTCTGTTGGCAACTGAGCTGGATCCCCAATGCCAGCTTCCAGCAGGGTTGTTTTCCCCACTTTGATTTTTAATTACTGATCACATGGAAGGATGGAGAGGAAAGGCCCGAGTTTTGGGTTGGTTTTTTTTTTTGTTCCTCATTTAATAATTTAATTTGTATTCTGATCTTCAAATCCCAATAGCATCATGTGAAGTAGAGAAACTCGGCAGGGGAGGGGGGAGGAGGGATAGGGGAGGGAGCCAGGGCTTTCTATTTCCATATGGTGAGCCTCTCTTCCTCGCGATCACAGCTTGTCATCTGTCTTCTTTTAAACTTCAGATCCCCTGTAAAAATCTTCCCAGCAAAGAACAGGCCATAAATGTGACATAAAGACAGTCCAAGTGAAGAGATTACCACGGGGTAGTGGTGGAGCATGATTTCATTACAGGATTTCTTTACACGCGGGCATGGACGCAAGAATAACGCAGTCCCCGGGAACTGTGTGTTTCTGGAGCGGTGCACAGTGGCAGCAGTGGTATTGACATGCTGGGGAGATCAGCCTGTGCATTCCCCTTTCACTTACTTGACAGCCAAAATGATTCTTGTCTTCCTCATAAACTGGGGTCAGAGTAAATGACCACCTCGATTCACCTGGGTTTGAAACAGATCATCATCGTGGCCCAGCCGAGCCCCCAGCCCCGCTGCATCACCCTGCCAGGGAGCACTCAGTGGTAATATCCCACAGCTGAAGGAAGGAATTTTTTCTAGTTTAGAGACTTTCTGTAAAGTAACAATAACGTCATCCCCTGATGGGCAGCCATGGGAGAACAGAACAGATATTGCACCTGGGTATTTGTGCCCCAAATGCTGCTTACATGCAATGCTTCTGAGCATCTCTCTTAACTGACTTATTTCACGCAAACTGTGCTTCAAAAACGAAGTGAATGGTTTATAATCTAACTCAGTGAAATGCAAGGATCCCTGCAGCTGATCTCCACGTTTGCCCCTTGCAGCGCTGCGGGTGTGTGGGGGACAGCACTCACAACAGCCCATTTGTCCTGAAAACCCTGGACGTCGTTAAAACATAATGATTTCTGCAGAAAGCCCTCCCTTTCCTCCTGTGCTCTGCTCCTGCAGGAATGGTTTGTACTGGTGATGGAGCAGGAGTGCCACGGGCTGGGTCTGGCAGCGGGAGGGGAGCTGGGGAGCAGCAAAGGGGGTGCTCAGCCAGGGACCCTCCCCAGCCGTGAGCAGGGCTGCCAGAGCCCTTCAGAGCCATGCCCCAACCAGTGCCTTGGCACCGTGGGCATGGGGCACCCTCCTGTAAGGAGGGAAATCCTTCACTGAATGGGGGATCCATTGAATGGGAATCCCCAGCTTGGGTCAAGGCATGTTTCTGATTTTAACGTTGCAATCAGCTGCTGGAGGTCCCTGCATCCTGACACAGCCAGAGCATGTCCCTGTGCCCACAGAAGCTCCATACCACAGCCATCCTTTCTGTCTTTCTCGTCCCAGAGATGCTGCAGAGCAGAGCCAGAGGTGGAAGGAGCATTGCCGTGGAGCAGCCTTGGCACCCAGCTCACAGCCCCGTGAGGACTTGGCTGGAGGTGGCTCAGTCCCTCCAGGCACGGTGGTGTGGGGACAAAAGCTCCTGCTGGGAGCTCCAGCCGTGCAGCCCTCACCTCCCACTGCCCCTGGCCCTCACCTCCCACTGCTCCTACCCCTCACCTCCCACTGCTCCTGCCCCCCAGCCTTCAATTCCCACTGCTCCTGCCCCCCAGGCCTCAATTCCCACTGCTCCTGTCCCCCAGTGCTCATCTCCCACTGCTCCTGTCCCCCAGTGCTCATCTCCCACTGCTCCTGCCCCCCA
>VZRQ01002238.1:80698-121049 GCA_013397975.1 Machaerirhynchus nigripectus
ATGGTGCCCTTGTTCCTTCATGGGGCCCTTGTTCCTTCGTGGTGCCCTTGTTCCTTCGTGGTGCTCTTGTTCCTTCATGGTGCTCTTGTTCCTTCATGGTGCTCTTGTTCCTTTGTGGTGCCCTTGTTCCTTTATGGTGCCCTTGTTCCTTTGTGGTGGTGCTCCCGGGGTCCGGCTGGGAGCAGCTCGCTCCCCTGCCAACCCCGCAGCACTGACATTGCCACACAAATTACCCAACCCCATAAAGCCAACTGGTATAACCAAACCGCCCCAGCAACATTAAACCTTCTAACACACATTATCCCCTTGATATTTCCACGGGGTAATATCATAACACTCAACATTATAATTCACAACACAACCTACAATATAATCCATAATTAACACAACACATGGCAAAAGCCAACTTAAAATAATTCATTCATAACAGAGAATGTGGGACTGGATGGGCTTAAGGTCACCTGGCTGAGAGTCCCTCTGCCCCCAGCTGAGCCTTGGCTCAGCCCCTTTGTGAAATTCTCGGCAGAGGAGGTGGAAAAAGTAGGCCAGGCTCTGCTCACAAATACACCTCTTACATGTCGCCAATTCTAATGGAATTAGGGAATGAATCAGAATTAAAAGCTGGGCAAAGGAGTTCAAAACCTGGTTGAACTCTCAAAGGGACGGTGAGTCCAGCTGTAGCTACTGACTGGCCATGTGTAAAAAAACTTTAGAAATCAAGCAAAATAGGCCTGTGTGTTCTTAGAGAGAAAACGAGAGCAAAGGCAAGGGGGAAGAGCAGCCACCTTCACCCAGCATTCGGTGCAGACACAGCCCTGGACCCTCCTCGCCTGCACCCCCGCCCCGACTCTTTCCAACACTCCAGCTATTTTTTGGTGATTTATTTCACAATAAAAGCTGCTTTGCAAGGAAAAAAATAAAACAACAACCCAAAAAGCTGTCTGACTCATCCAGGCAGGACCCGGTGGAGTTTGGATGCAAACACTGGGAAAGCAGCAGCGGGGTGCGGGAGCAGCTGCCGGGGCAGCGTCCCTGGGATGTCAATTTAGCCCTGACCAAAGTAGCTTCCTTTTTTTTTCTTTTTCTTTTTTTTTTTTTTTTTTTTTTTAAGTACCCTGACAATTAGTGGTAAAAAGGTCACTAGTAAAAATGAGTTTTGTGGTTTTGCAACTTTGCATTAAAAAAACCACCATGCTTCTGGCACGGCGTGCTGGGGCTGGCAGCCTTTCCCCAGCCAGGACTGAATAAGCACGCAGGCTGAAAAGCCCATTCACATCAGTCCCTCTAGGTCAGGCTCTCCTTACGTTAGCAGGGTATTTGGGAGTTTGTGTTGCACCTGCCTGCAGTACATCTGGCTGGAGAATTGAAAAAAAGCAGGGGTTTAATGTTCCCTGGTCCCAGCTTCTCACTCTCCATGAGCCCTGCAATATATCATTTGCAATTAAGATACAATGAAATAAAATTGTGAGATCATTTCAAAGTTAGTGACCCTAGTGTTTAACAGGTTGTGAATGTTTTGAGAAAGGCTGAGGTGATAGAAACATTTTATTCCCTATTCTTTATCCTTTAGAGACCTCAGAGTAATAGACAATTAAGTTGAATTCAAACTAACTGCGGATACTACAAATTCTCCTTTACTGGGTGTCCAATACATTGCTTTTTTTCTTTGGTCTCTGAAAGAACTGGGACCAGGCTTGAGGTCTTATCAGAGATGATGAAAACAACTAAACATCACAGTTCCACTGAAGGTTTTGCAGTGAGAAATCATGTCGAATACAGCCTGGGAGTGATCTGATACTCTTGAGGACTTCCAAGCTGGCATTATTTCAAGCAGGACATCTGGGGCCAGGTGCCTTGTTAACACATTTAGGGCTTGTCTGAAGCTTCAGTGAGTTTCATGGAAGCAGCAGCAGATTGTTGTATGAGATGTTGAACTTCCCAGCCTAATTTCTCATGGATTTTGTCCTCCTCTCAGTCCCACCAGAGTTTCCTCTCATCTCCGTGACACAACCCAGCTGCCTCCCTGGGTGGAAGAGCCCCGAGTGCAGTGGCATTAATGAGGGTTCTCAGTAGGACCTTTTTACCTAAAAATTACCAGTGTCAATGACCAGCCCAATCCATCTTGTGACTGGCTCTGGTCTAGAAGTGAAGTGATGTTTCCTGAAGTTGTTACAGAGTGGTAATCCATTTTCTTCCTAATGGGCAAAATGACTTTGGTAATGTTTTGGTGGAACTCCAGCCACACTGGAAAGGAACAGAAGCAGCATTTTTTTTCCTTTAACAAGCTAAGATTTCATTTCTACACTTTCAAAGAAGCTCCTGATGGGATCCATAGGAAAACAAGTCATACAGGCAAAATCCTGCTGGGTCTGGATTTCCTGATGAAGATGCACTGCAGAGCACAGTGCTGGGTCCAAGGACACAGCTTCCAGCTCTTTTACACCAAGCAGTTCCAGTACTGCAGTGTTGGGGTGGGTTTGAGAAGGAGAGCACAAAGGACAGAGCTGTCATAAACAGCCAAAAATAGCAGACAACACCTGCACAATACAGGTGAGATCACGCAGTGAGCAGCAGGAGGGGAAGCTCCCAGGAGAAGAACTCTGGGGCAGTGCCACTGGCAGAGCACACCAAAGGGCTGAAATAAAAGGAGGGTGGAGATGAAAAGCCGACCCTGGGACCAGGATCCTCAAAGGATCTGTATTTCCATGAGCTGGGGAGTTTCTCATTTTCAGTGGGGATTTCTCTCCATATATAAAACCCAATTTGTCTCCAAGCTCTTGACTGAAAGGCTTGAGCAAGCCCAAGTTTTGTCTGCGTTTTTTGTAATTCGTTTCTCTAAAGCACAGCAATCCATCCCGAGTCAACAGTGATGGATTCCTCTTGTAAGCAGAGCCTGACACAAAGGGAGCATGCAGGGTGTGTGTCCTCCCAGCCACAGCCAGCCTGGGGGACACTCAGGCCCGGGACAGCCCAGGGTGAGCAGAGCAGTTTGGGCTGGAAATAACCTGAAACACACGTTCAGGTCGATTACAACACCAGGATCTGAATTCATGCCAACAGCTGAGCCGTGGTGCTTCAGTGTCCTCCATCAGCACCATAGAGTGATGCTGAAATCCCAGTTTAAGCAGTTTGACTGAAGCTTATCTAAGGCAACAACTGATAGGGCTGTAGCAGCACCGTGAAGACAAAGCTTGGCTTGGCCATTTCATCTCATCTCACACCAGCTCAAGGGAAAGGCTCATGGTGTAGAGTTCAGGGATCAACACATGAAAAAGGGAAAAATGAATCTGTTTTCTCTCTGGACGATGCTCCCCAGGGATGAGCAGGTTCCCTCCAGAAGCCTCACACCCAACCCACGCCATCAACCGGCAGCTGCAGCGGCGACTCAGGAAAATGGGGAATCCATGAAAGCATTGACACTTGCCCTTGCTACTGTAACTGTGGCAGGATTTATGATGTTGTTTTGGAGGGTTTCATGGAGCTGTGGTCCATCTGTATGGAAACACATCAGGGCTGGTGGGGGCTGCTGCCAGGGAGGGAGGGGAGTTCAGGTCGGGCCTTCTCCTCCCGCTCCCAGGCTCGGTTGCTTTCGAGATGCACGGTGCCCTTCTTTCATCTCTTGGATTCAAATCCACCATAATAAATAAAATTCTTCCTGTCTGAAAGATACATTAATTTTGGTGGTCTCAAAAGTAATGAAAATAAATACTTGACTTGGCATGCGGAGCCCGACTGGAGCGAGGAGCAGAATGTGTGTACTTGGAGCTGTTTTTACAAGAACATAAGCTGTGGAAAAAGCTTGGCTTTTCGCTTATGGGCTCTCTGTGTCTGAAGAGAAATGGAGAGACTTGAGAAGTTCAATCAAACAGACAGAAACACTGTCAAATATGAGTTTTCTATCTCTGTTTAAATGCTTTGAGAAGTGCACATCAAAGCATTGCAGGGGGAGGCACTGTCTGAATCCAGAGGGATGCTCAGCCCAGCCCTGGCACAGCACTGTCTCTGCCAGTGGAGAGGTGACAGGGCTAGCCTGCATCATTTCAGGGCTTTTTAAAACACATATGGGGAAATTGCAACAAAACCAAGGTTTTGTTAAATTAAAACCTTTGAATTCCTCAATTAAAAGGAACCACAAACCACCATCCACTGTGGCTGTGGTTGGAAGAGCCTGGTCCTGGCGCCCTAGGGGTGAGTTGGTGCGTGCTGCTCAAGCTAATAATCTCGGTTCTAACCAGTGCTGGATCCAGCATCCTTCCCTCACGTGGCAGCAGTGGGAAGGGCTGGCAGAATGGGCAATGGCACCCTGGCAAACTGAGATGTGCTCACGACCGGGCAGGATTGGAGTTGACCGTTCTCCCCAGCACGTGGCTGTGGGCCTTGCCTGGCACCCAGACCTGGGGCTGCCACAGCAGGGGAGTCCTGGGCTCTTGGGGCTGCTCTGTGCACAAGGCAGAGGGAGAATGTCCCCTTGTTCTTTGGCTGGTGTGTCTGGTTCTCCACTGGGCCACCTGGGCCGGGTGTGTTCACGCACACGTACACACACACGTACACACAGAATCACTGAATCAGAGTCATTGGGGTTGAAAAAGCCCTCCAAGGCCATCGAGTCCAAGCTGTGCCCGATCCCCACCTTGTCCCCAGCCCAGAGCCCTGAGTGCCACCTCCAGCCCTTCCTTGGACACCTCCAGGGGTGGGGACTCCAAACCTCCCTGGGCAGTCCCTGCCAAGGCCTGAGCACCCTTTCCATGGGGAAATTCCTGCTGATGTCCAACCTGACCCTCTCCTGGCACATGCCCATACAAACACACACGCCCCACTATTGCTTCTGCCCTTCCCATGCCCCACTGAGGGCAGGGCAAGACATGCCTGGACACTCAAACTTCCCTTCTGCAGCTGGAGTCTGGATCATGGTGTCAGTCCCTGCAACAATCGAGGTTGCTGAGGCCACCAGTGCAACCACTGACACATCTGACCCAGCAAGGGTGGCACTGGCACAGGGGGTGGCACTGGCACAGGGCACAGGGGGTGGCATTGGCACAGGGAATGGCATTAACACAGGGGGGTGGCATTGGCACGGGGGGTGGCACTGGCACAGGGCACAGGGGGTGGCATTGGCACAGGGAATGGCATTAACACAGGGGGGTGGCATTGGCACGGGGGGTGGCACTGGCACAGGGCACAGGGGGTGGCATTGGCACAGGGAATGGCATTAACACAGGGGGGTGGCATTGGCACGGGGGGTGGCACTGGCACAGGGCACAGGGGGTGGCATTGGCACAGGGAATGGCATTAACACAGGGGGGTGGCATTGGCACGGGGGGTGGCACTGGCACAGGGCACAGGGGGTGGCATTGGCACAGGGAATGGCATTAACACAGGGGGGTGGCATTGGCACGGGGGGTGGCACTGGCACAGGGCACAGGGGGTGGCATTGGCACAGGGAATGGCATTAACACAGGGGGGTGGCATTGGCACGGGGGGTGGCACTGGCACAGGGCACAGGGGGTGGCATTGGCACAGGGAATGGCATTAACACAGGGGGGTGGCATTGGCACGGGGGGTGGCACTGGCACAGGGCACAGGGGGTGGCATTGGCACAGGGAATGGCATTAACACAGGGGGGTGGCATTGGCACGGGGGGTGGCACTGGCACAGGGCACAGGGGGTGGCATTGGCACAGGGAATGGCATTAACACAGGGGGGTGGCATTGGCACGGGGGGTGGCACTGGCACAGGGCATTGGCACAGGGGGTGGCACTGGCACAGGGGGGTGGCAATGGCACAGGGGGTGGCACTCCACAGGGGCCCCAGGGCAGCTCTTCCCTAGCCAGTGTGTGCAGTAGCCCCATCACTGAAAAGCTGAGCCCTTCTCAGGCTTTACTGCTATTTACAATGAAAGGGGTTTTTGTAGCCATGTTCCTCGAATGATGCTTATTATTTGGGCACAGATGAATTGTCTGACATTATCTGTGTGTATGAGCTCTGGCAAATCATATTTACATTATTCAGAATACAGACAGAAGCTGCTGATGACTTTGGACCACCTCTGACTTGCTAACAATTATCTTTTCCTTTGTCTAAAAGAGATGTGTGCCTCAGGGGGTGTTTGTCTTACTCTGCAGGCTGAATATTCCTGTGGAATATATTGATATGCTTGGTAGTACCGTGAGTGATGAAGTACAAAACACATTTTAATAAGCTTTGTAGGAAATATCTGGCATCTAAATGTTGTAGAATGAGAAGGACATTTCAGTTGTGAATTAATGAATTGCATCACAAAGCCAGCTCTAAGGCTGACACAGATATGAATAAAAACCAGCATGTGTGCCTTACAAAGAACCCAATATTCTATAAAATGCTGCAGCATAGAGATGTTAATAAAAGCACAGCTTATTTTAGATTAAATTAATAGGGAGTCTCAGGAAAGCATCCAGGATCTCCTCCCTGTTGACAACCAGGATTATTATCGGCAGGTGCTGGGAGGGAGCTGTGACGAGTGGCACTGACTGTGAAGTGCAGAGTCCACAATCACCCCAGGATCGCTGGGGTGGAAGGTGCCTCTCTGCAAGGTCTGTGGGGTCTGGGGCAGCGCTGGCTGCAGGTTCTTGAGAGAGTCAGACACTGCTGGGTGAGTTCTGTGTTCAGGGCTCATTCTGAGCCCACTGATTTCCCTTCTCTGATGAGACCACGGCAGTCTGGAAGCAGCAGTGCTTCCTTCAGAGCTTCTGCCAGCGCTGCCAGCCATGTTTCAGTGAGTTGGTACTTTGATAAACAGCACCCATGCCAGGACCTTTGCAGGGGAAGGAGCACACGCTCAGCACTTCCCAGGAGCTGCAGCATCCCACGCTGATGCAGGATCCCTGTGGTTTCATCTTCAGGAGCTGCTTGGTTTCATTACAACGTTGCTTTGTGCTGGTTGTGTTTTGAAAAGTTGGCTACTGTGGTGGACCCAACCCATGACAGGGTTGAGAACGGGTCAGTTTAGATACAGAACATCCAGAAGAAGCAGCTGTGGGGCTCGGAGCTCCCTGTGCCAGCTGTTTTGGCACAGGCAGTGCAGCAGTGGTGACACAGCCTGCCCAGCACAGCGCAGGAGCGCTTCCACCAGCAGCACTGGGCAGGGCAGTGACGTGCCCTGTGTGCCTGTGACCAACCAGCCTGAGCAAAGGGATCACTGCTGGACACCATCCCCAAATCAGGGGCTCTCAGACCCCATCCAGCACCAGGCAGTGTGTCCAAGGACACTGAGGGAGGACATCTCCTACTGGCAGATTATTTGGTGTGGTTGTGCTGGGTTGTGTCTCCTCTTCAGCATCTTCTGTCTCCTGAGGATTGCCTCCAAATAGTCCAAAACTGTAAACTACATTAACAAAAAACAAGCAAAAAGGGGCAAGCCAGAAAATAAAAAATACATCCATGGTCATAGAGAGGTGTCAAGTTGTTGAATATGCCACAAAGATTCATTTAAATGTTGGGATGCACACAAATTGCCCAAAGCTATTGCTCCTTGCTGCAAGGAGTTCACCTCCTCTTTCCCCTTTCTCACACTGCCTCCCAACCTGCTTGTCCCTGAATGGGTGAGGAGCTTTGGAAGTACAATTTCTAGCAGGCTAATTCAAGATTTCAGCAAAGAATTTAGCTCCAGTGTTCTGGGTCAGGTGATACTCATTTTTCCTATTTAGCTTTGGGAAGCAGAAGAATTAATCAGGCTGTAAGCACACTGATGCAAAAAAGGCTGGAAAAAATGTAATAAAAGCCACAGTGTTAACGAATACTGAACTAATGACCTTTGATATATGAAGCAAATGCTTCACCCACTAGCCTATACAAGGTTTCATTACCAGCCATGGGAATTTACAGGTGTTAAATAAGCTGCAAGATAGCTCCCATATTGTTGTCTGACTGCAATAGAACATATTGAAAAAGTTAATAAAGAATTGAGCATAGGGGCTGCAGGGTTCAAACAAAACCCACTTGCCAGTTCAGTCTGAGGTCTTCATCAAGGAAAATTCCAGCACAAGCCACGGTTTCGTGTGTAATTGTTCATTCCCTTTCCTCAGGCTGCAGGACAGCATCCCCCAGAGGGGCACCTACTGCCACAGGGAGAGGGAGAGGCACCAGAGGCACCTGGAGCTGCCCTGGTCAGGTGGAGTATTGACACATCCCCTCTTTTGGTTTTTAACCTTTTTACCACAATCAACAGATGAAAATTATTCTAAATGGGAAACCTGGAGTTCCTTTTCTGAATCTGTTGCCATCAGTCTCTTGGGTAACTGTAGAGATTGGAAATGCACCCAGACTTCCCAGTTAGCTGTGATCAAAGCTCAGCTAACAGCACCATCCCTGCATTTTGCAGTTAGGTATTGAATCCCACACCAAAGGTATTCATGGGAATGGTCTCCCTTTGCCCACTCTGTAGAGTAGTAGAGTAGTAGAGCAGAGTGGAGTAGTTTCCTCTCTTGTAGATAAAATTGTGTTTAAAAAGTACAATGTATTACACCTGGGGGCAAGAAGGAGAGGTGAAGGGAAGAATGGGGCGGATTTTACAAAAATGGGACTCTGAAATGTTACTATTTTTTTTTCTTAAAACAGGATTTTGTGTATTCAGAAGCCCCTTGGGATCACCAAATCCCTAGTTCAAACACTCAATTTCACCTAATAATATGCATAATTTAACAGTACCAAGTCTTTAATATACATCTCAAATATTGAAAAATATGGGCTGAGGGTGCCATCAGTGGCAGTGCAAATTGCAATGAAAAGTGGGGGTGAAAAAGCAAAAAAAACCCAGAGGAGGAGTTCCAGAAAGCCTTGTTAAAGCCCCAGAGTGTGCTCAGAGCATCCCAGCCCTGCCTGCTGCCCAGACCGTGGTGGCACAGCCCCGTGTTTGTGGTGGGAGCAGGACACTGGGGGCAGCCTGCACCTCCCAACAGACATGTGCTATGAGAAGGGAGTCAAACCAAGGGGCTTGGACTAAGCTGAACAGAAGAATCAGAAGAATCAGAAACAACAGAAGAAAGGCAAGGTAGGAAGAGCGGATGCACCTGGTTATTCATGTTTTTATGTGTGTGTGAAATCACTTCTCCTAAGGCTGCGTTTGCACCCAGAGCTGGAATGGCCTCACCACCAAAGGCAGGGCACTGCTCCAGTGGAGAATCAGTCCCTCAGCAGAGGGGGAATGCAGAGGGGACCACTAAAGCCCTGAGCAACTGCAGCTCCAGCTTAGGTAGATGAGATCACAAATGAAGGCTGGGGTAGGAGAGGAGGGGGCAGCCCTTTGGGTGTACAGACTTCAGACATCCTCCTTGGTGCTACAGAGAAGTCACATGTTGTTCCACAAACCCAGCATTCGTTTTCCATAAACAACAGCCATACAACAATTTTGAGGCTAAATTAGCCCATGTGCATCATGCTATGTCCCCCCATAAAGAGGGGAAAATGTAACAGATGGGAAAATATAATAAAGTAATTTTATGACAGTTGTAACAAGCCAAGAAACTTTAAAATGGCAGCAGATAGAAAACAGAATTATAAAATACATGCCTTGTTAGCTCTTTTCACTGGCACAGAGCTGGTTGGTGAAATCAGAAGACAATAACCAAAATTCCCAAATACAGCAACCTTTGATTGCCCCCCCGTGCCCCCGTTGCCCCCCAGGGGAGACAGCAGGGTGCCCCCGATTTGTGCGGGGTGCAGGGAAGGCAATAATGAACATCCAAACACTGCTCGCCCTCGGAGAGCTTCCAAGCATGGAGGAACTGTTCTGCATTTGCTATTTCCTGCTGCTCAGGGCTGCCTCGCTGACCCCTCTCCCGGTAAATGAA
Organism: Machaerirhynchus nigripectus; assembly: GCA_013397975.1. NCBI lineage: Eukaryota > Metazoa > Chordata > Aves > Passeriformes > Dicruridae > Machaerirhynchus > Machaerirhynchus nigripectus. Next base: position 90,523 of record VZRQ01002238.1, read on the forward strand.
ACACCTCTGGCAGCGCAGTGAGTTTGATTAAAACCCAGAAAATATAGGAGGTAAGACGTTTTCAATAATGCTCCCAAACCGCGCCTGATGCGATGGCCCAGAACGCACCAGAGTCAGGGAAGGGATCACAGAAGAGATGTGCGCTCTCGTCCTGGGCTTGCAGTGAAATCACCTCTGGAATGAACCTCAATTGTTTTTCTTAATCTTTCTCCTTTTTTTCTTTTTTGTTTTAAACAAAGGTTCTGTATGGTTTTCTCTGACGGTGTCTCCTGGGGGTTTGCGTTTTCTCTGCTCTTTAGCACTGAATCACGGTATCTTACATTTATATGGTACCCAGAGGAACCCCAAGCATGCAGAAATTATAAGCCAAATTTTGCTCTTGGAAGCATGAGCTCAGCTCATACCAAAGTTAATGGGAGGTGAGCACAAACATCTAAAGGGAAGAATTTGCCCTTTCAGACAAAGAGGAATCGTTTCACCCACTGCTGAAGTGCAGCTGCCTGTGAGGCAAAACATGGCAAATGGTTAAAGGTTCAGACCTTGGAGGTGCTGATCTCTATCAGCTCTTGAAGACAACGAGACCTCAGGATAGTCAACATCCCAGCAGGGTGCTGAGCTGGGTTTCAATTGTCTCGAGGCACTGTCTCATCAATACACAACTTTCTTGGCTTTTATGGGCTAAAAATTAAAGGGCTCTTAAAATTAACTGTCTTTGTTTCTATTTTGAACCGACTTGGACTTTTCAACTTGAAACATTTCATTTCGGGGCTTTTTAAGGCCGAGATTTGCAGACTGGGAAGCCTGAATGGAGCCCCTGGGCGCTGGTGCAGGAACCACCACGGCAGGAAGCTGTGCTTGTTCTGTTTGCAGCTCTGATGGCAGAGTTATTTGCACATTCAGGAATTATACAGCGATTTGTTGTTCTTGCTCTACGTCTGAAGACCCTCGGGTGACGCAGACAGTTCATCAGAGGGTGTTTAAGTTCCCTTCGCTGGCACAAGCCAGGGTGTCAGGTTAGATGACAGTGGCCTGTGGCACATCCAGCTGCCTGAAGTGCCTGGCACATCCCTGCCTTTCCTCCACTATCTGATGGCTCTGACACGTCCTGAGACAGATCACGGGTTTAAATCCAGAGTCCAGCACACCAAATAGCAAAGAAGAAACTCCTTTCCTATGCTCTTGTTTCCCTTTGGTTTTGCTAGCAATGGCTGAATTTCCAACTGCTCTGCCTGAGCTCTTTTTTGGATAACCCACCCCCAAGATGCAATCCAGATGCATAGCCAAGTGCCTTAAACCTCTGAACTGACTAAACCAAGTTATATAAAATCTTCTGAGTCTGCAAAATTGAGTTGGGAGTCTCGAGAAAACAGGCGTGCTTAGGGGATTTCCAGCGCTTCCTCCTCCTCCTCCTCAGGCTGGCAGGATCACAGAACAGCCTCTTCCCGTGGTGTTCTGGCACTCGGGGGCTCCATCCCAGCCAGAAGAGTCATTTGCAAAGGTGCCCAAAGTTAAAAAAATTATGGGGAAAAAATATTTGGCCTCTTCAGAGCACAGAAGACTTCTTTGAAGCACAGGACAAACTGATGGCTTATCACCCAGGCAGGTTCTGCTATCCCTGACTCCTTGGGTGATGGTTCAATCACAGACCTCTGTGGAGAGTCAAGCACTGCAGGGACCTGAAAGTGAGCCCAGAAGGCTTTTTATTCTTCCTGTTCCACTACTGGATGGGTTTTAACCAAAAGCTAAGAGCCCTATTGAAGGAAAATTGGAATAAGGAGCCAGGACCAACTCTCACAAAAGTCTTTCCACTCTTCATTAGAGTAATTGACACCCTGAGGGCAAACGTAGGCTTTGGGAGCACCTGAAGGAAGCCCGCAGGTTTCAGTTCATAGCCATTCAAATACCCAGTGGCATTTGCTAGGATGGTTTTGCACTTTGCTAAATGCAAATGTAGCTCCACTCACATTTCCAGAGGAACTCTGCCTCTCTCCAAACTCACTGTTGTACTCCAAAACTCAGAATAAACCAGGAGCCAGATGACCTAATCAATTAAGGAGCTGCATCCACTCCCATCCCCCCCGTGGGCTCTGGGAGCACAAAACACCCGTCTGTGTTTCAAGGGGAGATGTTCAAACTCCAGTGCTCTACACTCCAGTGGCTGAGACGTATCAGCAGTGCCTGGTTACTGGCCTCAGGACTGCTGCCAAACCAGTGCAAATCCACAGGAACTCTTTTTGCTCAGATCCTAGGGCTGGGATGAATGGGAGCGTGCGTGCGCGCACACACACAGGGCTGCTGTGGCTTGGCAGATGAGCAGCAACTCGTTAAGTTGCAATAACTCAATCACCCACTATCATCCCAATCTCGAGTCTCTAACGCAGTGGGGTGGTTGTTTCAAAGGCTGGGGAGCGCTCGCAGGTCCCAGGGGCAGCGGTGGGGTTTGCAGGTGCTCCAGCCCTCTGAGGATCAAGGGCTCTGTGCAGATGGGTGAATCCAGCCCCGTGCCCAGCTCGGGCCAGCCGGGCTCCGCTGGCCCAGTGCCCCCGGCCTGTGGCAGCAGGGCAGCCCGTGCCCGGGGAGAAGGGCCGGGGATGAGCCGTGTACAGCACAAAGAGACGGGCTGGGGTTTGAATCAGGAAATGCAATACTTGCCCAAATCGTGGGGGATGGGGTGGGGAGGGGACGGGAGGGGGAGCGCCTGACCTCGGTGTGACTCTGCAAACCCAAGTGTCTATTTATCGTTGTCATTCTCGCTCTTTAGGCTTCCAAATGCAATGAACCAGTTTCCCTGAGATCATGTTTTAAATATACTGCCCCGGGGCTACTCTTTAAAATTCAAAACATTGGAGGACACACAGGGAGGGCGTTTCGAATCATTTTTGACAAGCAGAAATTCTCCTTGACAACCTGAAAGGTGAGCGCTGGGAAGCCCTGAACCCCACACACGGCGCAGCACAGCATCAGAACAAGACCACAAAAATGCAGTTTTCTTGTAAGACACTGCCTTTTCATCTGCACAATTTGCCAGTAAATCTGAACCACGTTTCCAAAGGTTTGGATGTTGGATAACCCCTCCGAAGGAGAGGAGGTGGCAGGGGAGCTCTGCTGTGCACAGCCTGCTTCAGCAACTGCAGAGCTGATGGCCCTGAGGTCCAGAAAGACACAAAGCAAGCCAGGGAAGGGCTCAGCAGATGGACACTGTCCCTTCCCACCTCGCGGGCTGGCTGTCCAGTCTCTCGGGTTCAAAGGAACAATCCAGGCAGATGGTGGGCTGTGCCCTCCCGGCAGAGCCCTGTGCCTGCGTCCCTCCCCATTTGGGGCAAAGGCAAACTGGCACAGTCTGAAGCCATGATTTCAGAGTTCAGTCAAAGCTCTGTGTTTCTGCCAGCAGCCATCCCAGTGGAAGGACCATATACCTTTAAGTGCTGCTCACTTGCCCTCTAAAAGGGAGAAAATAACTTAAAAAAAAAAAAAAAAAAGCTGTCAGGAGTTGTATTACCTGGAACAGCTGAATTTAATTAGTACAGCAATCACAACAAATATTTAAAAGGTCTAAAAAGCTGTGAAGGGAAATTTTCTTTCCTAGCAGAGACCTGTGCCTCGCGTGCTCCGTGCAGGACAGAGCTGCCATGAATGACTCATGCTGGAGACACTTCACACAGCTGTGGGTTTTTGCACTCATGGCATCAGCTGGAGTATGGAGACAGGACATGGAGATTTTGGTACAAATCAGAATTTCCTCATCCTGTTGCATACCCTTTCCAACCACTGGCCTGTTCCTGGACGTGCAGGCTGTTGGTGCTCTGTGTGCTCCAGTCACCGCAGTCCCTCCCTTAGCTCTGCCTCCAGGTGGGAGGGGAGTTTTTCCTCTGAGAAAACCTGAAAAAAAACAGCAACAGTAAGCAGCGGGTGGAAGTTTTGCTGCTCAAGGCCCGAGAGCAGTGCAGCAGCCTCCAGGGAGATACCAGTCAGGACAGGGGCTGGGTCATCTCTGTCCCAGCACTGGGCTTCAGACGGGGCGGATGGAGAGACTCTGCATCCCTCTCCCCAGCACACAGCCTGGATCAGGTAGAAAACAAAGATGTTTGGCCAGTTGGGTGACACCAACACCTTTATCCTTACCAGGTTTCCATGGTGTGTATTTATTGGAGCCTAAAAGATGAAGGATAGTGACTTTCTCCGAGGGATGGGCACAGAAACCCTTGGCATCCCTTAGAAACCTCATGGCAGGAAAGTATCCCTGCTGGAGAAAGGGTCCCACAGCCCTGGAACTCAGGGGAGGTGGGTTGTGGCACTGTCTCCCAATGTGAACTTGGAGCATCCAAAGAGTTCATTTGTGGTGCCAGAAGAGTTTTGCAGCCCCAAAACAGCCCAAAGCCTTCTTCAGCCCACTAGATTACTCCTCACACAGGCTTGCTTCTGTGTCCATGGCCATTGGAAAGGGCCAATGATCGTGGCCATCCTTGCTGGTGCTGGGTGCCCAGAGCGGTCCTGGCAGGGTCCCTGCACCAAAAGGTACTTTTTCCTTCCCTGAAAAGCCACAGAGCACCTTCTGCTGAATCATAACCAGGACCATGAATTACAGGTGTTAGGGAGAGGCGTTCCTGTGTGACGAGCAGACAACGAGCCTGGTTCATCACTCGCTACCTGCACCCTCCCAGCTCTGTGGGAACCCTGATCAGAGCTCCTGTCAGAGCAGGGGGGCTGCAGCAGGGTGAGATACTGGTGCAGGCAGCAGTCCTAGAAAGAGCTGCTCGCTGGGCTGAGTCTCAGCAGTGAAAGATGAGCTTTGCATCCCCTCCCAGAGCAGAGATGGAAACACAGACACGAGAGAAAGGCCAAGCACAAAGGCTGGCTGGCCCAGGCAGGAGCAGGGATATTTACTGGCCTGGGGATGATAAAAATGAAAATAGCTCCATGTCTGAGAACCAGGAGAAATAAATAGTGTGAGTGCTGAAGGCAGCGCAGCAGCCTGGGAGTATCTGGTGTTGCTCACCCACCTCTTCCAGTGACCACCACGTCCATGGGCAGCATCTCCTGCTCGGCACTGAGCTCTGCCGGGTCCCTGTGTGGGACCAAGGGCAGCCCAGGTCTCTGGGCAGGGGTGAGTGTGTTCCTGCGTGGCCTGTCCCAGGCTGTGATCCCTGGGCCTCCTCTGGGCATCCAGAGAAGCTTGCTGTATCTCCCTGGGACGGGATGAGGCTTCAAGGAACTGAGATCCCCAGGAGAGAGGAGTGAGTGCAGTTTGCAAGCTCCAGGCCAGCTCCCCTGCCAGTGAGGCCCTGGGAAGCCGCCTGACCCTGCCATGGCTTAGTACAATTTCTCTGCTTATCACCCGTTTTCGATGCCTCTTGTGGAACACGAGGGAAGGACAGGAGAGACTAAACCTGCCCAGCCAGGGCTGGCAGAGCAGCAGAGAGCTGAGTACAGCCCCAGAATGTGCACAGGGACCCCGTGGTCACATGTGTCCATTCCATCACCTCACAGCCCATCCACACTCTGCCAACACCCTTCTGAGGTGGAGAGGGAGAAAAGCCTGGAGCCAAACACAAAGTCTGGAGCACTTGCTCTCCAGGGGGAATAGGAACAGCCCTCTGCCAGGCCAGGCTGGTCAAGGCCACAGGGCTTTTTCACAGAAGATCTTGGAGGGGCAGAGAGACCCTAAAGCTCCCCCTTAGTCCAGGTGGGGCTGAATCTCCTGCCTGCAGGTACGATGGCAAGTCCAAAATTTGCCATTTGCACATTCCCAGTGCCTTTCCCTTCATGAACTTGAGGTTTTTCCATGCAGGGGAGAGACAACACAGACTCTGAGTTCATCCAGCTAGACTTGATCCCTTGAGAGCAAAAGAAAATGTGCTTTTGAGCTCTGAGCCCCCAAAATGGCACTTTCTGGGCACTTCCTGTGCTATGTGGGACATGCAGGTCTCCAGCTGGTGCCACATTGCCTGTGTAGGAAAAGGAGCATTTCCCTGCTGTGTGGGTGATGAGATGCTGGGAACTGCCTGATGGACAGGAGGGGCAAGGACCTAGGTGGTCCAAATCCATCCCAAGATGGGAGTTGGGGTCACATGCAGAAATGGAAGGGAAAGGGGCTCTGTTCCTGCCCTCTCGTTCGATTTTAAGGACAGTATATGACACAGTATGTGATTTATCATGCTTTACATACCAAAAAATGGAGGGAATGTAAAAGAGTCATCTGTCTGGGGATGAGTTCTGCTAAAAAAGGAACCAGAGTGGGGCAAAAGAACTACAGAAACAGTTAACTTGAACACGACACCGTTTGGTGCAGCTTGGCTCTGCTCACAGCCAACACATGGGAACTCTGGGCAAAACCATATTGCACTAGTTACAGGCTCATCTTGTAGACTTAGAGATGGAAAAGGCTTATTAGGTCATTGAGTCCATCCCACCTGCCAGTGAAGGATTGTTCCCTGCAGAATTTCCTCTATTGCTTTGTACAGTCCAATTTTAAATGATCCAAGCGATGTGGTCTCAGTGACTTCCTTGGGGAGACTCTTGCACAGATATATTTTGTTTGACTCAATCCTTTAAATGGTTAACCCTTTTCTTTCACAGTTTGTCTTGCATTTTTTTTCTATGTTTCCACTCTCTGAAACATGAAAAGTTTCATTTTATGTTTCCCTTGTCCTGTACTTACACAGTTGTGGCTGTACAGCACTGCTGCTGCCTGCTCTGAAACACAGCATCATCCCCAATGGCTAAAAACAATGCATTGCAAAAAACCCCCGATTTTCTTTAAGCACATATGCAGACAAGCTCAAAGCCATGAATCATTCAGGATATTCCAACATAACTATCACGTGGATGCTGCAGTACATTCCTGTTTGGTGGAAAATCAACCAGTTTCTAGTTCAATAAATTTCATTTTCGGCATTAGGATGTAAAGCCAGTACAGGTCAGAGCTCAATAAAGGTATTGCACACCAGCAAACTCATCTCAGATTATCCCTGTTACTTTGGCACATAGGGATAAAATTTAACCCAGGGACGAGCCTGGCTTGTATTTTGCCCATCTCAGTGGAAGTGATAATACAATAATAATTCTAGATAACCAGGCTTGTGCTAGATATCAAGAACAGAAAAATCCTGACCTGGCTCTTCATTTTTTCTGTCTTTCTCTAATTGCTTCTTTTGGCATTCACTGAGAAGTGCACCACGAGTACTGACCAGTGACTGTCAGCTCACAGAGCTGCTTCCGTCGCTGACACAGCTCGGCTCTCGTGGCACAGCGGCAAATCAGAGCCCTGAGGCCGAGATGAAGGAAGGGACTGACACAGGGTTCCTGAATGGAGCCCTTGGGGGTTTTTGCTTCACACTGCAAAATGCAAAGAAGTCCAGGACACGCAGCTCTGTGAGTTCAGGAGCTGCAGAGAAGGAACACAGACAAGGAGGATGATGTGCAGGTTACACAGCAGTGTCCATCCCTGCAACACCAAGAACATAATAAAAGGGGTTGCAATACCTTGTTGGTTTCTCACAAATCAAAGGCCAGGGATTGCTCCATTAATCTCTTAATCCATAGGCATGATAGAGATCGTGCAGCTTCCTTTCTAGAAAGGAAACCTGCCCAGATAAAGGTAGCATATTTTATCAGACAAACTGATGCAGATGAGAACAACCTGCCAAGCCTTGGGGTCTAGAGGACAGCTGTAAGACACTGTGTCTTAAAATTTGGGGTTTTTTCTCCCAGCCCACTGTGATGGGAACACAATTGCTAATGCTTTGGGGGGGGGCATTCTTACCCTTTTCCCTTGCACAAAAAGCAAACATGTCCTTCCAGTTCAAGCACTTCTTCCTGTAAGGGAGCATCAACATGAGGAGCAGGGGAAACCCCCCAAGGGAGGCAGCCTGGAGCATGTGCTCTCTCCAAGGATCTGCAGTCTGGTTTATGTTTGAAATCTTTGTAATTCATGTGGAAAACTCCCACCATGAACAGCTCTGGGCTGGTCTTTGGGTTTATTGATATAAACAGCTTGCGCAGGTTGGGCAAGGGACCAGCCAGCACTGGAACAGGCACAGGAGCACCAGTGTGACTGTGCAAGCCCTGAGCTTTGCACCAGGGTAATTCCTGCTGTGCACAAACACACACTTAGCACAACCCCCTTCACACCAGTCAGATTTTCTAGCACAGCCTGGGCTGCAGAGTGCTGGAGAAAAGCACCTGAGCAGAGCACAGGGTGGCTCCCACTTCAGGCAGCACTGTCTGTAGGGTTTGGTGACCTGGCTGAGGGAGCACTGGCATGGTCACTGGGGACCTGAATCCATCCGTGCCAGACACTGACCTACAGCAAAGGGCTGAAGGAAGGAGGGAATTAAAGTGCTGGGGAACGTGTATGAAAAACAAGAGATGGCAGAAGCAACCTAATAACTGGGGCAGCCAGGCAGTGAATCATGCTCAGACAGTAACTCCAAATCAGCGCATTCAGCCAGACTTTTCCCCACTCAGGGCTAGTGCTGGTAAGGCGAGCGAGGTTTGGTCTGTTCAGTGAGGCCATCACTGCCTGTCTCCTGCATGAAACCCTCTGGACACACATCGTGGTCACAGTGGCACCTTGTCATGCCAATGTAGTCCTTGAGACACCCACACTTGTCCACCTCTTCCAGAGGCAGAGACAGGAAGTTTCCAGGACAGACCCTGCCAGGATCCAGACAAGGGAATTTTAATATCAGACAAGTTATATTCCTCAGACATAATATACATATATTTACATACATACTAATATGTTTAGATTTTGTTGCTGCTGTTGCTTTTGAGACCTTTTCCCCAGACAGCTGTTGATCAAACACTGGAGGTGTCATGCTTAAAGACAGCTTTAGTTCTTGGGCATTACAGTGAACATTTTAACTGCTTCCCAGCAGCAACCCAGATCAATCCATCCCATGCTGATGTAGTTCATGGAGAATAAGATGAAGCAGCTACTCTGATGACCACCTCTGGGCTTTGTTTTCTTTACCAGTGACACAGAGCTGATGTAACACAGTAACTCAGAAAGGTGGGGAAGCAGAGGCTTTACATGGACTGTGCTCCATGTCGGGCAAGGACCATCTCAGCTGATCCCCATGGCTGATCCCACCCTGCTGCTGCTTCTCTGGCTTAGGGCTGGGTCGTGCTCGGCCATAACTTTGTGTGAAAGGTGGTTTCTCACTCGAGGTAAGCAAAAGAAAATCAGCAGAAACCACAACCTTCCGCTGGTTTTCGTTTGTTTCTTTGTTTGGCAACTCCCAAACCACAGAGCCTATTTTTAGAGGGAGGATCAGGAAGCGGTGGAGAGGGAAAGCTGGAAGGTAAGTGTAGGTGAGAGGCAGGTAAGGGAGGGGACTCACAGGTGGAAATGAAAAACCAGGCAGGAGCCAGACTCGGCAAGAGTGAGCTCAGCACCAGCAAGGAGCCGGCCCTGGCTGCCAGCAGGGACAGCAGAGGAGCAGAGGCATTGCAGGGGAGATGCCGGGTGGAGAAGGGAGAGGGGAGATGAGGTCAGGGAGGTACTGGTGGGTGGAGTGGGTCCCGTGAGGGAAGTCACATCCAAGAGTGCTATATAAGCCAGAGAGAGTGATGAATTATCCTGTTTAGTGCAGCACAGATAGCAGAGAAGGAGGCTGAGGCTGTCTCTGACTCAGGTCTCCTTATTCTGAACTTTCTAAAAGATCACCTTTTACTGCCTTGCCTACAGCCAAACAGATAAATAACCCCGTGCCTCTCCCCCAGGCTGCTTTATCGTAAGGGTGTGAGTAAGCCTTGGTGCCTGGATCCAAATCCACACTCCCAGCCTCCCGGGATGTCCATCACGCTATTCCATTCAGACCTACATGCCCCCTCAGGACTGAGCACTCCCCAGCAGGGGCTGTTCCATAAACCCCACACCACTTTCTATAGGAGACCTTCGAGGTGTTCTTTGGAGAGGCCTCCTACAGTCAGTGGTAACCCCATGGGCTGCCGTGAGCTAAATGGTCAGAGAAGGTGTCCAGCAGATGACCTCAGGTGTGGCAGGATGCTTCCAGACTTCAGTTATTGATCAGTAACTAATTCCATCACTTAGTGATGGTGGTGACCCAGACAAGGACCAGTTGTTGGGCACTGAGCAGACCAAACCTGCTGCCGAGAACCAAGCACTGCTGAGCTCCTGTGAACACAACAGCTCTCCCCACCTTCCCCGACCCCTCCTGCTTCCACCCAAAGGAGAGTCTGCTTTAAAGCACTGATTCTATGATTCTACACCAGAACGACTCATGCTAGAGAGGGCAGGAAGGGCTGAGGGAGACCTGTGCTTCCTTGCTCCACCAAACTCCAGAGGTTCCAACACGGCTCCTCAGGTGTTAAGTACCCAGGAGCCGATGCCCTCACGTGCACATGTAACACAGCACAGCAAGTGGGGATAACAGAGCAGTGGGTGAAAGGCGTGTTGCTCCTACACGGCATATGATGAAATCAGTAATGCACTGATAAAATCCACCACGCTTCCAGTAGAAGGTACCACCCTTCAGCTGAGATGCAGCAGCAACTTGGATCCTCCTAGAAGCAATATGGGATGGTGCCAGGCCTCGGGGTGCAGATCACCAGGCACCATACGCCAGTCAGGAGCTCCTGACCTGATGCGGAGAAGGACCAAATGTTCTCCATCATTTCCAAAGGAAACAGCAGAGTCAGCACAATCCCACCTAGGCCCAGGCTCCCGTGAGTCAGCTCCAGATTGGATAACCCCATCACCACCCATGGAAACCTGGTTAAACAATGTCCCAGATCATGCAGGCACTGCATGGGAGCCCGGGCTGCCGCAGCACCTCTGCACTTACAGACTGTGCCTGCCTGGGTCACGCAGAGGCTTCCCAGAGCTCCTGAATCCACCCAATTCAGTAATGCAACTTCTTGGCCCAGCCAGGCTTCGAAGGAAAGTGCTCGGCACCACCTACAACCAGGCTGGCTCTGAAATTGGGAATTTGGGGCTGCTGCAGAGTGCGCCGTGGAAATACCGAACATACCACGAGAAGTGCTCTGCATCTCAGTGCTCGCTTGGCTGGAGGTAGAACTCTTCCCAAAGCAAGTATTCCAGGCTTGCATATAAATTAAAGCTCATAAATCAGTGGAGAAAAAATCTTCTCTATGGAAATGGCCAGCTTGTTAGAAAGGAGTTGAAGGCTGCAGACGGTTTCAAGGGAGCCTTCCTGGCTGTCAAGAATGCACGAGGCAGCAGAGTTGTTTGGGTTGGGAGCACGAGTCGGATTTTTCTCCCCTCTTTTGAGGACAATGAAATGTAACAGCTTTCCTTCCCCTCTGAGCTGCTCCAAGCGGCCTGAGCTGGGAGACAGCAGCACAGATACCATCTCTGGAAATCATGAAGTGGCTGAAGAATGGCTGAATAACTAAATAAAGCCCTCTGTGTTTTCTTTAGCAAGTAAAGAAAATACTTTTAGCATTTTAGTGTGACTTTTGGGGTCAAGGGGGAATCTCAAGTCCAAATACAACAAACTGGTGTGGAAATTACTGCCAAGAGTCTGATAGGCTGGGAGCTTGCCTTGAGGCTCAGATGAGAGAATACCGCTTACAGAAGGCAGGCTGAGCTTGAGGTTTTGCTCAGATCATGGGAATCTTGGGCTTCCTGGAGGTGCTTGGTTTTAAAAAGTTGAGTGTCCCTCAGCAGCCCACGGGAAGGGCAGGTACTGAGCTCCAGTGCTCCTGGAGCTGCAGAACACCCTGGGAACGGTGGCAGGTCTTCAGGTCCAGCAGCAGATCCAGGACACCGAGCACAGGGTCACTACCACCTACAAAAGCTCCCCTGACACAAGACTCATCTTCCCCTTGGGATTCTCAGGTGCACTTCAGAACACCTGGAAATGAAGTGGCCCCAAGGCGCTCACCACGGGACAGGGCCGAGCGGCTCGGCCCCGCGCCCAGCACGGACCAGCGCACCCGAGGCAGCCCGTTACGTCCTTGGTTTGTGCAGTTCTTCTGGGAAAGAGGGGCTCAGCATGGAGTGGTGGATCAGGGCCACACAACACATTACAGGGAGAGTCAGGACCAGACTCAGACTCAGGGGCTGTGAAGATGGACGTCCATGAGGCTGAATATTTTTAATTGCAGTTTTTGATTCTCATCTTCCTGTTTTTGAAAAACCATTCTGCTTTCACCAGTCTCTTCCCCAAACAGGGGCTTTCAGGTTTCCTTCTGTGTGCCATGATGAGAGCAGCAGCTGGGACATGGAAACAACCGTGTCTAAGGGAGCACATTAGCACTGACTCCAGAGAGATGTGAGCTGGGAGGAACTAAAAGGTTCAATAAAGAAACAGGAAAAGAAGAATTCCTATTTCTCAGCTTCCTGATTTTTGATGCATTTACTGTTGGAATTGCCATCTCTCCCCATCCCACTAAAAGTTCTAGCCTTTATTTGGTTTGTGCTGTTAAGTCCAGTGCTATATTCTGAATAAAGTAAATATTAATAATTCTAGCTTCAAATACACAGTCAATAGATTTTTGAAGAGGATTTTTCCTTTGCTTAGGTAGTAAATTAATACTTGCATTAGTACATCCACCAGAGACATGTTAGACCTGGTTCCACTTTCATTTACCCTGTCTGTCTTCATCAGCCTGGGCAGAACCACCCTGGTACCACGAGGAGCAGAAGAGCACATCAGAAGCATCACATTTATTTCTTAAGCTAACAGTGGTTAGCTGGAGCCATAAGAGGCTTTTGTTAGCCCAATGTAGCTGGAGAAACAGACAAACTTTCAAGTGCACAAGGGCTTCTGCTTTCCTGGTATCATCACAGTTAGCCTAATAAAAGCCATTACCTCTCTCTTCAAAATGGTCTTTGTTATTCATGACTTTCAGTCAAATGAAAAGGAGATCACAGTAAATAGCACGTGTTTTCTGGCTTATTTTCTTCTGGTTCATTACTGTGGCTGCCTGCAAGTGGGAGGCACCAGGGATTCCCAGAGAACTGTCTGTGCCTCTTCTGGTGTAGAGCCTCATCAGGAGCCCTTCCTCTCCCGGAGCCAGCCAGCACCTGACTCGCCTTGTCCCAGGGACCGCGGCACAAGGAGCCTGGGCAAAGGATCCCCTGCATCTGCTCCGCTCACAGGCACTTCCAGCCACCTCAGGCTTGGCTGAAGCAGCTCTGCTAAACCCCAACACATCTGCTGGCTTAGAGGCACCACAGTAAAGTAGCCTAACAAACCAAAGCAATTGGTTTTAATAAGAATCTTGGCTTGTTTTGACAATGCACTGAATCTTCATGTTGGCACCACGAATGTTTTTTTAGGAAAATGTATGCATCTTTGCAGCACTCAGCAACTAAATCCCCTCTTCTCTTCATGGAAAGGGTTTCCTGCCTATCCGCTTTCTAATGGATTCCAAGTCCCTCGCAGCTGTTTGTTGTCTGGGCTGGAAATACTTTCACATGGAGCTCGGCGTGCCCCCGTCGTGTGCTGTGTGCGGGCTGGGAGCAGGGCACGAGGGGCACTCCCCGTGCCCCCCGAGCTTCCCAGAGTGCTCCCAAAGCGTGCAGGGCCGTGCAGGGATCCCGGAGCTCCGCGAGGAGCAGAGGTGTTTGCCACGGCTGCGGGAGCGGCCGTCTCCCGCTCCCGGCCCTGTTACAGGCAGTAGCAAAACTCCTGGAGTTCAAAGGCATTTCATGCTCACTGAGCGTTTTTCAGCAAGAAATCTGAGATTAAATAAACTTGAATCCTCTCTGAGGAGAAAGCAGAAGATGGAGGGCGAGGAGCTGGCTCTCAGCTGCACAGCTTGGTCCCGGTGTACCTTGGAAGACTCCCAGGTGAGGTGCACCTCAAACCCACGTCTGGCCGGGGCGTTCCGCTGCGGGGCCAGGTTTGTGCCTGCTGGCAACTCTGTGGGTGTCAGAGTGCTCGTGCCAGGGCTGCCAGCCCGCTGCACACCTCAAAGGCACCTGAGGTGCTTTCTAGCCTTTTGTCCCAGGGGATTGCTGAGGGTAGGATTTACAGTGGAGTCACATCTTTTCTCTATTTTCATTCATAAAAGGTGACAAGTTAGCTTGTCACCAACAGCTTTCAGTGAGTACAGGCACGAGACCCTGCCTCTCTGGAAGGAGCTGAGCTGTTCATTGGCAGAAGGCCACATTTCCCCCTTGTACTAAAGAAATAGTGCCCTGGGCACAGCAGCAGTGTGGACTAAAAGGTGACTCTGAGTGTTGCTCATCCAGGATTCAGAGAGCACCAAAAACCCCAACTGTTCGATGTTTTCCCTCTCCCTAACAACTCTGCCTCTGTGGGAAAAAGAAAATACTTGGGTCACACCACTGACTGAAACGTCATTGCCACAGATAAGGGCTGCTTGTGCAGTCTCAGCTGATGGAGCAAGCTGGAAGTGCCTGTCCTGGGCACCCCCCACACCTGAGCCCCAGCCAGCAGCTCAGTGCAGGTGAGCTGGGAGGTTTCATCCTGCAGGTGAGACCATTCCCCAGAGCTGGGGTGAGACGTAATTCCTGGCTGGGATTCACCATCACCAGGCTCCAAAGGGTGCTGGAGCTCCTGCAGCAGTGCAGGTGTGTCCAGGGCATGGAGACCTCCACCCCCACGTGCTTCAGAGCTTAACTCCCATTGACTTCCTGAGACAGACACTTAACACCACTGAGGATCCGGGCCCAGTGTGGTTTGGAAAAGCCTGCTAGATACCATTCCTCATCTTTAGGTGACTAAATACTTCTGAAATCCCATCCCAAACACCCTCAGAGACTTTGGATAGTCTGCACATAAGTCTTTCCTGGGCTGCCCAGCTGAAAGTCACTGTGGCTTTGCTGGAAAAGCTTTCCAGGTTAGATCCTTGAAAAAGCCATGGAACTCTGGAGCTGAGAACGCTGCAGTGGCAGTTAGCACATCTTCTCTGCTGCAGGCAAGACGAGTCCAGGACAGATCTGAAAGCTTGAGAGGCAGACATACAAGAGTGTTATGTCCTCTGTCTGAGAGCTGAATTCCAGGGAGGGTGGAAACAGCAATGTAGGACAGCTGTGAGTATGCTTAGTATTAATATCAAATATAATGGTAATTCAAAACAGAGTTGTTTGGTACAGATCTGAACTGCACGAGCCAAGTTATGAAATGATATTAGCAGCTGGATCTGAGGAGCAGCTGAGACTAAGCTGGCCAGCAATTGCCATATGTCTCATCTGCAGAGAATATTTAAATAAGTAAACACAATGAGTTAATAAATACATGAAATAACTTTGCAAGATAAGCACCTAGTGGTGTGCCAGGTTGTCAGAACGATCACATCCAGGGGAAACCCTGAAAGGGAAAAATTTATATGGCACAATGCTGGATATTTTTTGAGTATGCAATTGACAGAACAGCATAACCCAGAATGGTGAACATTTATGATGATCCTTATCTGCTGGCAGGTGAGAGGATCCTGTTGCCATTGCCAAAGCCTTAACTCATCTTAGAAACATAAGCTGAAACCTTTTAAAGACCTTCTAGCTACATCCCTGTGTAGGCAGAAGTGACTATCATTTTAACAGCATCAAAGGTATAGAAAGTCGTGCTGCTTTCCAGTAATTCCCTGATAACACCTAGAGGGTGAAACAAACCTGCTGGTGGTCTAATCTGAACTGGAGGAACAAAAAATGCTAAACACTGATTCTGGGAAAGAAACTTTTCCTTAAAAACAAGCCAGACAGATCCAGTGTCCTGAATTCATCTTCATTTGTGCATGTATCTAAATGTCTCCAGCAAGGACTAAACCTGCAGAGGTTTTCAGGATTTGACCCAAGAGAAGCTCTTGAGGGACCACCAGAGCTCAGGGTTTTTATTAAGAAATCTCTCCCCCTTGAACAGCAGATCGAGGGCTTGAGCATGAGGTCAGTGGCATCCAACTGCTGCACATCCACAGGCTCCCAAACACATCCAACCCCCGAGCAGCTCACTCTGACTCTGAATCACATTCTTCTGTTGACAGAGGAGAGAGAATATTAATTGCATACCAAGGACATTTTTGCACTGAATTTTTTTGTAATCTCAGCATCTCCCTAGAAGATGTCAACAATTTGATTCGAATAGGCTCTGGCAATGCATGGTACTATCAGTTTATCAGCCTCAGCTTTTTTGCTTTGGGTGGTACAAAATGTTACTGAAAATTAACACTGCTATTGACAATAGGTGCTCAAAGTGATATTTGCTGTCAATTTAGAAAAGTTCAAAGCCCAAATTTATTTTGGCTCTCTAAACTAGATCGCATAACACTGTTTTAATTTAGAACAGGGCCTTGCTTCAGTTCTTGCATGGGTGGGTTCAAACAGGACTGACCGTCTCAAAGATGCACAAGCTAGATCCTCCCGACTTCATCCTTGTTCTCTCTCCTTTTATGCAGGATAGGATAAATTGGGTCATTCAGTAGAATCAAACCACATCCAGTCAGGTTTCCTGGGGTTTATTTCCAACAGGTGTAAAATGCCAGGTTTAACATAAAGCAGCAGTGCCTCTCTCCATCCAATCTTCCACCAGTGAGAAGGGTTTACCCCACAAGGGCAAAGAGCTGTGTAAAGACCTGACACATGAAGGTAGGTCTCACCAATTAGCAGTCTCACTTTTTCCTTGCCTCTTGCAAGTAATTCATGAACAAAGTTAAATTTTATAGAGGCTGGTTGTGATGTGTAGCAGATTAAATGGTTGTGGTGCTTAGAGGATAAATGCTTTAGGATTCAGTCTGACTGGCAGAAGCTGCACAAATAAATTTAGCTGCCACCCCATCATCCTCTCCCCATTTTGCTCCCTCATGGGCCGGTGAGGCAACAGAGCTCTGCACCGTGGGGCTGTGCTTGGGTTCACTACGCCTTCCCACCTCTCTTAGCCCTCAGCCAATAACATGAAGGCTCCGTACCCCCACCAACAGCCCTCAAAGGTAATTTGCACTTACACAGCCTGGTTTGAAGTTGCAAAGCACATTGAGGGACTTTGTTAACGATGCGGACAGGTACAGAATATGTGCCAGTGCATGAAACAGGAGAGTGAAACGGCTCGAACCAACCAGACGGAGCAGTCAGCCCAAGAGCACAAACACAGAAATATGATGGGTATGAAATCATTGGGAGCCAATCAGTAAGCTCCAACTTCTAAAGCAATTTCATAATTGAGTAATGGGACACAGCAGGGTCTGAACTATTGTGTATTATAATCTGAATGGAATGCTGTGAGAAGGCTGGAGCAATCTGATCGCACTGAGCCCTCGCTCACCAGAAATGCCTTTGACATATTTCCTTAAAGCGCAGCAACGAGAGCGGAGTAACTGCTTGTTAATGACACCCCGATGGGTTGTCTGCAGCACTGAAACTGAGATAGCATAGATTGGAAAGCATGTGCCTCTCCTTGGCTGGAGTTAACACAGCAGCCCCCACAGACTGCCCACCCACTGCAGCCTTAATCGCCGGCGTGCCTGTACAATCACCAGTTTCACTTCACTACATACTTCCTCCCCCAGAACTTCTCTTATAAAACAAGAGGCACTCATAATCTGAGATGATCCCACGCCAGCCTCCTGTCATGGCACAGTGCTCCTGCTCCGTGCTGGCCAGCCCATGGCTATCTGCACAGCTATGCAAGCTGGGCTGTTCCTTTTCCATTTTTCAGTCCCTCCTTGGATATGTGTGCACTGACTCCACCAGGGAAATATCACCTCCTTCCGGTTTGAAAGACATCACCCATTCTACCTCCTCTTCACCCCTGCTCTCTGCTCTCCTTGCAGAGGAGCCTGGAAGGAGACAAAAGCTGGGCTCTGGAAGAGTTTGACTGTGCTACAGTAGGGACGGGTTTGGGTCTGGATTCCAGGAGGTGCTGGGGGAAGCAGGGCAAGCCCTCAGTCTGCTGTCAGGCAAAGGCTGGAACACTCCTCTCCTGTTCAGATCAGTTTCACAGACGTGCTTCTCTGTGGACAGGGCTGTTCTGGGGCAGCCGCCCTTGTCCTGGTTCCTGTGCTCCAGCCCAGCTGGGACCACAGTGTGGAGAGGGAGAGGGTGCAGCTTTCTGGTGAGGGACAGGCTTCGCTGGAGAGAGCTGAGCGGGTGCAGCAGCTCTGGCAGAGTTTGCATCACAAGGGCAAGCTGGGAGACTCCTGGGAGAACCAGGAAGCGTGACTGTGGGGGGACCAGACTCACAGCCAAGCAGAGGTGACACAAAGATGTCACTTGTGCAGCCCACTGAACCAGCCACTGAACCTTCTGGGGTTCCGAGAGCCCCCCTTTCCTCCCTCAGAGAGCACTTTGTCCTTTCGGTGCTTACACTGTTTCAAGAAGCAGCCTGGAGCACTCCTGCTCTCGTTCAGCATTTCCATGCTCTAAGAAGACACCAAACGTTGCTGCAGTTGGGTTGTGGGCTACAAGGAGCCTGGCATGCTCCATCAGCCAAAGCCCCAGCAGACAAACAAAGGGGAATGAGGGAGACTTTCAGAGAGCTGAAGTGCTCCTGGGGACAGCCAAAGCAATTCACGTTGCAGAACCAGATTTTCTTGGGTCCCTGAAGATACAGGGAAGCTCCAGCTGGGAGTTCAGGAATGGGTTTCTGGGCCTGGAGACCGATGGCAGCACACATGGGACTGGACGTCCCAGGAGCTCCGCTGTGACAGGTGGCACCTGTGGCCCCCCAGCCTGTGGTGGCTCTGGGGGAGAGCTGGGCAGCACCGTACTGCCAGGGGATAGGAGTCAGGAACAGAGCCGGCAGCAAGAGCTGGAGTGGGCAAACCCACACAAGAGAACGAAAAGAAAGTGGGAATTGGGCTGGGAAACTGGAAAGGCACTTTCAAAAAATTGGTCCCACATAATTGCAGCCCTTTAAATACCAGGCTGCCTTCTCTCCTCTGCCCAAGAAGTTGTTTTCATAAAACCTGTTAAAAAATCCCTAGCTAAATTCTGAGCTGAGAAGGACGCTGCCCCAAGCTGCCTCAGGCTTCTTGCCAGAGGAGTGACTGGACAGGTTTGTTCCCTGAACTGACAAATGTTAAGCCAATGTTGAAGTCTCAGCAAGCATGATGGGTCCCTAGAGCCAGGTGCACATATGGAGAAACCTATTCCTGATATTCCTGTCCCCTTCAGATGACGAGGTCCTTTCCATGGACCTTCCAGGGCCTGGCAGTGCCAGCAGGAAAGCTCCCTGGGTTTTAGAGGGATTTAATCAGGCCCATGTGAGCTGTGTGCATGCATGCAAGACAGTCTGGACTTGGACTATCAAACACTAACAACAAACAACTCACTAATAAGCTACAGACTAAGATTTCCTTTCTTTTCTGAGATTATTTTTAAAAAACCCTTCCAAATAACAAGTTTCTCTGGGAAAAATCCAACCTTTTCACATACACAACTCACATACTGGAGAAAAAGGCAGCATTGCTATTTAAATTATTCATTACAAATTGCCCACCCATTTCTTGCTACCAGTGGTGCTTTTTGTATACGTGGAGCTGTGGGAAAGTTAGGGTCACCTCAGAGAGAAGGGAAGGGTTGTTAAAGCAGCCCTGGGGCATCAAGCCAGTCAAGGCTGATGGTGGGACCTCCTGACTTGGCATTTGTCACATGTGCACCAAAAATCTCCTTTTTAGCCCAGCAGTTGTTTGTGTGGCCAAGTCTAACCTTCAATCCACATCAAAAGGCAATCAGGAGAAGTCATGCAAGATGCTCCCGGCAAATCAGCATAAAAATTTAAAAAAAGAAAAAAAAAGAGCAGGCAATATCAAACCAGGTGATAATTGATAATGCTTTGATTTCTTTGTCAAAAACAGCATGGTCAGCAGGACCAGGGCCGTGGCCATCCCCCTGTTCTGGCACTGGTAGGGCACCTTAGGGGCACCTCAGGGGCTGTGTCCAGTTCTGGGCCCTCCTGGCCAGAGAGACCTGGAGGGGCTGGAGCGTGTCCAGGGCAGGGAACGGAGCTGGGAAGGGGCTGGAGCCCCAGGAGCGGCTGAGGGAGCTGGGAAAGGGGCTCAGCCTGGAGAAAAGGAGGCTCAGGGGGGCCCTTGTGGCTCTGCACAACTCCCTGACAGGAGGGGGCAGCCGGGGGGGTCGGGCTCTGCTCCCAGGGAACAGGGACAGGAGGAGAGGGAACGGCCTCAGGCTGGGCCAGGGGAGGCTCAGGCTGGACATCAGCAGGAATTTCCCCATGGAAAGGGGGCTCAGGCCTTGGCAGGGGCTGCCCAGGGAGGTTTGGAGTGCCCATCCCTGGAGGTGTCCAAGGAAGGGCTGGAGGTGGCACTCAGGGCTCTGGGCTGGGGACAGGGTGGGGATGGGGCAGAGCTTGGCCTCGGCCTTGGAGGCTTTCCCAGCCTTAATGACCCCGTGATCCTGTGATAAGGCACCTGTTTACTGAGAGCTTCCCAAGGGTCAGCAGAAGTAAACGACACAACTTCACTGCAAGCAGAGCTTTGTAGGCTCCCCTGCTGCAGGGTAAGCTCTGTGCCAGCGCCATCCCCCCGAGTGCCGCAGTGCCTTCGCTCCCTGCCCACGTCAAAGCGCCGTGGCTGGCATGGAACAGCTTTTATCTCCCCCTCAGGAGGTACCGAGCCCGTGTCCCACCCTGAGGCGTGGCCGAGCTCCAGCACAAACACACCCCGACCTCCCCGGGCTCACAGCACTCCAGAGCGTGGGGATTCACCAACCAGCGCGGCTCCTGTTGTTTCAGAGCTGTGTTCTACCTTCTCCAGGCATTCAGAACAGCTCTTATCTCCTACCATAAACCCATCACACACATCTTCCAGCTGGGAAACTCTTCCGACAAATCCCCCTGTCATGTAGCAGTCTGAATGCACAACAGTTGAGGAAACCACAGAGTCAGGGGATATTCAGCATCTGTTGTCTTCCCACGTTTTCCTGGTGTAGGCATGGCCGGATGGGACCGTGCACATGGGTACCTGTGACAGGTTGGGTTGAGTCTGGCTGAGTTTTGCACCTGGAGGCAAAGCAGCACATGGTGATGTACCCAATAACAGGGCACACATTTTCCTGACTGACAGCTCTTCTTAAGTGTTAAATTATTAGTATTTTTTAGCACTTCAAGTACATACTTGGACTAGTGTACAAGGAATTACTGGAAGTGAGTCAGTTGTGGAATTCGGGATGTTTGTTTCCTCTTGCTCTGAAGATGACCACAGAGCAAAGTGGGCTTTCAGACTTAGCAGATAGTTAAGATTCGTGTGCCATGGATGCACATGAAATCACTTCAGAGGAGATCAAGTGTCAGTTCAAACCAGCAGTTCCTCAGATCTGATGCTCTCCTCTGGCAGAGGCCCCACCAGCAGAAGACCCGAGCACATGTTCCAGGACGTCTGTTCCTGCGAACAGCTCCTCTCGCTATCTTCCTCCTGCTTCCACATCTTACATCTGCTTGGAATTTAGAGGCTGATTTAGGACCTGACTTTGGCTCCTGGCAAAGGCATCCTGACTTGTCAGTTTCTGCAATGGCTGCTGTGAGAAGCCTTGATAACAACTTGGGTTGTGTCCACTCTCAAGAGCCAGCGCCTGATGCGGGGCCATCTGGACACCCCCGAGGTGCCAAACGCTGTCGCTCTTGTTCAGTCCAGCTTCCTGCTCCAGGCAAATGGTGTTTGATGAGTGGCTGCTCAAGCGCTGGGGGTTTGACCCTCACGTGCCTCCAGCCCTCCCCAGCAGTGACATGGTCTGCTCATCAGCTGTTGACTCAGTGTGCAATAGAGCCAGCTGAAAATTTTTCAACAGAGCAATTTCTCATCCAGTAAAGTCTATTTAAAAATCAAAATATTTCTCGGCAGTTTGTCAATTTCAATGAAATTTTACACCAGGAGAATGTCAAAACACGGCGTTTCATCACTGCCGCGCTGGTTCTTCTCAATGACATTGACATGCTTCATTTCATTCTGGTCTCTTTGCTTCCACTGCTGCACATAGCTGGACATTGACTCAAAGCTTCTAGAGATTTTAGATTTTCCACTGCCTAAGGGCTTCGTTTTTCCTGGTTTTGTATAATAGGAAAGTAGAAACAAATCATTTAAACAAGTCTTTCTTTTCTGAACAGTTCCTATATTTATATTTTGTGGGAAACTTCCAAATTTCACCTTTTTATCTTGATTCAATAACAGAAGAAACTGGGGAGTGTCAGAGCTTCTCCTACAGTGGAAATTCCACCTTCTGAGCAGTTACCATTAACACCCAGCCTGACCCAGCTGCAACCCTCGGGTCTGTGGGAAGGTCCAGGGTAGATCTGCTTCCCAAGCCCAGCAACAGCCGGAGAACACAACTGGCAGATCAGCCCTTGGTGAATCATCATGGCTCTGATGGAGCCTGTCCTCCGTGCAAGGAAAATGTACCTCAGCAGCAGAAACAAGATCTTAAATCAAATCAGACGCAGCTTGAAGTATTTATCTACTGTTCTGGGAAGAGGAATTGTAGTGGAACAAATCCTCAGAGTTACTTTACTTCTAAGATGGGTAGAAGAAAAGAAAATCTGAACGCAGTTAGACCAAAAGTGAGGGAGATGACACATGAATGTGAAGAAACTCCGGCCACTGAAGTAGTAACACCGTGTGACACTGAACAGGCAGCCTGCCCACAGGCTGAGGAGCTGGAACCCACAGATAGAACCAAAAGCAGAGGAAACACGTCCCGGCGTAAGTCCCATCACGAGTGCTTGTGAAACACGAGACCACTCAGTGCAGAGCGTCAGGTCTGGGAGAGGTTCAGCCGCTCCCCTCTTCCAGAGCAGCACTCTTGGGACACAGATGCTCCATTCCTTCTGAAGCTGCCCTCGTGGCTGCTGGAGCTCATCTGCCATCTGCCTGAGTTCCCAGATTCAGGTGCTGCAGCTCCTTGCTGTGTGTTTGGTGTAAGCTCTCAGGGCGGGGAAGCAGAGGGTGGGTGACCAGACAGGCTGTGGCCCCATGGGGTGAAAGTCATCTGCAGAAAAGAGGCAGCATGAGCCAGCAGGATGAGATGTGATCCAAACCAGTGGTTCCACACTTCTCTAGAGGAGCCATCCCAGAAATCCAGTAGCACCCAGGGGAATGTTTGCCGTAGAAAAGGCTTCGATCCTGTTCCAGGGGCTGTTTCTAAGACCACCTGTAGAATGAATTCACCTCTACAAGGCAAACCAAGGGTTACAGTCCTAGGAGGTGAAGAACCTTTCCTGTAAGACAATTTAAAGGCTCAGCTAGTTCCAGGCTGATCCTGATCAAATGGTTCCAGCTCCCTCAGCCTTTGCTCCTGCACCCAGTAACATCCTGTTGCACCTAAGCTGGCTATAGCCTTTGGATCCCATTCAAGAGGAATGTGTCCAGTCTATGACCTGCTCTTCTCTCCAGCTCCCTGAGGGGCCTCCAGCCCTTTCCCCTTGTCATCCAACTGGAGCTGAGTCCGGTTGCGAAACGACCGCACTCCCAGCACAGAGCAGGGGCAGTGAGTTTTCCATCTCATGGGTGCCCACCCCCAGCCAGAGGGTTACGAACTGCAAGGTTAGATCATGAGTAAAACTGGGTGGGAACTTCCTAGCAGAGCGAGGAAGCCTCTCAGGGCAATCCCAGTGCAAATAAACAAATAATGTATTTCAAATGTGGCTGATGTGGAGCCCCATGTACTTGAGGCTGGCTACCCCCAAGCAGAGCCCTGAGGAGCAGAGGCCCCTCTGAACTGCTGTGATTAGAGTGCAGCAACCACGTACAAGTGGAGAGCAAAGTGACAGAGCCAGGCTGTGGTTTCGCAGCTGCACTGGCCTGGGCGATGAAATCAGGCCCAGACAGGAAGCAGTTTTCCTCAACAGTAAGCTGCTATTTTTACCCATCTCAGTTCTCCAATCAAAGAGACATTTGGAGTCAGTGGACTCTGTTCTGTGCCTGTCACAACAGCACCGATGTCTGGAGGTGTCCCCTTGCCCGCAGTGGGGCTGGGCAGTGAGCACTGATGGCTCCCCTCTCTATCAGCATCCCTCTGCTATCTCCACACTCCCCTGATCATCTAAGCCTCCCCCTGGTCATCAGCATTGCCTCCACTGGTCAGACCACTCAGGCCTAAATCCCAGTGGCCACATCTGCCCTGTGTAAAGGAGCAAGTTGGATTTCCCATGGATCAAGCAGCCGAGGGTGAGCACAAGAGGCTGCAGCAGCCTCACCAGCCCCTGGCCCTGCTGCTGTGCCAGCCAGCACACAGCGTTCGCCTCCAGGAAAGATGGAGGAGGAGCTGCAGGGCATGGATGTGTCCAGTGCTTTCCTATCTCAGCTGCTAAGCGAGGATCTCATGTTGTTATTTATACTCGGAGGCAATGGTTTCCTTCAGCTCCTGCGTGTCCTGGCCCTGGTCACAGCCCTGGCTCCTGCCTCGGGGGCTGCAGCTGGGCTGGGCAGTGCAGGCAGCTCCATCTGCCACTTCGTGCAAGGTGACAGCTCTGTTTATTCCCCACTTCTCCTTCTCCCCACCCCACAGCAGCGATGTGGGCTGAGGGAGTGGCAGCACTTCCCAAATCCCAGAGCAATAGATCTGGAGTGAAGTCACGAATAACTGCTGCTTCGCAGGAACGAGCTGGAAAATAGAACTAGGAAGGGGGAACATGCTGTTTATGCCAGAACCGCTGACATCCAGTAACACCAAAAAGCAATGAGGGGGAACATTGCCGTCCCCTTCTCCAGTGGTTGATTTTTCCCCAATTTCAGTGTTTGGCTGTGGGAAATCTGAGCTCAGCTGGAATAAGGTGGAGTGAGATGGGCAGGGGTTTGCAGCTCTGGCAGAAAGGAGCCCCTGGCCCCGAGTGCCACGGAGGGCTGAGGCAGCTCCCTGCAGAGCTGTGCCATCCTCCTCCCCAGCAGGCATCATTACGGGCATTCTTCCAGCTCTGTGCAGCCTTGCTTGATGTCTGTGCACATGCAGTGACCAGAACATCCCACCCCACCACCCTAACACTGCCCCCGTCCTTTCCAGCCGATGTTTAACAGCAGAAAATGCTCTGATCTCCAGTGCTCTCTCCAAAGCCCCAGTCCCAGTGCTGTCTGCCCCGCTCACTGAGGATCCTGCCACGCTGCACAGACAAATCGGGAAGCTGAAGACTAGACTTAATGAAAACATATAAATTAACATATGCCTCCTAGGGGGGTTGTTAGGCTCAGCTCATTAGTGGTTTAAAGCATATCCAATGCTCTAAGTTATTTGTTTGTTTGTATTTTTGCAGCTGTCCTTAGTTTTCTTAGGTCAAGTAGAGGTGTGAGGTCCAAAATAGCATCGAGATGGCTGAGCTTATGTTTCCAGCCCTGAAAAAACAATGAAGTGCTAATAAAAAAAAAAAGCCTTGTGAGAAAGATTTCACTCCAAAGCTCTTTGCAAACAACACATACAACAGCATGGAAATGCAGGAGCCTCTGCTCCCCGGGGAGGGGAGCTGCTGCCAGCTACTTTGGGAGGAGAAGTGGAATCTCAGTGGCCTGGGGAGAAATTTTGGACACAGATACCAGAGTAAGAGAAGTCGCTGGATCTTTGCTCTCTGAGCATTGCAGCTCAGCTGGACGTGGGGTCAGAGGACCCCGTCCATCCAGCCCCGCTGGTCGCTGCCACTGAAATCCAGCTCTGCCAAGCTGGACAAGTTCTCACAGCTCCACGGGGGCAGCCCCAGGCCCTGCAGTGCCTCTCTCGAGCAGAGGCACTTCAGCCCAGGCTCATTCTCGGGTGGATCCAGACCAAGGGGGTGCATGTTCCCAAAACACAGGCACCACGCTTGGGCTGCGGGGAGCGGCTCCTCCTCAAGGGCTTCCCCCGTCACCCTGCCCTCAAAAACAAAGATGTGCTTGAAGCAGACCTGTCCCGTTTTAAGGTGCTCCTCTCTTTTCCAGCTGAGCTCAGCAATTGAGGTCTGGAAGTGCAAAGGGATAAGTAAGGCTTAGAAGCCTCAAAAAATTATACACAAGTGCTGTCACCCCTCTCTGGAGTGCCCTGAGCAGAGCAGCTCCTGTGCAAGCTCTGAAGGAGAGAAGATCTGACTTCTCCTCCAGCTGGCAGTGTTGGAGCCGACCTGCACCTCTGCATCCTGGGGTGAACAAACATTGAACTGTGGCTGAGGATTCCCATTTCTGCAGGGAGCACAGCCAGTTCTCCAATGGGCTTGGTCTCATTTGGGGACAGCGTCACTGGTTTGAGATCTGCTGGATGAGAGGAGCTCTGAGGGGATGCAGGGCAGCACAAAGGTGGTGTGCTGCGGGCAGGGCAGCATGTCCACCCTGAGATGACATAAAATCAGACTGAGGGTTCAGGCAAAGCCTGCAAACCAACAGAGAGCTTATGTGGGGACCTCTCCACTTGCTTTGGTTAACTCCATCAGGGATGTGCCATCACTTTTAAGCAAAGAAAATCCACTAAAAATAAATGACACCTCAGCTCGTGATGGCCTCTCCATTCCTGGGTATAAACACTGCTGGGAGGTGATGGAAGAACAAACCATCAAACAATACTCTGATGGAAACTTTATCCCTGAAAACTGCCCCGAGCACAGCAGGAATTACTGCTCAGTGTCCTACCTTTGAGAAGAAGTCAGGGAGAGTCTTCCCACAAGATCTCCCTTTTTCTACAGCAGTCATTAACTGCAACCCTCTTTGCCATCAAGAGAAAAAACCACATCTTTAGAATCTCAGAGGTAAAAGCAGAGGGTTTATCCCAGCGTCCACTGATGCTGTGACTTTTTGAGTAACACTGAAGCCCTTGGACTGTCCCTTCCATTTAACAGCAGCCTCTTAACAAGGAAACCCCTTCTCTCCCCTGGCATTCCTGTCCCCACTTCCACCCCACAAATTTAATCTTTGAAGTCACTAACAGTGGGCTCAGCCTCGGCAGAACTATGATTCTATGAAAACCACCAGGATTCCCATTTTTCTTGGTGGAGCCAGAATCCCACCAGCCAGATTTCAGATGGGCAAGAAGAGATTCACTTTGCAGTAGGAGAGATGCTGTGTGGCTGCAGGAGGAGCTAAAGGAGAGCTCAGGCAAGGCTGCAGACCCAGCCAAGGGGCTGAGCCCCGTCCAGCAGGCAGGACAGGAGCTGGGGCAGCCTTATCTCACACCGCTCAAACTCAAGCCCATTCCAGGAGGGTTTTGTTGTTTTGATCCTTCTTAGAGGGAATGAGCTCAGATGAAACTGAAGCAGGTGCTAATTAAAACCAGGACTATTCTTCAAACTGGGCTTTTAATTACTGTAAATATATGTCAAGGAAAGTTGCAAAGAAAAATAGTAATTTCTTGTGCTACCTGCCATTTTCACTTGATTACCATCACACTTTTCTGTAGAGCAAAAACATCAGTCCTTCATAACAAACTCCCCTCTTGGGGGCTAGTGTGAATTGAGAGCTGTGAGGCCCTGCCATGGGTTCCAAAACTAGCAGCATAATGTCTGTAACAGACATGCTACCTAATTAAATTGTTAGGGAACAGGCTTTTATATCTTTAACACCTAATTTACTATTGTTTCTTTGAAAGTGTTTGGCTTCCCTGTGGTTTTTTGGGCCTCCCTTCTCAATTTTACGACGGCTTTTAAGTTTTTGGTGTGTGTTTCTACTAAATAACCATTTTGGAAGTTTTGTTAGGGTCCCGGCTCGAGTCGGACCGAGGGAAGCAGGGGCCTATTTTACTGTTGTTCATGCTGGGTGAGTTACCACTACCGTGCTAATTATGTAATTACCCTGTTTTAATAGCTATTGTACACTACTTTATTGCTAACAAATCTGATTTCCTCTTTCTTTGCTCACTGATCGAACAGTAAAGGCACAAGGACACACACAAACATTATACAGCTCTATAAACCTCAGCACCAGAGCTGGCAGGGCTCTGACCATAAACAAGCATCTTCAAGGCAGCAGGTTTAGCCAAATCTACTCCACACTAATGACAATGTAATTCTTGCTTGCTGGGAAGACACAAAATTGAATTCATTTCTCAAGAACCAGGCGCTCCACAGCTGTTACTCAGTGAGTGTGTAACGTGCTCACCGCAAAAATCAGGGGCTCTACCTGAGATGTTTGGACTGTGCTGTACCAGAAATGAGTAATGAACGTGTTAATCAGCTACTTCCTCCCTTGTATTTGGGAAGAAAAAAAAAATAAGAAAGAAATATTTGGCCCCAGAGAGGTGGGAGAACATATGTTCCAAAATACTCCTGAATTCTGCATAGTCATGTGGAGTCCCTGGCTGACAGGACAAGGTGGGATACACAGGGATATAAAAATGCAGTGGGGCAGGATAGAAAGGGGAAACGTAACCCAGCGTTTCCAAGGGCATCTGAGCACCACTGGAATCAGAAGGTGAGAAATGGTGCTTTGATAGGAAAAGATGGAAAGCATTAACGAAGGATTTGGAGGTGAGAGGAGAACAGAACCCAGCATCTCTTGTCTGGAACAGCATCCGTGCTCAGTGGGTCAAACCAAGCCAAGAGCTGGGAAGAGCATCTGGAATTACACCAGAGGACAGCAGAGGCTGGGGAAGATCCCACCTGGAGTGCTGTGTCCAGGTCTGAGGCCCTAAGCACAGGAGACATGGACTGGAAGAGCAGGTCCAGAGGGGACCATGGAGAAGCTCCAAGGGCTGGAGCCTCTCTGCTCTGGAGCCAGGCTGGGAGAGCTGGGGGTGCTCACCTGGAGAAGAGAAGGCTCCAGGGAGACCTCAGAGCCCCTTCCAGTGCCTAAAGGGGGCTTATAAAAGGAAGGGAGAGAGACTTTTTATGGGGGCAATGGTTTTAAACTGACAGAAGGCAGGGTTAGAGTAGATGTTGGGAAGAAATTCTTTACTCAGGAGACAGTGAGACCCTGGCACAGGGTGCCCAGGGAAGCTGTGGCTGCCCCTGGATCCCTGGCAGTGTCCAAGGCCAGACTGGATGGGGCTGGGAGCAGCCTGGGATAACGGAAGGTGTCCCTGCAGGGGGTGGATGGACTTTAAAGACCCTTCCAACCCAAACTATTCCATGATTCTGTGAAATAACCTCAAAGAATTTAAGGGAATGAGCTGCAGGGGATTGAAGGAGGAACAGAGAGCTCCTGGGAGTTTTCCCTCAGGAAGAGGAGGCTTTCATGGCAGAATCCAGCTCAGGCAGCAATCCCACAGCCTGAGACCATTCCCTGAAGTACAAGCAGGGAACATATCTGGGGGTAGCTAAAAGGTCCAGAGGGCTGAAATCTCAGCTAAAGGATGCTGGTGTGTTCCTGAGAGGGCACAGAGATGAACAAAAAAGCTTGAGGCACCTGGCATGCACAGTGGTGAGAGAGACTCTCTCTGGGATGCAGCACGCAGGACCAGGGCAGTGGCTGGCAGGGATGGAGGGATCACACTGAGCATTGGAGTCCTGGCACATGGAGCTGAGGACTGGAACTGAGAGAAGGACGTTGTTCAGGGAGAAAGCTCCCTCATGTCCTGATTCCGGAATGCTAAGCTCTGCCATTACAGTCGGTATTTGCAAGCACGTACATGTACTGATGGTATGATCTCTTAAGGGTAAAAGAAGCCTATCCCATATGAAATTCCACTGTAATAGCAAAACCTTATTTTTCTCCTCTCCTTGTTTTTCCCCACAGCCAGCCCTAGGTCTCATCCCCAGTTTATGTGAAGGAGAACCGGTCTCCAGGCAGGTAAAACATTGAATTCAGCTGGACTTCCAGCCATAAATCATCATGCCTGCTCCTTTCCACTGACACCGATGGGCCCCAGTGCCCTCCTCTGCACCAGGAGGATTCCTGCAAACAGCAGCAAGCTCTGATGCTTCACTCCTCCTTAAATCCATCCGTTGCCAGCATATCTACCGAAAAATTGACAGCAAGAAACATTGCATTAGGCTGCTGGTGTGCTAAGACCACTGTCTATCATAGTGAGCAATATTGGCTCGGCTCTCCCTGCGCTCGCTCTCTGCCTGCACCCATCTGCTGCCTTTCCTCTGCTGCTCGTCACTGGGTCAAGGACAAAAGCTTTGGGATGCTGGGAGGGTACCAGGGAAGACAGAGAGGCACACACATATGTGTATGTGTGTGTGTATGAGTATGTGTATGTGTGTGTATGTGTATGTGTATGCACATGAACATGTATATGTGTATGTATATATATGTGTGTATGTGTATGTATATATATGTGTATGTGTACGTATCTATATATGTGTATGTGTATGTATATATATGTGCATGTATATGTCTATACATGTGTATGTGTATGTATGCGTGTATGTATGTGCATGTACATGTACATGTATATATATGTGTATGTATATGCACACATACATGTACATGTACATGTATGTATGTATATGTACACGTATATGTATATGTACACATGCATTCACATGTGTATGTGTATGTACACGTATGTGTATGTGTATGTATATGTACAAGTACATGTATGTGTGTATATGTGTGTGTACATGTACATGTGCATGTATATGTGTATGTGCATGTACATGTGTATGTACATGTGTATGCAGATGTATAGGTACATGTACACATATGTGTGTATGTGTATGTATATGTACACATATGTGTATATCTGTATGTACATGTATATGTGTATGTCCACCTGTGTATGTGTATGTCTCTGT
>VZRQ01002238.1:121104-171782 GCA_013397975.1 Machaerirhynchus nigripectus
GTGTATGTACATGTATATGTATATGTACACATGCATGTATGTATATGTACCTGCACACGTATGTGTGTATGTGCATGTATATGTACACATATATGTATATGTGTATGTATATGTGTATGTACATGTATATGTGCATGTACACGTACATATATGTATAGGTACATGTACACATATGTGTGTATGTGTATGTATATGTACACATATGTGTATATGTGTATGTACAGCCTGGAGAAGGGAAGGCTCCACATACATGTATACGTACCTGCACGTGTGTGTATGTGTGTGTATGTACATGTATATGCATATGTGTATATACACGTACATGTATGTATACGTACCTGCACACGTGTGTGTGTGTATGTACATGTATATGTATATGTGTATGTACACGTACATGTATGTATACGTACCTGCACACGTGTGTGTGTGTATGTACATGTACATGTATATGTGTATGTACACGTACATGTATGTATACATACCTGCACACGTGTGTGTGTATGCACGTACGCTCCCGTTCCCGCTGCTGCACTTCCAGGGCCGCGTTCCCCAAGCGCCAGGCTGCCCGAGCAGGCAGTGGGAGCTGCTCCCCTCAGCCCCTGTTTCGCACTCCCAGCTCGCGTCTCAGCCTCGCCTGCTGCCTCTAGGACACCCTGGAGAGTTTTCAGGAGCAGGTCTAGAGTCTGCTCGCGTGATCCGCCCCTTCTGTCCAAACCAAACCAGGTCAGGAACTACTGGAAGCCACCTTTGGAACACCCAAAAGGCCAGAGCTGGTGCACGGAGCCCAAGATCACGATGTTTCAGAATTTTGGCCAGAAGTCTTACCCCCCTCTGCTTAGGGTGCTTCTGTGCTCCCACTTTGCTGCTCAGGAATCTCATCCAGCAGCCTCATCACCCCAGTTTGCTCTGCAGGGCACCCCTGGCACCCGGTGCCATGGAGGGGCAAAGCCCCAGCCAACACTGCTCGACCCTCGGGGGGATTATTCACCCGCAGACATCAGTTCTGAACTGAGCACCACGCATTAACAATTACCCACTGTCTTGCAGCTGCTGACCCATACCCTGAGTGCTCCATCCGGGCACGATGAGGCCACCAAGATGGTCAGAGGAATGGAGCACCTCCCCTATGAGGACAGGCTGGCAGAATTGGGATTGTTCAGCCTGGAGAAGGGAAGGCTCCAGGGTGACTTAATTGCAGCCTTGCAGTGCCTCAAGGGAGCCAACAAGGAAGATGGAAAGAGACTTTTTACAAGGGCCTGGAGTGCCAGGACAAGGGGAATGGCTTTCCAATGCCAGGGGAGGGTTAGATGGGATATTGGGAAGGAATTGTTCCCTGGGAGGGTGGGCAGGCCCGGGCACAGGGTGCCCAGAGCAGCTGTGGCTGCCCCTGGATCCCTGGCAGTGTCCAAGGCCAGGCTGGATGGGGCTTGGAGCAACCTGGGATAGTGGGAGGTGTCCCTGCCCATGGCAGGGGGTTGGAAGGAGGTGAGCTTTAAGGTCCTTTCCAACACAAATAATTTTGTGACTCTGATTCCAGGACTCTGGACTAGTCCAGAAGACCAGTGATCCCTCATGACAACAACATCGACTGAGATCCACCTGCAGCCTCTGCCTTTCAGACCGCTCTTTCATTTCCCAGCCAGGCTTTTGGGATGTCCTTCAGCAGGGTCTCAACCTAAACACTCAGTCACAGGCTGTCCTCCTGAGAGCTGTGGGGATGTCGGGTCTCTGAGTCGAGACACGATGAGCAAGCACCATTCCCCCAGCTTCTGCCTTCCACCCTGAAGGAGTTAAGCAGAATTTACAGCATTTTTAACTTATATTACTCACTTGTATTGAATTATTCTTGGATCAGATATTAAATGGAGATTTTCCATATAATATCTGTCACAGATGGAAAAAACCCCATCATCTATGGATGATTGTAATCCATTCATTGGTTTACGGATACAGCCCTCTCCAGGGATTGTCAGAAATAAACACGATGTCCCTGTTTGCTGGATTTTTGCATTTGGATTGCTGAGCTAGCTGAAAAAATGTGTGAAATCACATGAAAGCCGACAGCTCCCTATTGACTCGGCATACGAACAAGCTCCCATGTGTTATTTATTCCAGCAAGCCCACGGACTGTGGTGTGTACATGAAATGCAAGCCTGCTCTGAAATTCGAGGGGATAATAATCAATAATGCTTTGTTTGGAACGCAGCTTTCATCTGCAGAGCCCAGAGTGGTGGCAGGGAGCTGGGGGGAGAAGGGAGGGGCAGATGCACAGACCCTCCCTCAGAACACAGAGCTGGAACCAGTCCCTCCACCCGGCAAACCCCAGGGACAACCTGACTGCTGACACGGCACCTTTGGCATCTCAGACATGCTAAATCCATGGATTTTTGTTTGTTTGCTTGTTTTTTAATGAAACAGTCTCTGCCAGAGCAGCTTTCCAGTCACCTGCAAGGATGAACTGCAGTGGGTAAAAACGACTTGTTCTTTTGGGAATTCCTGGGAGGAATTAGGGATATCAGTGTGCCCGAAGCATGGGTACAGCAGGATGGGAAAAGCCAAGCCTATTCCCAGCCCTTGCTTTGATTATTGAACGTGGGGTTTGCTGCAGCATCCTCCTGCCAGGCTGGTGCCACCATGTCCCTGCAGGTCACCCCGAAGGGGCTCACCCCACTCCCTCGAAAGCGCTGCCTCGTGCTGAGTGGCGTGGCACAGCTCCAGGACAGCATCACCCTCACCACACAGCTACCACTCACTCGGGGATAATTAGTATTTCCCCCATCTGCTAGATGAGCTTGGGGAGGGGAGGCAGGGGAGCGCTGCCAGGGTGTGCTTAACTCTTCCATCCTCAGGCGTTCTGCTGCCGCTCTCCACTGCCAGGCTCGTGGCAATCCCAGCTGGAGCCTCAGGAGGTCTGGGAGAGGGGGCTGACCCTGCCTCCCACCCGAGCCCCTGAGGGGCTGTGGGAATGGGAAGGGTCTGTCCTGCTCCTGTGGGGCCACCACCGAGTGCCTGCGGTTCCCTGAGCGTGGCAGAGCACCCACTGCTGTGCCCACCACGGCAGCCTCCAGGTGAGCAGGTTCGGGTTCCTCGGCTGCAAACCCCTCCCCACCCGGCCCCTCCACCCTCCCCAGCCAAGGCATGGCCACTGGGCCCAGGACAGTGTGAGGGGAACCCCTTGGAATGAGGCCCTTGTGTCCAGGAGACAAAGGAGGATGTTAACAACTGCAGCCCAAGGCAGATGCAGGATTAGTGCTGCTCCCGGCAGCAGACTCCTTTCCTGCATTAAAGTCAACACATCACCCAGCACTTACTTCCCACCTTCCCTGGGGTGGCCAGAGAGTTCCCTTTCTGAGGTTAATGCCTCCTCCTCCCCCAATACCCTGAAAGAAACAGGATATTTCCTAGCTAATTTGTATGTGTCTAATTTTCATATCAACAAAGCAAAGTAATGATTTGAGGCTTTTTCGGCTTTTCTTTCTCACCACATTCCCGCTCTTACTGAGTCCGTTTCCATTCCTCCACTCCTTTCCCACATTTCAGTATCCACTAGTTTCTGGGTTAACAACAAAATAACACAGGCTGGAACCTGTTCAGATGACTTTTTTTATTAATTATTTTTATTTTCTTGCTTGGAAAACCTTTTCCCCTCTCTTTCACCCTCCCCGCCAGGGAGTTCAAAGGGACATGTTCGCAAACAGGGGCAGGGCAGCTCTCTCCACACCCACACTTGCCACCTTGAGGGAGGGAGCGGCACGAAAACTCGCTGGTGAACATTTGTGCAAATATTCATTTGGCATCTGCTAATGTCAAGTCTGGCTGGATTGGGGCTCGGAGCTGCAGAAAAGCATAAATGAGTCAGGCAGACAGCAAAAGCCGAGCTCTTCGTTATGCAAACAGGAGCCTCTCACAGCAGCTCTTGTGCCCAGAGAAGGGGCTCCTGCTCCGTGTCGTTTCTGTCGTGCTTTGTCCTGCCCTTTGGTTACGATGGATGTTCTCATGCAAAGCCCCTGGTGTGCTAAATGTGGGACAAACCTGCAGCCCCAGAATGTACAGCTCCAATAAACCCCGGTGTGATGAGGAGAGCCTGGCAGCCACGGGCAGCAGCAGCAGCGGGGACGGGGGCTGCTCTCGCTCCTGCCCTCATGGCTCTTCTGCTTTATTGCTGATACTGCCCCATAACCCTGGCAGGACTGAGGTCCTGGGAAGCACATGGAGCTCCACGAGCCTGTGGTCCTGCCAGCTGCCTGGCTGTGGCAAACGAAGCAGAGCAGGTAGCAAGGGGGGGGCTCCCTGTCAGCACAAGCAAAATGTTCAAAAGGGTGCAAATAACCCACTCGCCCAACATTAACAGGGCAGCCACGGCCGGGTCGTGTGGCTTCTTAGTAAAGTGTCCACATGTCAAAACAGACCCAGGCTTAAAGGCTGGAGTCACTTCCCCTTCATTTCCCTGGTGACAAACCTTCCCCCAAACCAGCAGGACCTCGTGGGGCACGGCTGAGCTCCCAAAGCCACGGGAGGGTTTTCACTGCAGGAACTTTATCCCTCCCCTGTAAATTCAGCAGCACCAACGCAGTGGCTCCCGGGCCGCACAATCTGTAGTTGAGCAGTAAATTAAACAAGGAGCAGGATTGCTCCTGCACTGAGTGTGCAGATCCGGGGAAGGAGTCACAGCACACCTTGCTCGGGGGCTTTGGGTACAAACCGGTCAGAAACGCTTGGATGGCAAGAGCTGGACTGGCCATGAGTGGGTCTGTTCACCAGAGCTGGTCAACACAGCCCTGATTCACCCAACAGCTGCCCTCCTCCCTTGTACCCTGCTCTGGCTCAGTGCTGCCCTGCCATGGGTGACACAGGGCTGGGGGCAGGAGGAGAGGGCCTGGCACTGCTCTGTTAACCATGAAAAAATTCAACATTGCCATTTCAAAACTTAAGAACTGAATAATCAGTGTCAGAGCTGACTGGAAATCTCCACACACTTACAGGTAAGCAAAAATTTTGCATTGAAGGAAGCCTGTATTTTTGTCAGTAGAAGAAAAGCTGGGACCTGAAATGCATTCTTTTCACGTTTCAATATTTCTAGACTTTGTTTCTAGTCTGGAAAAAGACAAAGAACTTTCCAAGAAAAAAAAAACATGTTAAAAAATGCAAAACTTAATCCTTTTCCTTCAGCTGTACTTTTCAAGGCACAAAGGACAAAATTCCCAGTCATATTTCACCAGACCCCTAGCTGATTCCTGATTTCATGTTTAGTCCTTGTTTAATCATCCCAGTCCAACCCCAGGTTCAGCACGGCCTTGGTGAAGGTGTCCCTGAGGTGGTGCCAGGACCAGGCACAAGTGAGGGGGTCCCTGTGTGCCCCAGGCCAGTGGTCACTGGTGCACGGTGGGGTGGGAGCTTCCCCAGGGCCCCAGGTACACCCCCATCCCTGCCTGGGTCACGTCATGGTCAGAGCAGAAAGGGCTGCTGACTCTCCCAGCACTAAGTCTGGCTCCCTCCCCGTTCCTTTGAATGGCTTCCCACTGCCAGAGGGCAGGGTTAGATTGGATGTAAGGAGGAAATTCCTTCCTATGAGGGTGGGGAGGCCCTGGCACAGAGCAGCTGTGGCTGCCCCTGGATCCCTGGCAGTGTCCAGGGCCAGGCTGGACGGGGCTTGGAGCAGCCTGGGACAGTGGGAGGTGTCCCTGCCCATGGCAGGGCTGGCACTGGATGGGCTTTAAGGTCCCTTCTGACCTGAACTAGTCTGTGATTCTGTGACACATCCCAGCCAGAGAAGCCCTGGGAGAAAACCTGAGCTCTTCTAGGGTGGTGCAGTGTAGGTGTGGGTGTTGGGTGTGGGCGTTGGGTGTAGGTGTAGGTGCCCAGCCGAGAGCAGAGACTCGTTCCTTACCGATGCAAACAGCTAAGGAGTGCACGGAGCGGGACAGGCGGGTGAGCCAGGTCTCCTGCTCTCACCACAGCACCCACAGCGGGAGCAACCATCCCTGCATCCCCACCAGCAGCCCTCCCCACTCCAAGAGCAGCAGGGCCTTGGGTTCCTGGGTTTGACTGAAAACACTGGGGAGATGAATCTGAATTCCTCCGCATCAGCCTAAAGACTTCCTTATTATTTATGACTGGGAAAGATTCCCACCAGAAAATTGTAGCTGGTTATAATTTAAATGTTTCTTCTAACTCAGGAAATTTCCAGGAAGGTCCATAATAAACACAATAATGTGCCCACAAGTTTCAAACCAGTGATCCTGTTTGTTTAATTCATTTAAAAATAATGAATACAAAACTGATGGTGGTTTTTGTTTGTTCCCTAAAACAATGTTATCAGTACATGCCCTTGGTGCATTTTTACTGCAGTTATAAAGGTTTTTCCAGCTGGAAAGCGAGTCAGCTTAACTTTTTTCTTTTAAACTAATGACCATTTAATGTCAGATAAAAGGTTTAAAGGAAAGGATTAAGTACCACTTTCAGCAGAGATGGTGGGAGATAATTGACTCAATTTGCCCCGATATCACTGCAGGACACCGAGTGCGTGTGTCTGAGATACAGCGGGGTGAGGGACCCCACCGCAGGCCCCACACTCTCCCTGTGCAGGTGGCTGCTCACCTTTTCCCCTCCATCGTCCCAGCACATCCCACACCTCTAGCAGGTGTCGCTGTGCCCTCCGGGAAGAGGCACTTCCTGCTCTGGAACCAGCAACACCTTTCAAACAGAAGAGAAGCTGCATGACAGATGTGAAGCTGATAATACACCCCCAGAAGCAGATAATGAAACAAAATGCTCCAGTTCAGATATCTGCCAGCAGACAGAGGCACAGCCCTCCCCTGATTCTCTAACCTCCAGCCACAGTCACATTTTCACCTGCACCCACCACCACTTCTCTGGAAACCAAATGACTTTTGCTAATCTCTCATCTCTGCGCACTCCTTTGATCCGTTTCTTCTGCCATTTTCAAGGACCTGGGGTAATTTCTCCTGGAGCAATGATTTTCTGACCTCTTTGAGCAAGACAGACCCCACCAGCAGGGCTGCTTCAGGTGTCATTGCTCCCCTCTGCTCACTGCCAAACCCACCCTGGAGCTTGTCTGTGTCCCAGGGACAGCGTGGCCCTTTTCCCTGTGGCTGTGAAGCTGCCAGGAGAGGCTCTGATTGCTGTTCTGAGGTTGGAACCTCTTGGCTCGGCTGGAAAGGTGTTTAATGAAGCACAACCGTAAGGTATTCACTCCATCACTGCTCCCTTGCTACACAGAAGTCACCTATAAATTTACATGTCATGAATTCCACCCAAGGGCAGGGTTTGGGTGTATTTGCCAAGCCAGTCACTTCCTGCAGGCGATCCCTGCCTCCCGAGGCAGCTGGCAGCTGCCTGTGGTATCTGGCTTGCTCCAAGCGTTCAGAGAGTGATGCCCTGGGACAGAGAAGGGCTTTGCCCGCCTTGTGGCTGAGCTGGTGGCAGGAGGTCCCACCACCCAAGCAAAGCCACCCCGTGTTTGGAGAAGCCACCTGGAAAGGGTGAGGGTCTGCCTTCACCGTCTTCTCTCAAAGCGGGCCGCGGTCTGGGTTCACACCTTGCGGAGGTACGAAGCAAACATCCAGCCCTGAATCACTTGGCTGCTGCAGCAGATCGTAGATTAGGGCACCTTGGGCCGCATTCAGACCACCCACGGCAGCGTCTGCTGGCAGCACCCGCAGCTGGGCCCGCAGCTGGGCGGCCCGGCCCAGCCCTGCTCCTGGAGAGGACACCCAGCCACCGCGGGGCCCGCAGCTGGGCAGCCCAGCCCTGCTCCTGGAGAGGACACCCAGCCACCGCAGGGCCCGCAGCTGGGCGGCCCGGCCCAGCCCTGCTCCTGGAGAGGACACCCAGCCACCGCGGGGCCCGCAGCTGGGCAGCCCAGCCCTGCTCCTGGAGAGGACACCCAGCCACCGCAGGGCCCCGGAGCTCTTGGGGCCAGGCTCGCCTCCCACCCAGCAGCTGCTTGTGGTGCTTCCCAGCAAACCCTGCCATGCAGCCGTGTAGACTCCCGGAGCAACGGGCCTGCCTCGTGCATGGATCTCCTCCTGAAATCACGGGAGAAATCTGCCTGTAAGGTGCCAGATGGATGGGACTTGAACACCCAAATCCCCAGGCTCCACAAAAGAGCTCAGCCCAAATGTACGTGAGGAGCTTGTAGGATCAGGCTGTGAAAAATGGAGGGCAAAACTTGCCATGTTCAAGAACAGACGAGCAATCCCAACTTCTCCACCGCCAGAGTGGGACCACTCGTACTTAGCTGGCTGGCTGGCTGATGGGGAAAGCAGTGAGGGCTGGACAAGGTCTGGGTCACCCTGTGACCAGGGACAGTTCTCCTCTCCAACTCCACACATGGCCAAACATCCCTGCCACATCCCACATGGCACTGTCTCGATGGTGAGCAGATGGGATGATCCCTCTGTGACACAGGAAGAACTCTGGAATCCAAAAAGCACGGAGAGAAAAGGCAAGTTAGGATTTGCAACCAGGGTTGCCACATGGGCAAAGGTCTCCTTGGAAAGAGGTGCCTGTGGAGCTTCTTGTGGGGGTGTAAACATAAACGACCAAGGATGGACCCTACAGGTGTCCTATGAGGCCATCACAGAGCATCTTTGCTGCTCCTTCAGCCAGCACAGGAGTGTGAGAACAACAGCCCTCTGTGACACAGGACAGGGTAGGGGCTCAGAGCACATGTGGAGTTATTTCATTCTTTGTCCAGAGCTATTTAACATGGATGAAACAAAGTTGAACCCGAGTGGTTTGCACTGGGCAGGATGGGTGAAGCACCAGTCTGTAAGGGGGTGTGCTGCCCTGCTCCTCCGAGGTTGATCTGCAGGCTCCCACTGTCTGATCCCAAAGTTTAGTTTCCATGCTCCATGTTAATTTTCCCCAAGTCAAGAACCGCTCTCTTTCAGTAGTTTTGACATTTGCTGCCTTTCATTGAATTTCTCTGTGTTGGGAGAGCAGGTGAGTGGGAGATCCCAATTTACTTTCTCTGCAGTCTAGACTATTCATTACTTTCCTGTCTCTAAATGAAGCAGGCACAGTCCTTTCAATACCTACATAAAGCATTCCCTCACCAGGCCTCTAAGTATTTTCATTGTCAGCCTCTGAACACTTATTATTTCCACTATATCCCCTTTTGAGATCAGATATCCAGAGAGAAGCTCGGTGTGTTAGCAAGGGTCCCCTCCGGATCTATGCTGTGAGCAGGCAGGAATTAGGGAATATTTTACATCCCTCTCTTTAACCATCCTCATATTTTGTTTTACTCTCACAAAAGCAAAGAGGAAAAAAGACCCCAGAGTGGCTGTGATTGCACTTGTTTTGTGAGTGTAAATGATTAAAATTAACGTGGAACCCGACAGAGTGCAGGCACAGCTC
Source organism: Machaerirhynchus nigripectus (assembly GCA_013397975.1). Lineage (NCBI taxonomy): Eukaryota > Metazoa > Chordata > Aves > Passeriformes > Dicruridae > Machaerirhynchus > Machaerirhynchus nigripectus. Next base: position 130,489 of record VZRQ01002238.1, read on the forward strand.
GAATTATTCCTCACCATGCCTTGCCTTGCAGTTATCAGGGGTGAATTTTATCTGCCATTGTGCTGCCCATTCACCTAGCTTTGTGTGGTCTGACAATATCTCAACCCAAGGTGGTATATGGTTGCAGGCACTGCCGCTCTCGTTATTTACAATGGCTAATTAAGATCCTGCTACAACCTTCATCCCACCCTTAATTCTTATGAAGCAGCCAACAAAAGGTTTTGATTTCCTTTTTGGCTGGAAGACCTTTTGGCTTCTGCAAAAAGGGGATTAAGAATGAAAGCACATAAAGGTATGTGCACAATCACAAAGTCATAACAGCTCTCCCAGTGCAGTCTCCCAGGAATGAAACGCAGCATTAGCAAGAGGGGCTAATTGGGACCGGTTTAAAGAGTGCACATTGTGTAGCTCAGTCCGGTAACACTTTTGATCAGGCAGACAACACAGCCACAAATTGCTTTCTTCCCCCTCCAAAATACCTGACCCTGCAGGAAACGGTGTTTTACCTTTCCCAAGGAATCCAGACAGGCAGGCAGGCAGACGGATGGTGCACGCGAGCTGTGTGAGCACCCAGCTGCTCTGCAGGGCACAGCCTGCACAAGCCCAGCTCTCTGCCAGCTCTGGGCCCGTGCAGGGTCCCTATCCCTCACCTTCAGGGTCCCAGAGGCTGGTGCTGGCTCTGATGGTGATTGCCAGTGTCACTGTCATGGCAACTTTCAGATCGGATGGAGTCACACACATGCAACTCACGCAGACTTTCTCTCCAGAGAGTGCTTTAGGCGCTGCTGTCAGCTCTGGCTTTCCAAGCAATTGCTCTCCATCACCTCTTTGCCTTCCAGGGGAGCTGAGTGCAGATCCCTGGTCTCAGGTTGCTTCCAGAGAGCCTCCCCATTGCACACCTTGCTCCAGAGCCTCCCCACTGCCCACCTTGCCCTGTAGGGATCAGCCCTCCCTGCTGCCCTGTTCCCCCTAGGGCAGGCACCCTTTGCAGGCTCTCCTGCGGGGCTGTGGTCCCCAGCGCCTGTCCCCAGCCCAAAGGCCTCCCCTCTTAGTCCCCGTGTCACTGAGCCAGCTCTGCAAGTCAAGCCTGGGAATCTGGTTCGTTAGCTCCTGGCAATGCCACCCCCCCAAATGTCATGGCATGCAGAAATCTATGAAAACCAGAGGCCTGGAACATGTGTTTTTGTTTGTTTGCATGTGCCAACATTTCCAATGGCTCAGAAATGTGTGCCTGTGAAAGCTGCATGTGTGTTATTCATTTAGGATTATTTTCAGTCCTTATAATAGGAGGCTCATTTTATCCTTTTGAAAGCTCTGGAGCAGAGATGATCACAGCCCAAGAGCCTGCCACAGCTGTAAACAACATCTAAGCTCCACATAGCTGTCTCTCCTTGGAAAATGGTCCCACCAAGGAGTGGAAAGGTTTTCACTCTGTGCTCGTGTCAGATACATAGATAAAGAGGCAGCTCATTTCTCTAGACTCCTTTGTAAACCCCAGCCAAGATTTTTACATTCTGATTCATGCAAATCCGATCATCTGATCAAAGTAACATGTGCTACCTCCCAGGAGCTCAGGCCCTGCTGGCTGGGCCACGGCCCATCCATCACACACCATCGCCTTCCCCTGGTTCCTGCACCGCTCCCTCCGGCCTCGCACACACATCCCTCTGGCTGGCAGCAGCTCCAGGCCCGTGCCACGGTCACCTCCCAGCTGGCCCTGGTCACCTCCCAGCTAGCCCTGGTCACTTCCCAGCTAGCCATGGCGGGCTCTGCTCCCAGCCAGCTCCAAACTGGCCACCACAGGGGCTGCTCCCAGCTGACTCTGCACAGCCTCACAATGCTCTGGGCCAGCCTTTCCCTGCACCCTCGCTGCTCCACCCATGCCAGAGCTGCTGGTGGCACCTCTCTCCTGGGTAGTGATAGTGGTGTACCCCAAAATGGGCACATGTCTCTGGGTCCCCAAGCTGCAAAGTTTTGGGGTGAAATTTCCCAATTACAAATTTCTCCCATGATCACCGTAGCTCATTGCATTCACTCGGGGCATAAGCAGGTTCCGAATTTCCTCGTCGGCAGAAAAAAAATGGCCCTTCCAAGACTGGGATTGCACAAGCAGCTGAAAACACACCCCCAGGGAGGAACAAGCCCTCAGCTGGGAAGGGGAATGTCAGCATCACCTGCAGCGCTTCCCCCAGCTGGGTCATGCTGTCCTGCATCCAGGACATCCCTCAAAACACACCACGAACCTCGGGATGCCTGCGCTCCTTAGCCGAGGAGGAAACTCCCATCAGAGGCTTTGGTGCGGTTACGTCTGCTGTTATTCCTGGCCGTTGCGGTTGTTTTTTTCAAAACAAAGGCAGTGTTTTCTATCCTTTAGGCCTGAGCAGACCAATTCATCTCTCTTTAGATGGGTTTGATGTGGCTTGGGAAACTCAACCGGTTGTTTTCCAAGCCCAGGATAACTCAGTTCTGCTTCCTGTGGCTCAGCCACAGGTCCTCCAGCCTGGCAGCCACTGGGATGTGCAGACAGTTACCCTTTAGTCTGCTCCAAAACTGGGAATCAGCCCTTGCCCAGGCAGGTGTCAGCCACCTTCACGCTGTGCTGGTTGGACTAAACTTTCCATAATTTTCTGAGTAGAAACGAGTCCCACCCACAACAAACACAGTCAGGGACTGGTCACCACCAACCCAGAGCTCACAGCTTGGCTTGTCTGGGTCAGTAACCACTAAATTCACAGGTCTTGATGGCCACGGAGCCCCCAGTGCATGCCAGACCTTGCTGAGGGACAAGGACTCTCACAGTGTGGATCTCCTTGGGCTGGCACCTTAACACATGCACTGCAAGCCTAAAATGCCACAGGAGAAAGGAAATGGTGTCCTGAGCTTTGTCCCCATCAGCCAGGACCCAGCCTCTGATTAAAGGAGGGGGCAGAAGGAGGGCAGCAGGAATGGGTAGGACAGGGAGAAGGTTTGGGCTCTGCACCCATCAGGGGGCTCTGGAAAAGGTTCCATCCAGGGCCTCAGTGAGTGGAGCAGCTTTTGCTAAAGAAACAGCAAACTACCATAGGAGCGACGTTTCAGTGGGGGGCTCAAATCAGTTTCAGCTGACAAATAGGCAGGGGAGACTTTTTTACACATCACATAATTCTTTTCTACTTTCAAAGTGAAGCTTCTATTTCTCTATTTTTTCCCTATGAAATCACATATATTTAAAGAAATTAAAGAAATCCTTAATAGGGTGAATTAAATGTCTCTGGTAAACCCAAATCACTCCACTCATTACTTTGTCTCACTTAGAAAAAAAAAAGAAAAGCTTCAGTTTGACCTGGTTTTTCCTCCCTAATTTTTCAGCTCACACTGTTGGAAATAACAGTCTGCATAGGTTACATCATTTGTGAGGAATCTCCTCTCATCTGTCTCCAAATGAATAACAACAAACATTCAAAAAATAATTGAAGTTTTATATATATCCCTTGGCCATTCAGGTGGTACGGCTGGCACGAGACATAGGCACTTTAAACAGCTGTTGTGAATCTTAAGTATAAACTTCCACCCTTTGGCACAGCACCAGGAAATTATGCACAGGAATATACCTGCTCCGCCTCGCAGCAGACACAACCCACGGTGTTTAATGCCTCGAGAGTGGACAGCAGAGAAAAGCTGTTTTCCTGGGGGACACCCCTGCTCTGTGTGACCCTTTTCCCTCTGCTGGATGAGCCTGACCGAGCAGGGCTCGGGGCTGTGCAGGGAGTGTTGCCAAAAGCCAGCTGCTGGCTGAGAGGGCGGATCAGGCTCCACCGGGGTGCTCCAGGTCGGAGCCTGCTGTGGCACCCGGGTTTGCATCAGCGCAGAACGAAACAACTCTGCTGTCGAGCAGGAAAGGCCACACCAGCTTGGGGGTTTGAGCTGCAGGGATGTGAACTCAGTCACCTGCTCCCACCTGCTGACAGCTCCGTGGGCCAGGGCAGGTTGGCAGGGGGCTGGCAGACACCTTGCACAGGGACCAGGATGCTCTGTCTTCTTGGCCAGTGGTAAGCCCCAGGCAGGGCACGACACCACCATGGTGAAGGGTTTGCCCCACTTGGACCAGACACTGAGCCTAGCTGAGCTGTGAGCACAGACCCTTCACCCTCACGGGAACAGCACGGGAGATTGCCCCACGAGCTCTCACCAAAGAGCTCCGGTTTGTGCAACACGCTCAGAAACCTTCCTTGGACCCACCAAGTTTCCCTCCTGGGCTCAGTGGCTCCTGCACCCAGCAAAGCCAACCACGGTGTTATCAGTGCCTCTCTCTGATCTCAGCTGTGGAAGCAGCGTGACAAACCCAGCAGTGCTTCTGAGGCAGCAGCGCCAACGTGCCTTCATTGAACCCAGTTAGGCAGAGTAGTGGTTGAAGTGTGCCCACTCAGAGCTCCACACACACGAATGCCATCCCTCACATTACGTCCCTTGCTCTTGAGGAGACTCCCACGATAGCAATTAAATCCTCATTAACAATCTTCGATTATAAAGTAAACCAAATGTAATAGCCTACATGGGAAATTTCGTATTCAGGGTGACTGAAGACTTTCTGAAAGAACAAAAGGAGGTTAAACACCACAGACAAGTTACCTCTCTGGTCTGGAGGTCAGAGAGGGACCTGTCCAGCGGGGCTGTTGACAGCCACCTACAACCAGCCCCTGGCCTGACCCCCGAGCACTGCCCAGGGCAGGAGCACCCTGTGCCTGCCCCAAGCACAGGGCTGTCCCTCACTGGGCACGGGATGGATTTCCCCTATTTCTGGTTATTCCTTGAACATTTCCTACCCCAAGCACCCTTCTGTCCAACGTGAAGGTCCTCTGAAGGGGACATGGAGTGAATTCTTCTCATCTTTACCCCTGCTTTTGTTGTTAATAAAGCCTGAAACCAGACATTCAAACACAAACAATGTGCACCATCAGCCAACAAATGCCTCCAGCATCACCTGATCCAGGTGAGCATCACATCTCCTCACCACATGGACTTCTCACAGCCTGAGGAACCTGTCCCACTGCTGTCCAGGAAATACTCCTGTAAACCAATGACATGAGGGACAGAGGCCCCAACTCCCAATTGCACAGCCCCTCACTCCCATGTGCCAGTCTCCAAACTCAGTGGGCATTGTGGGGCAGAGAGCAGATCCTCCCTGGTTGCTCCCAGCCTCAGAGGAGATCCCTTCTGCCCAAACTTCTCCAGTCTTAGCTGCTCCCACCCCTTCGAATTTCTCCAATGGCAAACAAGCCCTGTCGTTCTAACAGCGAAACCATCAGGGCCATGGGCCATGGCAATATTTCAAGGAGAAAAAAGGCACCCATAAAACATTTCTCACTCTGGAAATCAACCGGGTGTCTCCTCTTGGAGGTACTAACGTAGCAAACCTCCAGCTGCTCCCAATCCTCCACCCCAGCACTCCTCTGAACTTTCCCCAAATCCTTCCCACATGAATCAATCTGAAGACAAAGTTGGCAAAGCCTTCCAGCCCCCACCAACCAATTCCACCACTGGGTCCTGCTTCTGTGCCTGTCTCCAGGTGCACTGGGAGAGCAGCTCCCAGGAATCCACTGGGACAAGGGCTGTTGAGTGACCTGCTGTGCTCAGCTGGGGTGAGGCATCACCTGTGCAGCTGCCCAGCTTCTCCTGGAGCAGCGTGGAGTGACCCTGCTTAGCACTGCTCATTTTTCTCTAGGCTTGCAAGGTTTGGAGATTGGTTCAGATAAGCATCCTCAAGCTTGCATGCTTATCTGCACCATCTCCCAAACAGCTTTGATCTGCAGGATTTGGCTGCAGCTCTCAAAGTTATCTTGGGAAAGCTTGTTCTGGGGAGAGTCATTCTCCTGATTAACAAGAAAAAGCTTTCTTAGTGGCTTTGAGCATTTCCAGCCCTGGCTGTAACCAGGGAGTGCAGCCATGTCTGCACACAGAGAGAAGGAAAACCCAAGTGAGCTTCCCCTTCAAACTCCACTTGGGCTCCATTGCCATTCCAGCTAAAATCTGAGGTCAGTTATTTCATCTTGCTTCTTTTCCCCGCTTTCTGTGTGTGGGGCACTTCACATCTCCCTCATCCTGAGCAGAATTCCGGGAAGGAAAGCCGGCTGGACTGACCAGGGAAGCAAGTCACTGGGTGGGCTGGGTGAACCACGCAGGACAAGGGAGGAGGATTTGTCCGGCTGAGGGCAAGTTTAAAAGGCACAATATTGAACTAAACAGCTGAAAGCAAGAGCCCCTCTCAAACCCCTAACGAAGGGAACACAAGGCACACGTAAGCACGTGTTAATGCAGTCAGGTACTCACTTTCCAGTTCACTTTCTGCTAGGCCTCAGCTTTAGGAAATATTCGTTGGACTGAGAAGTATCAAACGTGCTGCTCTTGACAAACACCAGTGTGGATTCCCTCACTCTCAGCTCACCATCACCCCACCAGGAATCTTCCTCGTGGGAACAACCAGGGAGGAAGGGGAAGATGGTATTAAGGAACAGGAGGAACTACAGAATCAGCAATGAAGTTTATAGTGGGGAAAGCACCCTAAACATTTCCTGCTGGCCTTGCATAAAAGATAAACGTGCATTAAAAAACCACTAGTCAGGGAGGGGAAAGAAGTGTGAACAGCAAAAATATGTAAGTATGTTTTAAATAATTTTTTTTAATTGTTGAGGCAGTAATACTTGGTTCATGGAACTGCAATATACAGAGAGGTGAAATAAATAGCTTATATATATATAATATATATAATATAGCTGGTTTTAAAATATTCCCTTATCATTGGTGTACTAGGTCATCTTGTAGTCACTTGAATGTAGTTAGCAGCATTCTCCAGAAGTGAGCAGGATGCAGGATCACGGAGCCGTGACTCCCTATGTCGTCAGGAAGGTTACAGAGGATCGATGCGCCGAGAGCTCCACGGGCCTCACTCCCTGCAGCTCCCGCCGCCTGTCCTGGCCGGCGGGCAGCAGGCAATAAATAGATTACTGCAAACCGGCACTTGGCGGGGCAGGGTCTCAGTAACTTTGGGAAAGAACTTTGGTTTTCTTTGGTTTTATTTATTTATTTTTAATTTTTTTTTTTTCCTCCCTCTGGGGATATGCTTGAAAAGTTGTCCTTTCCAAAAAAAGCAAAATAAGCACCTGTGTGTCATCAACAAGAAGTCAATTTAAATAGAGCAGTTCATTTCATTTTTCAAGTCACAATAAATCCCGAACAGCTTTCCCCAGCATTTGCCACCTAGTCTTTTATTAATTTTTTTTATTTTTATTTTTTTTAAACACAATTTAAAAAAATAGAGCTTCTTCCTTTTTTTTAATGTAAAAATTTTCCTTTGGTGCATTTTTTTTTTTTTTTTTTTTTTTCTTTTTGTGGTTTCTTATTGTGACACCGTTTTTGTCTGTTTTTAGCTGGGGTTGGTGGGTCGTATTCTCTTAGTCCTCTTGGTGACTGTTGTGTACTTGAAAGGTTTCTGTATCTCCATTTGCCCCTTTGGGTATCTCTTCATGAAATGTACATCTTGCTGGTTTTCCCGGGTCTTGGGCCCTTTCCGTGGCCTCCCTTTTTTGGTGAATCCAACATACCAGCCTGAGTATTTCGCAGACATCAGTGCCGTGTAGTTGTTTTCGAGGACTTTTTCAATGAAGACACACTCCTTACTGGTGCCATCAGGCTGAAAAAGGAGAAAAAAATGAAAAGAAAAAATAAATTATCCAAATGTAAGCTCAGTGACCAAAACGCAATTTGGCATAAATAAAATCATCACATCTGGACCTCTTTTTTGGTTCAAACATTGTTAATAAGAGCCATAACAAGCATCAGCTGAAATAAAAATTATTCTTTTTTTAAAGCATGAAAGCATGAGGTCATAATTTCTTTTTTTTAAAATGCTCTTATCCAAGGAGAGAAAAATTTTTCAAAGACAACAGTTAAGTTTATCCAGTCCAGTGCCTTCAACTGCAAGCAAAGCAAGACATCCAGCTTTGCTTTTTTGCATTAGGGGAAGAGGATGAATTGAACTCGTGCCAGGGAAACATCATACTTAGTCAGAGAAAACCCAAACCCCAGAATCTCATATGGCCCAAATAACAGCATTTCCCCTTCTACCCCTCACCTCTGATGTTTTCTGAAATACCTTATGGGCTTGCACCCACAACTACCCAAATCCCACTAAAATCATTACAAGCCTCAGTCTAAGCCCCCACAGCAGTTTGAAAACCCTGCTGCACCTCATCCCAGTGCAGCCCCTGGCAGATGGACCACACGTGGTGCTCCAGGGGGGAGCCAGAGAGGTGCTGGAGCCACTGAGGTCCCGGCCCCACTCCAGTCCCTGGGACCCTGGAGAGCCCTGAAGTCAGAGGTTATTTTGGAGAGGTGCTGCACACCGCAGGCTTGGCTCTGATCCCCAGCCCTGAGCGACATCAGCAGGGGAAGGGGCTGTTCCCACCCCGGAATGGTTCCCAGGTGGGATGGCATCCCCCTGGCACCCTGATGCCACCGTGGCTGGGGGAACAGGGGGCAGTGAGTTCTCAGCCACCCCAGCGCTGCTGCTGGAGAGAGGACGGGCCAGTGCCTGGTTTTACACCTCTGCTCTCCTGGGGGAGGTTTTTGTTTGGAAGAGGGTTTCATTTCTGATGGCACAGGGGGCATGGCCCTTCCCCTTCCACAATCCCTCCATCTCAGACTGAGAGCAGCCACCCAGAGCTCCTGGAGCTGGCTGAGACAGCCACATCCCTGAAGTACTTTCCTCCTCACAGAGGGAGCCAGGATTAGCACTGAGCTGGAGGTTTCTGACCACGACTGCTGCTCCCCAACCACCCCACAGCTGAATGCCCACCTCCCTGGGACTCCTTTCCCCATGGAGCCACTGGCTTGAGATTTTGGCAAACTGGGCTCAGCTCAGCCTGGAGATCACGACCACCACACCAGGACTGGGCTGTGAGCACGGCAGAACACGGAGCTCTGCATTCAGGACTCTCACACAGCACTGGAGGGAGTGGCAGCATCACACATCAGCATCTTCAAGTCCTTCAGCACAGAGGAAATTCTTCTCACCCATAACCTTCTGCCAGAACACATTTCCCGCTTTAACTGCTGAGTTACTGGTGCTGCACCTAGAATGTCACACGTCACATGCACCAGCACTTTGATTTATGCATCAGAAGATATTAAGGAGCAGATACAGGATAAGTAGATATGAACCATCACACAGGACTTCATTTAGTGCTCAGCCAAGCCAAAGGAAGGATTTCCATCATAGCCCAGTTCATCTTCCCACTGAAATCAAGTGAGTTTTTCAGAACTGCAGGCCTACATATGCTACTATTAAACTCTCCCCACCCAAACTAAACACTGTCAGGCCCTCTCAGTCTTCAGCCCAGGGGGACAGGAAAGCCGCAGCAGCGTGAGCTGCTCAGCCCCCAGCCCCAGCTCTGCTCAGTGGCTCCTCTGGGCACGCTGGGGCGAGGAGCCGGGCCTCGCACGGTCCCCAGCCCTTCCCCGAGGACAGCTCAGCCTGCCCTTCCAGGGGAGCCAGCCCTGGTGCTGCACAATCACTGTGGGGATTGCTGCAGTTTGTGGGGACCATGGAACAGGAGGGAAACCCTCTGGGCCATGCTGCATAGGCTTCCCCACACCCCTGAGCCCCAAACACCCACGGGAGGGGAGCCATCAGCATGGTGACCCAGGCTGGAAGCACACGGGCAGCCACAGAGGAAAGCCAGGATCACCAGTGTGTCATCACCAGCCCCAGGAGCGGCCGTGATGCCTTCGGCAGAGCTTCGGTTCCATCCGTGGGACAGAAGGGGACGTTTGCCCCAGGCCAGCACTGCGCCCTCCTGCCTCAAGGCTTTCGGCGCCAGGGGAGGTCTCATTAAGAGGGCAAAAGAACTTCTGGCAACTTTTGCAACAACTCTGCTAACCCAGGGCCTGTACGGGGGCTCTGCCCCAGGACCAGCAGCCTCCATCCAGGCTAGGCACAAAGGTCCTCATTTTACCATCCACACTGGAAGCTCACAAACGCTTTAATGAACAGCAGAACTGGGCAAAGCTCAATGGTTCCAGTTCCTGGGGGTGTCACTCTCCAAGTCCTGGGTTTGATCAAAGCCACATGAGTGGCAAAGGGGGAAATCAGTCAACACCACAGGGTTCCACCAGATTTCAATGGGAAGCCATAAAACCAGCTCCAGGTTTCTCAGGGCTCAGCCCACTACAAACCCTTCCCCAGTGAGTGGAGAATTTTTAAACAATACCATGGCTGAGATTCAAATCCACCCAAACCCAGGTGCCTGTGAACCGACCGGATCCATACCGCAGGGGGAGCAGGTAATTGGAAGGGTTGTTCCCCCCATGCTCGTGGAAAGGGACTGGATTTGAGCCCTGACCTTGTTGCTAGGAGAATTAAGGCTTTTTCATGCAATTTGGGAGGTTTCCGCTTGTACTGCAATGTCAGTTTTTCACGGAAAATGAAGACTGGAATGAAAAGAAAACGTGCGTAGGAGGGGGAACTTATTCTATTAATAACAAAAAAGTATTTACTTATACCTTCAAATTTGCCGACAGCCTAAGACGGAGACAGGAGGTGGAGGAATAACAAGGTGCAACTTCAGGCCAACCTCAGGGCTAATTTGAAGTAAACAAGGTGCATGAGATAAAATAACTTTGTTCTGGAAGAGGAAGAGCTAAATGGTTTGATAACATGAAATTACAGCAACATTTACAAGTACCTAGAGATAAATCAGGATAAGGACCTCACTTCCCCAAACAGAGCATTCCTGTATGTGCTAAGACACGTCACAGACACACAAATGATTTTCAAATACTGACAAGATAATTTTACAGCTTCCCTTATAATCCCCAGCAGGATAAATCATTCACACAAGTTACCTACACCATGAAGAGCTATACCTACAACAATCTATGAGGGGAAAAATCAATTTGTAAGGGTTTTCAATAACTTTTAAGCTTCAGGTGCCCAACACTTAAAATTTAACCAGTTCCCTATTTAAGCCATAGCAAATCACTCCTTGGGTCTGTCAGCCATCCCCTCACTCCTCCGAAGAGAGGGGGGTGAAAGAGGAAAGGGAGACAGCTTTGGCAGAGCACTCCCTGCTCCACCCACGGGCTCCCCCTTCCCCGGGAGCTCGTGGTGCAAACGACCCAGGGCTGCACCCTCAGTCACCGACACCAGCCGGGAGCTGCTGCCCAGCCCCATTTCACACACGCTGCTGCCAGGGATGCACCCTGCAGAGCACTCGCCCTCCAGAACATGGAGCTTTATGTTCTCAACTGATTCTTTACAATAAAGAAGTTCTTGAAAGCTCCAGAGCTGTAGAGGGGCTGCCTGGCCCAGTGTGATGGTCTGGCCACATGACAGAGAGGTCCCACACCCAGCCCTACATCCCCGTCCCCTCCCAGGGCAGGAGTGAGGGCTTCACGTGCCCCACGTGTGCCCCACTGGCTGCTCCTGCCTTTTGCCCTCACCATACCACTGGCAGCAGCTCCAGCCACACTCCCTGCTCAGAGCAGGACACAGCAGAGGCACAACCCTGCTCCTGCAAAGGCTCTCTGCAGGGCAGCACCTGGGACCAGCCACCCCCAAATTGTTGGTGTTGGCCCAGGGGCTGCTGCCTGGCCATGCAACGAGGCCATGCCACCTCGCAGGTCAGTTCTTTGCAAAGAAGTAATTCAGAGCATTCTTTTTGTTTAAACACACCCCAACAGCTTTGGGAAGATGTGGTATCTGTTAGCCAAATTTCTGATAAATGCCTTATAAAATGCCTGATCTAAATGCCACCTTCCAGGGAAACCTCTGGGGTGTGGCCCAGGTCTGTGCAGAGCGAGGGGAAGGCACAGCCTGAGCAGCACCGAGGGCTGGGAGCAGCCCCGGTGGCCGTGGGTCACTGCCCAGTGTCAGGGCAGGGACCTGAGTGGGGCCAGAGTTCTCACAGAGCAGGGTCAGAGCAGCAGCACCCACCCAAGGCTCCAGGAAAGGGTATCCCGAGGGTTTCTGCACCGCGGGCCAGCTCCACGCCGAGGGCAGCTGAGGGCAGCAGGGCCGAGGGGCCGTGCTGGGCCAGGGGCTGTCCGAGCTCACCAAGGAGCAGCCCCGCATTGTTTGTGCAGAACATTTGGCGAGGGGCTCTCCAGTCCTAAACGTGAAACATGCTGAACTGACACTAAAGCAGAATTAAGTGCCAAAGCATTTGCTGCTTCTACAATTACACTCCGGAGCGTTTTGGTGCTCCTGCTCTCCTTTTTATGACCCAACTTGGTCTTACTGTAGTTTGGCTTTCTCGTTTTAAGTTCTCCAAATGGAAAGGATCAAAGAGCTCTTTGTTGTCGTAGCAGGAGCGCTCCTCGGAGCGAGGCATTCCTGCCACGAACAGCTTGCAGCTCAGGGGGAATTCGCGGCAGCTCTGTGCCACCAGCCCGAGCCAAAGCATCAGCAGGTGCAGCAGCCGCCTCCGCCTTCCCCCAGCAGCCTGCCACGCTGAGCCACCTGAGCAGCTCTTTATGGGAGAGGGAGGCCAGGGCAGGTTTTCTCATTTATGCTTCACAAATCTGGCGCAGTGGGCACCGGCAAATCCAAACTTCCCTCGGCTTTTACGGCAACAATGAGCTCGCGTGAGCAGCTCGGGTAGCGCCGCGGAGCGGGGAGAGAAGCCGCAGGACTGAAAAGTTTCTGTTTGCAAAGATCAGGGCACAAATTAAGCTGCTGTTAGCTAAGCTTGGGTTCAAACACTTCCCCTCCTCAAGCGCTGCTGCAATTAGGAGCTGTCTGGGTGAGCGGCTGGTGATGTGCTGCAAATAACAGCAAACCCCAAACGCCACCAAACACGTCTGTGACAACCCAGGAATGCTGGCTTGGCACGGGCACAGCGAGCCTCGGCACTCCGAGTGAGAGGAGAGTGAGTCTCTGTCTAATTATCACCTTTCTGCCAGCTCAGCCCCCAGGCTCGGAGTCAAACTGTGGTGATACCAGCCCCCCATACACTGGAGAGCATCTCCCTCTGCGAGGGAAGCAAGCCCCCACCTCCTAAAGACCTGGAGCAGGGAAAACTACCACTCAAGCAAGAAGTTTCCAAGAGGGGCACACACCCAGGCTTTTACGAGGAAAACGGCTGAAAATGGACCCTTCCTGCACCCACCCTTCTCCCCCCCCTCCACAGACAGACAGACAGAGAGGGTTCCCAAGCACTGGCATCCCACCGTGCTGGATTTCAAGCCACCCCCAGGTGTGAGGCACACCCACCGAGCTTAGCAATCACTTCGAAGGGCTGCTGAACGTTTCCCTCGGACACTGACAATGTTAGATTCACCCAGTGCATTATACAGAAGAAACCCTGCCCCGTGTTTCCTAAATTTCACAGCAGTGACAGCAGGGAAGGCTTGGGTTTTCAGGAGCAGCAGGGCCCAGCAGTCCCCGTGAGCTGCTCCTGCGGTGTGCCCAGCTGAGGACCAAGAGCTGACCCCCGAAAGCCCCAGAGCTGCTCACCCAGCAGCTGCCCAGGGACGTGTGGCTTTCAGGAAGTTCCTTCTCTGCAGCTGTGCACAAGCTCAGCTCGAAGTCAGAGGGGCAATGCTCGGAGCCTCCTCCACACTCGCTCCACACGGCTTGGAAAATCCCAAGTGGAAGGAGACAGAACAGGAGCCATGCTAATGTCACAGCTTTAGCACTGCCCCCTCTCCCCCCGTGACACACACACCTTTCAAAGGCATCTCAGAAAACACCATGAGGAGCTGAGCACAGCCCTGCCAGAGCCCAGAGTGCCCGGGTGGGCAGAACCTGCTCAGCACACCAATGAGCCCGTGGGCTCGGCCAGCCCCCTGCGCTTTGGGGGCATTATCGGGACAGATCCATCAGCAGCATCCTGATGCTCAGCATCCTGGATTTATGACAAGGCATCCTGACCACAGAGACACCTCTTGACCCAAATGCACATTCCTGCTCCTAGAGCAGGCTGTAAATCAGGGAAGCTGCATCCATAACTGCCAAGAGTCACTCAGCCTCATGCGCGTTTCCTCCAGCTCTCTGCCCTCTGAACCTGCACAATCCTCCGAGGAAAATACTTAGGAGTCATGATAGGCAGTTCAATAAAAGTGTCTGCCAGCACAGCAGAGAGGTTAATTATGTATACAGGACATCTAAGTGCATTCACGAGGCAGGGAAGTAACACAAAACCACGCGGAGGAGATGCTCCATGGAGGGCACATCTCCACGCAGAGGCCCCGTTTAAAGCAGCTCTGCCCACACTGCCCCCACACGCTGGGAACACCCCGTCCCTCCCAAAAACAGGCGAAAAAGGGCACGGTCCTGCATGCGTGGGTCAGGACATCCAGGCTTGGGAGAGCCCTGTGCCTGTCTGTGCCAGACACAAGCTGCAGGAACCAAGGAAGGAAGATAAGAGTTTAAAATTTTTCTTTCCTTCTACCTTTCATTCCAAAATTCCACTTTTCTAACTCAGTTCCGTAACCCTCACACTGCCCTGGGAGAGCTTTCGGTTACAGGATGAACAGGAGGACACAGACGAAAGCAGTCTCTGTGGAGCTGAACCAGGCAAGGCTGAGGTCACACCAGGACAGGCCTCCTCATCTGCTCCTTCCATCAGTGCCACGGCTCCTGCCAGCAGTGCAGCAGGGTGGCCACGGCCAGAATTAGGGCAAACCAGGTTGGCTTCAGATGGAAAGATGCATATTTGCTTGACAGACATTCCTAACTGCATCTCAGAGAGCTGCATGTGCTTACTATTAATGAGGAGAAACAACTACTTTTTAAATGAACTTCAATAAACTCAAAGAAAATTTAGGAAACTTAAGTCAAAACTACAGCTTTCCTGGAGCAGGAAGCTACCGCTCTTCAGGAGGTCTGAATCCCCAGGCAGGTTTCAGATGTGATATCTGAGCAGATCTATGGCATCTCCCACTACCTGCACCCACCAGGTCCAGTTACATGTGAGCCAGGAGGGGCCACACATGTTGAGGGATGGGAAGGTGTTTTTACCCTTCTGCACAAAGCACAACCTGCTGGTGAAGGGCTCTGCTGGGCTTTGCTGGGAGCTCTTTTCCAGCAGTCCTTTCCAGCCTCCACAGGCCAGTCCTGAACTTTCTGTAAAAGCCACCTAAGAGCAGCAGCGTATTTCATGTAGGCTTACAGGTCCCTTCTGGCAGCTCCTCTCCAGCTTCCCAACAATGTTTGGGGTCTGAGAACGGAGGGGGCGGTTTAGCTTCCACTTCCACTTCTAATTTCATGAGAATCTCAGCTTCTGAATTTTCAGAACAATAACTCAAATTTTTTTCCACAGGTTGCAGGAGAAAGATCAGGTGAATGCAGAAGATTCTGATGGCCCAACCAAAATAAAAGTGGTTTTGTCATCTCATTGATTTTAAGACCTTTGCAATCCTGCAGGCCCTGATTCCAGATCTTTGGACACTTGAGACCAGTTCTGGACCAGGTCTCCCTGTCCAAAGTATGGCAGGGTCCAAGGTCGCTTGGCTTCAGGGTCCACTGCATGTGTTTATTTAGATGACTTAAACTAAAACAAACTCACAGGAAAGCAAAGACCAAGACCACAGTTCAAAATGAGATCTGAGTGAGATCCAGCAAAAGCCATGTCAAGTTTTGCTTTCACGTGAGATGCCAAGTCTGAATGGTTTATGGCTGAACACGTCACAGGGAGATCCACAAAACGCATGCTATTAAACCAAACCCCCCAGTCCTGGTCGTGTTTATGTTGCAAATTCAGCATTCAGCCCCAGAAATTGTTAGGTTTTACAAGCCCCTTTCAAGCAACCCAAATACTGTGCAACTCCTGGAAAAATTCTGGATAAGCGTCAAACCCCGAGAAACCGAGAGTCCTGCCCCAAATCCAAGATGCAGTTAGGTGTGGGTTTAAATACACAAGCTGAGGAGGGCAAACACCTCATCTACTGCATCGGAGTTCCAAACTGCACACGCGGGGTGCCCCGCTCTGCGCACACCTCCCGGCACCTGGCAGCACCCCTGGCTCCTGGGGCACGGGCGGGCACCGGGGACACTGGCACCCAAATGCCACGCAGGACTGGGGCACGCGAGGGGCACCAGGCTCGGGGCTCATCCCTGAGTGCCCCTACCTCAGCCCCCGGCCCTGCAGCGAGGAACTGGTTCTCCACCAGCAGCTTTTCAAAGGCAGCTCTTCAAGAAAGCTTAACCTCGCTCTCAACCAAAGCCAACTGATGAAAATCTGCTCCAGATGCAGCAAAAAGGCTTTGGAGAATCCCCTGGTGTCTCCTTGCCCTACAAAGTGTGGCTCCCACTGAAGCCCCCAGCTCCCGTGACACAACAGCTCCTTCTCCCGTGGGGCCAGAGGAGTTACAGGGACCAAGAGCACATTTACAGGCCACGGTGGGCACCTTCAGTCTTTGATGCTGTCAGAGTTTTTTAGCCAACTTTCCTGACTAAACACACACATGCTTCAAGAAAACCCCTATTTTAAAGCTGTAATGTAAACAACTTCAAATTATTACTATCCCCTAAAGGCTACTGCTGGCAGGCATCAGTGATAAAGCTCTGCCAGAGCAGTCTGGCATCTAGCAACAATTTGTTTGTTGTCCTGCAAAAATACAGAGAGCCTTGCCATATGGTATTAGCAACTTTCTGGTAACATTAAGAAATATATTGGCTTGGAAAGCAGTTATCACACCAGCAAAAATGCTGTGTCTGAGAGGCAGGTCTCTGCTGTCGATGGCACCAGCACAGTGGTGCTGGTCAGGGCTGGGGACAGGCACTGGTGGCCAGCACAGCTGTGCAACCTCCTGCCCCCTGCACCAAGGACATGCCCCTGGCACAGCCAGGCTTGGGCTGGCACAGCTTTTTGCAGGAGCTGGACTGTGCCTGGGCACCAAAGCCCAGCGCTGCTCGTTGTGAGTGCTGGGAGGGCTCCCGTGCTGCAGATGTGGTGCCAGGGGACACAGCCCCACGAGGCACCCAAATTACCTGTCACCAGTCTGGAGCTCTGCCTCAGCCACCCAGCTGCCCACAGCTCCCTACCCTTCACCAGGCAGCTTTTCCCCACTGCTCACATTCAGCTCATTAAATGCCTTTACAAAAATAATGCCCCAATACTACAATGATTTTGAGAGCGTGTGGACACCAGATCACTGAGGATCTTTGAAGGAAGGTGGGAATGTGAAATACCCTCCCCACGGACACCTGCTACAGCCTGAGCACCAACACTGACCAGACTGCCTCATCCCATAGGGGGATGTCAGAGAACCACAGGGAATTCCCTGGAGACAGTGCCAGGGGTCAGGAGCTGCTCTGCCCTGCCCCCCATGCAGCAGCACTGGCCCCGGCCGTGCCCGAAGGAGGGGCAGGCTCTGGCCATCCTGTGAAGGTTCGGGCTTCACAGAGACCCCTGGCTGCAAACGCTCTCCTGCCAGAGCACAGGGCAGGCAAGGAACAGCAACCTCTGCAGCATCCTGCAGTTCTAGAGAGCCTGGGTGTGCTGTAAGGACAGGCTCAGCAGGAGCAGCTGGAGCCAAGCTCAGCTAAGAGCCACCTGCCCAGCCCAGGCTGCCCTTCCTCGCTCTGGGAGACTTCAAAGATGCACCTTTGCCAGCCTTCAGCAAACACGAGATCTCCACTTTACTGACACCTTATCTCAATGCACAAGATAAGGGAAGCTGAGGCAGAGAGAGAACCACAGAAGGACTCCCCACGAGAACCAGTTAGATGCTCAAGAGCTCCTCCAAAGAGACCATCAGCTCCTCTTTGCCCCAAGCACTGAATTACTGCCAACATTGAGGGATCCTGTGTTCTAGATGACTTTGTGCCCTGTGCCGTGTCACAAGTGGACCAGTCACATCGTGCCTCTCCTTGGAAGAAGAACTGCACCTTTCAGAGTGCTCTTCCCCCCATGTTTGTAAGAAGCCTGAGATAAATAAACAGGACTAATAATTTTTTTAAAAAAGACAAAAAAAGTTTCTCAGAAAAGCAGCTGGCATTCTTGTTCTGAATTTTCATATTTTAATCTCTCTACTTGTAGTATGATTCCACCATAAAGCCTGGAGAAGAGGGGGCTCTAGGAAGAACTTACTGCAGCCTTTCAGTAATTGAAAGAGGTTAAAGAAAGATGGGAATGAAGCTTTTAGCAGGACCTGTTGCAATAGAACAAGGAGTAATGTCTTTAACTAAAAGTAGGTGAATTTATAGCAGATATAAGGAGGAAATTCCTTACTTTGAGGGCCCTGGCACAGGGTGCCCAGAGAAGCTGTGGCTGCCCCTGGATCCCTGGCAGTGCCCAAGGCCAGGTTGGACAGGGCTTGGAGCACCCTGGGACAGTGGAAAGTGTCTCTGCCCATAGCAGGGGGTGTAATAAAATGAGCTTTAAGGTCCCTCCCAACCCAAACCATTCTGTGATTTTATAATAAAGTTCAGTGGTCCATAGAAAACTTCAGGAAGACTGGAAAACTCAGGACCTACAATTTTTATGTAGCACCAAAAAACCCATAGGTAAAGAAACATATGAGCAGAAGTAAAAAGAAATAAAATTATATGTTTCTTGGGCCTTCTGCAACACAACACCAAGAATCCACAAGAAACCACACTCCAGTCTGTTTTCCCCTGGTGCTGCTCACCTTTAACAGAGAAGTCACTGCTGTACAACACCTCCCCTGTCTCCAGCTTTCCAAAGCAGCACACAGAGTGCCAGCGACCCAAGCAGCTGCTGTTACACGGAGTCAGGAGCCTGCCCAAAACAGCTCCGAGCACTTTGGTCACTGCTGGCTGTGAACACACACTCATACAACACCTGAGAGAGGCAAAACCCCCAAGGTTTGGGGCTCCTGAGCAGGCTCCACCCCAGGGCTCTGCTGGGAAACTGGTGAGGTGCAATTACCAGAGGTAAATATAAACACACAAAGGCTGCTCTGCTCGCCCCCGGGGGGTTAACCTGCTTCCCTGCAACACAACCAGCTCCGAGGTGGAGGAAAGCCCTGTCCACCTCTGGAGCTCTTGTGTCCATCCCCAGTTCTGGCTGAGACCAACAACCTGCTCCTGACCGTGGCACTCTCTGTAGGTGATTATGGGACCCGAAAGGGACCAAACTCAAAGCAGGTTTTCAGCTGGAGGGGATCCAAAACTGCTGAGTGAGGAGGAGAACAAAGCCAGATGGCATGTGCTGGCCTTGTTGGGGATTATGCGGTGTCAGGCAATGGGAAACGAGCAGGGGAAAAGGCCGGGTTGGTCCCACGGCTCCTCTCCTGCCAAACGAACAGAGCAGGACAACCACGGAACAATCACTTTGTGGGCTTCATTCCCCTCCACCCCCACACTGAACTTAAATATTTGTATAAGCCCAGGCGTAACTTTTCTCTCATGTTTTCCTTGGGGTTTACTAGCTGTTTAGAGCATTCAGGCTAAAAATCATTCCCTCAAACTCTTGCCACAAAGAGAGCTGAAACTATGACACTAATTAAAACCACGCTCCTTGGTATCAAGAAGACATGCTATTGTTTTCTTTTTTTGCCCATGAGAAGTTGTTAATACGGGCAACACGTTGGGAACATTTTCCTTCCCAACGCCACTTCCCAGGCCGGCTGCTCTGGGAGCCTGGCACAGGCTGGGATGGGAAGGCAGCAGCACCTACAAGAACATTTACTCTTTCTAACAAAGCATTTGCCAACTTAACACCATGAAAAGCACATCGGGGGGGTGCGGAAAAGAAAAAGGTTCACGCTGTCTGAAAGGTGACTAAAGCTAAAGAACTGTCCTGCCTCAGTGCCCAGCGGGCCAGATCAGGGAATGAGCCGTAACTACATACAAACACACTGCAAACAGACTGCATGGCTGACTTTGCCAGGATGCTCCTGGACACTCAGTGCCGAACAGGGAGTCTGTGGGCTGCCCTGTGCCACTGCTGACCCACCTGGGGTAAGGTCTGCTGACGAAAAAGGTAAGATTTTATGCTCATTTTACCCCATCTGAGTCTCCACGACTGCTATCAGCACCTCATGAACATTAACAAAATTATCCTTGTAACATTTCAGGGGAAAATGCTATGATCATGTTTAGAGGATGGAAAATCAGGGCACAAAAAAATTAAAGGCGGGTTTGTGTCCAATGCAACCTTCAAAAGCATCCAACGTGGTCTAAATCCAGTTAAAACTATTAATTTCCCTATCCAAGACCAAACAGTGGGGTCTCAGGCAGGGCGGTGACACAAGTACAGGAAGCAGAGAGAACTGGCTGCTCTGCTCCAGCCCTCCTGGAGCACCAATTCCCATTTCCCACTGATTGTAAGCAGTACCCTGGATGCCTCCTGCCTCGACAGGCAGCTCCAAAGCAGGTCAGGCACAGGGCCCTGGCTGGCAGCAAACAACCTGGGTGTAGCCTCCACAGAGCATCTGCTCCCCAAGGAAACACAGGTGGGAGGAGGGAGGGATCCTCCAGGGAAGGCAGTGTCCCACAGGTGTCACCCCTGGGACCACAATAGTAAATAATTTTTCAACAGAGCCATTTGGTTTCTGGTTTCTGTTTGGGAGCATGGTTTTCACTGCCTTGACTCGAAACAAAACTCAGCTTCCCTTTTTCACAGCCACAAAGATGCTAGATTTGAATTCCTGGTGGCGCAAAGTGAGTGCAGCAGAGGTTTGGAGGCTGGAATATTTTATTTGACCTTTGTTTTTTGGTGGCACTTCAGCTTTGCACGAGCCTCTGCCTGGCTGGCAAGCCCCCAGCTTTGCCAACAATACAGAAGGACTGTGTGAATTACAAAAACAAGTTAATACACAAAAAATACTACTTCAGCACAGAAGTTAAGCTGGAGGGGTGAACACGGTGTAATTTGTTACACGCTTCCAATGGGGGGCATCCCCAGTAAAACGTTCCTGTAAGGCTGGGAGCAGGAGGCCCAGCCCCAGCAGGATGTTCAGGTTTCAGCCCCGGCTCTGCCATGCCATTCCCCGGCTCCTGGCTGCGAGGAAGGAGCCTTCTCTGCCCCGCACGAACCACCAGCACAGTGCACTGCTTGCCCTTCTCTTCTGAATTTCTCCCAGAGGAATTCTGGTGGAAATTCAGATTTGCACGTCCCCCCAAAGAGAGGTCAGGTGAGGAAGGTGGTGTGGAGGTGGCCGTGGCACTGGGATGCTGAGGTGGCATCTCACGTGAGGCACAACCCCGTCCACACCTGCAGCGCCCCGTGAGGCTGCAGGGCTCCTTCGACACCCGGGAAGGCTCGGGAGAACGCTCCGGAGAGCACCTGGGACAGCGAGAGCTGCCCTGCAAACCCCACATCCCCTGTCCTGCTTCTCATTTGAGGCTGACAGGCGAAGCTCGAACACATCATTACAGCCCTGAGGAGGCTGCTAAAGGTAACACTCAGGTTACAAATGAATTAATAGGAAACACTTACCTTCCCCACTAGCTTGCCTTTCCTGTTCATGCAAAGGTAGAAATCTGTCTCCTTCCCTTTGATCCGGACTTGACTGCCAAAAGTGTCTGTTTCCACTAGAAGCTGGGCTTGGAAAGGAAGAAGAAAAGAAAGCATTTACCAGTGTGGTCCCATGAGGTCACAGCATGCGGAGCTCCCCAGGGCCCTGTCCCGCTGCCCGGCTGAACCACACCCCGCCGGGTGCTCTGCACGGGGACAGCCCCAGGGACACCCAGCGGCCGAGCTCCTGGCTTGGTGCAGGGCTAACCCCTCTCCGCTCGCTCCCACGCAGAGACTCCGCACTTGGAGCTGCTTTAGCACAGGATAACCAACACACGTGTGGGCTCCGTCCGTCCACACCAACCCCACCGCCTCAGCAGCAACAGGAGCTCAATGCTAACAGAACCAGAGGACTGCTTATGTTGGAAAAAACCTCTAAGATCATCAAGTCCAGCTGTTCCCCCAGCACTGTTGTGGCCACCACCACACCCTGTCCCCAAGTGTCACACCTACATGGCTTTTAAACACCTCCAGGGATGGTGATGCCACCACTGCCCAGGGCAGCCTGTTCCAAGGACAACGCTCTCCTTCACGCTGCAGGAGGGTTCTTGGAGGGTGAGAACATGGAGTTTATTGTCATGAAGATGAAAGATCAGCATGACGAGAAAGAAAACCCTTTCCCCACAGCCAGCAGCCCTCAAACACTGCACAGAAGTGGTTCAGCCACACGCTCCAGTGCAAAACACCACAGCAATCTCCTGAAGGTCACCACAACATCTAGCAGGCAGAAATTTGGCACTGCTTGTTCTGCCTGATGCAGACCCACCCTGCAGATGTCCTCCATGCCTGGCTGTGCTTCCAGGAGGGCACAAATTGCTTTCTGGCAGTCCAGGTCTCCGGCTCTAGCTGGGAGAAATGTGGCCAATCTCAGTGTCTTGCAGGTTACTGATACCAGAGCTGGTTTGCAGCATCACCAGGAGCCAGGGTAGAGGACAGATTCCTGCTGCATCTCCACAAACCCCCTGCTCTGACACAGCTGTACCTGCAGAAGGGGCCAGGCTGCACCCAGACGAGCAGCGTGCCATCATCATCATCATCTCAAAAACCCAGACAGATCCAAATGCAGCCTTTTATTCCATCTCTAATCTAAACACAAATTCCAGTCATGCTCAGGATTCGGATTCCAGGAATTTCCCCGGAGAGGCAGGAACAGGCAGACTGGACATTTTGGTTCAGATCCATCTCCGACATGGAGGGGGAGAGAGGAGACATGGTTGAAACACAATGCAAGAATGTGTGAGTGTCAGCAAGTGCAGCTCCACGCTCCTGCTCTGGAAACACTCACGCCTGTAAGTTCTGAGCCTCACCGTAGAAATACAGCTTTTGCTCTGCAGAACGTTTGATCTGTGCTGCAAAAAGTCACATTCTTTTTGGCATTCATATTTCAAACTTTAAAGCCCTCTAAGAGCAAGTATGTTCATTGTAAGGATTTACCATGGGGATAGAAATAGGAGTTTGTTTCATTTAAACACATTCATATTTTTCCCACTTGTAAAGTCAGCTTTTGGCTTCTGCAGCAGTGCAAATATCACAAACCTTTAACTCACAAGGGCCCTAAACAGTTTTCCCCTCACAGCTCAGTCACATCTGTAAGTTCGGGGGTTTCCAGTTACTAGCTGCTTACATTTATTTAGATATATTTGTTAAACCTGTTATCACAGGGGATATTTAAATTATAACCTCTTTCTGACAGCAAGTGGGATAACGTCTGTATTATAGCAGGGTATTGCTTGCAGTCATGCACAGGTATGGATATTTATGGAAGTTTTCTGAAACACACCATGGGTTTGGGTATCTGTGATAGAGAGCAGCCTGCAAGCAACAACTGGGTGCTGCCCACTCTGTCCCCTCACCTGCCAAGGTGGTGTCCAACCTGTGACCACTCCTGTAAGGAAGGGCCAGGAGCCAGAAATAACCTGTCAGAGTAAGGACATCAAAATGAGTCAGCCAGGAGGGGGTGATGGCACAGGGCCAGGGCCAGCTCCTCGAGGGCAGGCTGCCCAGCATGGCTGGAACTCGGTGAGCGCCCACTCAGGGAGGCTGCTCAGGTGCAATGCAGCACTAACAGGCGAGGGGACAGCAAAGGTGGGACTGTCTGCCTGTGAAGAGGAGACTTTGGAAGGGCTTCTCCTCACATGAGCAGAGGATGGGGGTCAGCCTCAGAGAGGGAGACCAGCAGCCAGCACGCGAGTGAAGGTCATGGAGCCAGCAAAGCCTGGTCCAGGAGCCACGGCCAACACCCAGAGCACCAAGGAGCTGCCCACAGATCTGCAGGGGCCAAACCACCCAGGCACCAAAGCTGGTGCAGGGCCACCCAGCACAGGGTCAGGCGAGGGCTCCACACAGGCAAGGACAGGACAGCACAGCTCCCTGCGAGCTGCAAGGCACTCCCTGCCCACTCCAGCCTGAGAGTGAAAACCTGCTGAGAGTGACTCTGAGCATGGACACAGGCTCTGGCCAGCCAGAGTAGGAGCTAACACCGACAAAACCCTCCAGGCACAAGAGCCGGGAGCTGTGGTCCCGCTGCACAGCCGGCAGCTCACACCCCTCTGACACAGGTCCCCGCTGGCAGCCCCTGCTCAGATAGACAAACATGGGGCACGCTGCCTCGTATTCCCCACCCCCTTGCTCTGCAGCCAGCATGAGCAATATCCAAGCTGATTTTAATTTGAAAAATATCACCTTAAAAAGATGCCGGTTCCCTGCTGTGAAAATTAAAACCATCTGGATGGAGTGATTTCAAATAATTAATCTAGGACTCCTTTGGCACCGCTACTAATTAAAATATGATACCTTCCTCCCCCTTTTTAAATAAAAAATTTAAATAAAGTTTAAAGATCTAATAAAATAATGTCATAATTTAGAACTAAATGGAAGTCACCTTTCCTGCGGGCTGCAAAGGTTACGGCAGTGCTGCGATCCCTCCCAGGCGAGTGCCACAGCACAGCCCGAGCAGCAGAGGATAAGCAGGCAGCCAGCGAGACCTTCATGCTGGCAGACACAGCAGCCTCCATCCCAGAGCCCTGAGGGACAGCCGAAACCCCCAGGGACCATCCTGCACCCAGTGCCGAGGAGTGGGGGCACAGGGAAGGAGGTGCAGCAGAGGGTGTCTGATCCCTGCTGCGACCTGAGCTGCCCCAGGACAGGCCAAGGCCTCACAGAGGTTCCCACTTCTGGAAAATCTGAGTCTTAAGGCACTGGAAACTTATTTCTAGGGATCCCGGACTCCCTTTTCTACAAGAGAGATCAGTGTGGCTTTAGGCTGGGTTATCACCCAGTTGACTTCCAGTTGCAGCACCCCTGACAGCTGAGGCTTCCTTGTGCGAAAGGCATCTCCCTAAATTCTCTCAGGAGCAGGGACAGGCACCTTAAACAACACATCTAAAATCCTCTGGGATGAATCCCAGCCCTGAAGGTTGCAACAAGAGTTCCTGGGGGTGGAGGCTGACCCAGCATGAGGGGCTGCTCGTGTCTCCCGCCCCACTCACACACAGCAGGAGAAAAGCTCAGCCACCACCAACACATTCTACATTAATTCAAACTGGACTTGGAGTGCTGCCCTGTCCTGTGATAAACATGCCATGGCACAATGGAAGTGCCAGGGAAAATCCAAGAGAATGTCCAGGAGAGCTCAGGTAAAATGAGGGCCACCACGCCAGAGCAGCATCCCCACAGCGCTCTGCTGCTCAGCACACCTGACTTCCAGCCCCATCTGTCCCCGCATACACCACACTGAGATTACAATCTTTATTTTCAAAGGCCCTGTACTCCAATCTTCAGATCAGGTTTTATTGTTTAAATTCTTTGACAGCTAGATATTCTGGTATATTTTCCAGGGGAATAAAAAAAAGAGCGAAAGAGAAAAGATGTCTTTAGAGGGTGAGATCTCCTGCTACATGTTTTGCCTTATTGGCCCATTTAACCTAAACCTTCCTGAAAACTCCCACTGGAAGAGACTGGAATTCCTCACAAGTCTAGGTGAAAAGGATTACATATATATATGTTGAAAAGCTATCTACCAGCTAAGAAAACATGAAGTCAAGGAGATATGTGAAGGTGGCAGAAAATATGCCAAATTATCTTTCAGATATTTCCTGGGAGTGGGAGGACAGGATCCAGAAAAGCACAGGGAAAGAGAGGAGAGAGAGGGCACCTGAGAAGTGTAAGGTTTACAGATACCAATCACAAAATCCTCAGTTCCAGATAAAGAAAGAGATAAAGGGGAAAACACAAGAAGGGTGCAGAAGGAGTGGATACTTCAAGTCTATCCACGGGGTTGGGTTTTTTTGCAGATGAAATCCCTGCAAAAGGAGCCACAGGGAGAAGGAACACAGCTGCTTACACTGTCCACAGGCACCTTGCAGCCGGCCAGCTACATCAGATTTCCTGGGGAAAAGGATCTCAGAGGGGACCAAGATTTTGTTGCTTTTGTTGCACTTCTTTTTCTGAAACAGTCAGGGAAACCATTCTCAGGCTTGAAACCATTTCCAGGGAATGAAGAGGATGCACTGACACGCCGGCTGGGAGCACAGCACCTGGGACAGAGAGCAGCTCTCCCAGTTTGTTACCCAGGTGCTGTGAACCAGGACATTCCCATCGCTCACAGTGCACATGTGCCATCTGATGGGAGAGTAAAATCCACCCTCTGCTAAGCCTGAACCTTCTGAGACTTCCAGCACGGGCAACAGTGCTTCAAATAGTTGAAACCTGTTCAAACACTGCCTACCCCTACCAAAACCACCACGTGAATCCCTTCCGCGACCACAACATAGGAGAGAATGACCCTGTCTCTGCAGCCATGATGTAATGATGTGGGAATAACACCAAAATTAGGTAAAGTCTGGAGGGTCTAATGAGGCCTGCAGGCTGTGAGGGAATCTGGGCTGCATCCCTAAGTTTTGTCTGCACGCTTGCATAGTCGTGCAAACTGGGTGGTATATAATAGTTACAATCCACAGAACCCAACTCCCTCCTCAAATATTCAGGTGCAAATTAGGAGTAACCACCCCAATCAATGAGGCTGGTGCTTGGGAGGGCAGAGCTCTGACCCACATACCACTGCACTGAGCTCATCCTGTCTGTCCTGAGCAGAGCATATGCATGTCAGATTACTGAAAGGGATACCCGTGGGGTAGGAGCAGCTCCAAGGCCCAGGCTCCAGAGATTTTCTGTTTTAAGCCACTGCTTTGAACGAGCCAGGGAAGTGCTGGGTGTCAGCACGGGGCCTGCCCAGGGAGCAGCTCCCAGTCCTGACCCAGGTGTTTAAAGATGCTGTTACTCTAAATGAGGATTTCTTTTAAACGCTGTACCTTTCACTCAGTCATCACCCTAACCACTGCACCTGGGGACAAGGACCTTTTGGGCTGGGTAAGCCCCTCACAGCACCAACACATACAGTGAGTGCCAAGTCCCCAGGCACGTTTTCCTGCCCCATCACATGGTGGGAAGGAGGCAGGACCGAGGGCTCTGCATGAACAAAGGACAGGCTGCAGGGACAACCTGCCACCCACAGAACAGCCTCGGTAGCTCTCAGGAACCAGACAGGTTAAATATTTGCATGGGAGACATCAGAAGAAAATCTGTAATGCAGCAAAGACCTCAAAGGCACTTACACTACAGCAACCTGATCCTGTAAATACTTCCACACAAAGGACTTCACACACATCGGAAGTCCCTCGAGTGCTGATAAAGACCCCTACACGGCTTCAGGGTCCCGCCTCCCTCAGCGCCTGCAGGGTGGGAGCCCAGCCCGGACACGGCTGTGGGGACAGCTGCCCCACAAGCGCCGTGTGCTGCTCGCTGCCCACCACCCCCAGGGGCCCTGGGGTGGGCAAAGGTGCAGGACCCCAGCACAGAGCCCACGTTCCCCTTCCTGGCACACCACACCTCCACCTCTGCAGTAGCTGACAGGAGCCTCAGGCTCCGGGCGATGCTTTTGGGCGCTCCCACTCCCAAACCACCACCTCACACCAGGGAGGCTCCTGTCCCACGGCCAGCACACTGAGCTGTCCCTTGGCACTCCCTGGGCTTGTCTACAGCACACAGGGCCAAGACATGCAGAAATCTCCGTGCTGGTGCCAAGCACACCAGCCTGAGTGCCCAGCCCAGGCCAGCTGTGCAGGCAGGACGCGCTGTGCTGCAGTTTAACCCCACAGGGTGCACAGCCCCGGGACGGTCAGGCCATAAAGTACCACTCTCACATTACTTAATATCAGTCTCCACTATTTAAGCCTGACACACCGTTCACAGAAACATGAAATCACAGAATGGCTGGGTTCAAAGAGATTTTCAAGCTCAGCCAGTCCCAGCCCCCCGGGCAGGGACACCTTCCACTAGACCAGGTTGCTCTAAGCCCTGTCCAACCTGGCCTGGACCATTACAGAGCTTCCTATAGCGCCCTGTCGGAATGCCCACCCAAAAAGTTTCCCTACCAGTTCAGCAGTGGCTGACAAAACACGCCCAGGGGACGATGCTGAGCTGCTGGTGCTCCCCAAGCACGTCAGGGACCATCTCGGGCAGATCCTGCCTCCCCACCCTGTAGACATGTGCTGTTTATGCCAGAATGGCACTATCCAGGCAAAAGGAAGGTTCTAAAACACACAAGTCCTCTTCCCCAAATTCCTCACAGGAGCCCAGGCTCCTATAGGATGACAAAGCTTCCAAACATAGTCCCTACAACCTCACTCTATTCACTACATCTTGGGAGAAGCTTAAATGAAAATGTGCTAATTTGAGGTCTTTTATTAGCCCACACGTATGAAAATTGCTTGACAATTTAGCAGATGTAAGACCAGAATGAGACCAGAATAAATACCAAGGTAGATCTAAGAGATTTTTGTCCAACTTAAGTAAACTTTAGTAAATGCCTGAATCTGTAACTCTGTGAAAAACAAAACAAACAAACACACACACAGAAAAAAACCCCCCATCTGAGCTATAAGTACCATATTAGTGGCCCAAGCCTGCACTACCCAGAGGTTGGTCATCATTTACCCATGTGAAAAATGAACGTAAAATACTGTCATTCTAACATGGAGCCATTTGCATCCTTTTGTACATCTAAGAAAACAGGATTAAGCAGTGGGAAATCAAACTTGACCTCTTGCAGATGTTTTATACATAATTCACCGTAAGAGACACTAAAAATATTTTGGCAGTTGCTTCAGTGATGGTGAATAAGCTTATCTAGACAAGATTCAGTAAAAGGAGAGGCGGGTTGGTTGTGTGCTGTAAGAACGCCTGGGCGGGGACAGCTGTGAACAAATTCTGCCCTGAACTTTGCCACCTGCAAACTTGCCATGACTCAGAAATAAGCCTGGAAAGAGAAACGTTCAGAATGTTAGCACAGAAATTCCTCTATCTCACCAGGGTGTCTTGCTGCCTCCAAACACAGCTCAAGTGGACAGTATTTCTACAGAGGCAGAAGAACTGCTTGACAAGCTGCCAGGCTCTGAGTCTGGAATTACTGAAGGATGAGCCTCAAAAAAGTTCAGAAGATCTGTTATGCTTGAAAAAGCACCTAAAATGAAAAATAAAGGGCCAAACCCTGATGTCTTTGATCACTCTCATTTGAATAAACTCCTACTGACACAGTCAAGCCCAACAGACAACGACCTCAGAGCCTGGCCCTGAGCTCCTCGCTGAAACGCATCCAGAGCGCCGCAGTCTCTCGGGTCTGGAGAGTGTGAACCCTTCCCGTCCCCGCAGAGGGTTAGAATTACTGCAAGAGCAAACCCTGATGAACTTATTTTGACTCTCTTGTTCCCAGTCTCAGCTGGACCCAATAAAAACACTGATGTACACAAAAATAGCACTAAGGAGAGAAAGACGAGCCCGGGAAGCCCGAGTGCTCTCCTGTCTCTGCAGAGCTGCTCCGTGTGCCCAGGAACACAGGACAGAGCAGGTGGGCCCTGCAGCGCTGCCCACCCGCCTTGGGCAGGCTGCTCATCCCTCGGGATGCAGCGGGTGTGATGGCAGCATCACCATCTCCTCTTACCAAGGAGCCCCGAACACATAAATCTCTCCCGCGTACCAACCCCGGGACGGTTCCAGGCGCTGCAGAAGTCAGCCCATCCAGGCTCCACTGCTGTTTGTGGGTGCTCCAAACCGGGGCTAGTCGGGAGAAACGCGCAAAGCATCTGCAGGAGTGGTTGAATTAAGATTATCAGATGTGCCTGATACACAAACCAAGCAGGGTTCTTATTCTGCGCCAGTAAAAGCTGAAATTAGGATAATTAATTTCATGGATCAGAATATAGGTGTGTTTATGCATTTTCTCAAAGGGACTCATTGTAACCTTCCCTTCTTCCAGGAAGTGAAAAATATGCTGAAAATGAAGTTGCAGGATGCTATGGTGTTTTCAGTGGGATTCTTGTGGCTCTGGAACCCAGAGGAGCAGAGGCAGCAGCACAACCTACCAGAAGAAAATGTTCTGGCACATGGGGAAAACTCCCCTCTGTTTTAAGATTTTAACCAAGATTTGCTCTTAGAAATGGTCACAAACAAAATTTCAAAGATACCTGACTTCTTTATGCTTGTGCTGCTGAAGCTCCCTTTGCCTAATAAAAGATAACTTATTTTTAAATGAAATACAGAAAATCGTCACTCTTGGGTAAGAGGGCATGAGAGAGTGTGACCATTTTGGGGTAAGGGTTAAAAGAGGTGGGCAAGGACTGAGCTTCTACAGCACCTGGGGACACACACCTGGAACCAGCTGCAGCCTGGAGAGCACCTCAGGGGAAGGACTTGGAGGAAAGTCCTGTGCACCTGCCCCTTTGGAGAGGTTTCTCCCTACAGATGTAGCACAGTTCTTGCAACAATTCTCAGGGCAGGAGCAAGAGAAATAATGCAGCAACCAACAAAAATCAGGTATCACATTAACCCTCCCTTTAGCACCTCTGGTTTCACATATTTATTTTTGGAAACATTTAT
Organism: Machaerirhynchus nigripectus; assembly: GCA_013397975.1. Classification (NCBI taxonomy): domain Eukaryota; kingdom Metazoa; phylum Chordata; class Aves; order Passeriformes; family Dicruridae; genus Machaerirhynchus; species Machaerirhynchus nigripectus. The sequence goes on from VZRQ01002238.1 coordinate 160,881, forward strand.
CACGGGACTTCTCTTAAACTGTTACCCCTAGTCCTCAGCATATGTAAGACTATATACTTCCCTTTTACTGCATTTTAATTGCATGAGAAGTTTTAAAAGTCTTTTTTTTTTTTTTTCCTGGAGTCATTTGGGACAAAAGGCATCTGGCACTGGGTATTTAAATAAGACCTGTCAGAACTGTAAAATTAGTTTTACGTTTTAATAAAGGTACTTTAAAAATCTCAAATATAATTCTGCATTCAAACCATAAGTGTTTGGATTAAGAAAAGCAGATCCCATGTTAAAACCTAATATAAATAGTAAATCAAGAACAGAACTAAGCCAGTCCTCATCTGTGGCATTATAAGTAAGAGCAGCAAAGAAAAGAGGTAATATCTCCAGTAACTTTTTTGGGGGGCATTCTCAGTTTAAAGAAGCAGCATTGACATCATTAAATTTGTATTTTATTACATTATTTGCTATTTATCTCAGTTTATCTGGAAACCCAGGCCACCTTTAAAGCTTAGACTCAGCCCCATGTTTCCATCCAAAATTCTCTCCACTCTTTCTGTCCTCGCTGTGCTGGAGCATCTTGCCCTCCTCTCCCCACCTTGCAGCAGTGGCCCAAGGACCCACATGGCAAAAGATCCCCTGCGGTGGAAGGTGCCACACTGGCAGGGGACATCTCTGCTGTGGCAGTGCAGCCCACACCCATCCAAACTGGGATTGGCAGAGCTCACTCAGCTTGGAGGACTCTGATCAGCTCTGCAATCAGCACGTAACTCGCTCTGAGATCTGCACACACACGGACAGAGGACAAACCCAAAGCACAAACCCTCCCTCCAACACTCGCTACCCCACGCCAGCGAGCACATCCCTCCTCCCTGCCAGGACACCTTCTCACTCTGCTCCTTTGTCTCCCTCCACAGCCTTTGGAGTGCACAGGGAATTGCCCACCCCTGCTCCTGCACAGACCTGAGATGCTTGCAGCAGCCCTGCTGGCCACCTCCGTGTGCCAAGCCCCAGGACCAGGCTGCCCCCACCTTTGGCACTTGAAAATGAAGCCACCTTTGAACGCTGCCAAGGTGACCAAGCCACCCCACATTTGCTGCCACCACCTGAGCTCAGCAACCACTGCTAGGACACTCATGGCCAGCACCACCGACACAGAGGGACCCAAGGACACACCACAGCCTTGGGACAAGAAACAGCCCTTGGCCAACAGCACCTTCTCCAAGGGCTTTACAGCCCCGCACAAAGCTGCAGCCTGACCTATGCCAAAAGGGAGCCGCTTCTCTATCCAGGACCCCAAAGGAGCAAAGGAACCAGCTCACACAGACTGAGGAGATGTCGCTCTGAGTTTTGCAGTCTTCCGATGTTTTCATTCCTGTAATAGAGTTTCTCACGCATTTTCTGTAAACATAAGGCATGTTTACCTACCGGGCTTTATTATTTTCATTCTCTTTGTAAGGCGGAGAATTATGATAGACTTTTGGTCTGACCAGTGTCATTGAGAGGTGGCAACCCCATTCTCCAATCCATCGTTGTCTCTAAAAAGATATATAACTGACTGAATAAAGAGGCCGGGCCCTTTTTTTTTGCCCCTTTTTGGCCTTTTGCTGCTTATTTAGCCCTTCTTTGCCCCTGGCTCCTATCCTGACAGAACGGTGTGTGTGTGTGGTTCTTTCATGTCTGAGTACGACATGGAGCTTCGTGCAAGCTCCTGGTGGGGAAGTACCTGGCCTTTACAGCCCCTTCCAAACCGAACCGTTCCGTGATCCTGTGAAGTGGCTTTCCAGGTGCCAGCAGGCCTGGGCCTCCTCTGGGGTCACAGTGTGGGTGAGGGGAGCGGGCAGGGAAGCGTCACAGGTGCAGCCAGGCCCGGGGCAGCCCCCAGCCCCAGGCCCAGCCGCGCTGTCACCTCCCTGCCGCCAGCTGCCCAACCTGGCGCTTCACCACAGGTCACCTCCGGTGTGAGGAGTTAGCGCTCATCCCCCAGCAGGCGCGATGAAAAGGAGACACAAAAGCAAGATGCTGGTGAATGGCAGCAGTGGGTGGCCCAGCCCTGCACACAACAGGCACAGCCAAGTGTGTCTGGCACCAGACAATGGTGGGGCTGGAGGTGTGTGGGGCGGCAGCGCCAGCGCCGTTCTCACGGCGGGGCACCCGGCCATGTCGCCTCACAAATCCACTCCCTCTCCTCGCCCCGCGGCCGGGTGTGTTTTTTTCTGTATTGTCCTTCCTGTCGGGACATTCGCAGCTCTGCAGAGAAGGCAGGTCAAACGCTCTCGGATGGTGCGTTCGGCGGGCTCCCATGGCTCCGCTGCCATTTCCCTGCGGCCCTGAGCAGCGCGCCGGGGCAGCGGCCTGGCCCCCGGGCCGCGGGGCAGAGCGCCCGACGGCAAGTGCTGCTAATGCGTTCTGCATTTGTGCTCGGGGGCAGGAAATCTCAACTTCCAGTGCCAAGGGGTTAATTATAATTTATATAGCAAGATCGCAGGCTGTGGGAATTTTTTTCTCCAGCTAATTAAGAGGTGCAATTACCTTTGAGAACCAAAGGGATATTCTGGTACCCAGCTCTGAGAAGCAGATTACAGGCACTTAAAACACAAGGACATCTTTGCTTTTCTACACGTTCTTCGTTTTTGATGTTGATCATTAACAAGAAATTGTCGTATTTCTGATCCATCATCACAATGTCCTGCTGACCACCCTGTGGAAGCCACTGACACAGGGTATCACAGAGCACTGCTGCTTTCCCTGTGCTTACCTGTCCTTCCAGCAACACGCTCAGTTCATCCATCCCCTGCTGCTCAAGGCCCTGGCAAAACTTTCTGCTTATTAATTAACAAAGCTTCTTGATGACCTTGAGGCGGGTAGTACCTACACAGCCCAGTCTGTGCTCAGACCACAAGCTCAGGACTATTTACTCCCAAAGCAAGCAGTGCATTGATGAATGTTGTATTAATTTAATAATAATGATTGTATTGATTTGGAAATATTATTATAAGTAAAACTTATAAATGGATACAATAATTATAGTAAGTATTGTATTAATTTAGTAATAAATATTACTAAATTGTCCAGTGGCAGCTGCTCTGCATCGCCCTGTCCTACGCAGTGGCCCAGTGCAAGCAGGAGGACACCACTTGCCACACAAGCCTTGGGGACTGTGGCTGAGGGACAATTAGCGGCAGCAGTGCCCGGGAGAGACAGTGAGTGCCCAGCGTGGCCGGACAGGCCGGTGGCAGCACCCATGGAACCCCCCCAGCAGCTCCAGCCGTGGGCAGCTGCAGGGCCAGCACCGCTGGGCTGCCTCACACCCCGCCTGGGGCCAGGGCATCCTGAGAGCAAATCCATCCTCTGCCCATCAGCTCCTCACCTTCGTGTTTGTGCAGAGGCTTAACAGTTCCAGCTCTCTCTTCTCACCACTCCCGGCGGTGATTGCTGAGCCATTTGCAAAGGGTTATATGTAGTTGAATATTCGGACGTGGGGAGAGGGGGGTTTGGGCTAAAGGCAGCAATGAAACATCCTGGGAAGCCCTCGAAGTCCTGCTCTGGGGACTCAACAGAGTCACACAAGCAACACGGGCTGCAGCCTCAGCTTAGCTTGGCACAGCCTGCACACAGAGATCCTCCACCATTCACTGTGTTTCAGGGATGCACTGGGCTGTCGCTCTCTGGGAAATGGAGTGCTGAAGTTAGAAACTGATGCCGTGCAGTTGTCAGCGGCCCACACATGCTGCAGGGCTCACACACCCGCATCTGCAGCCTCCACCCTGACCCAGAACACAGCCAGAAGCGAGGTGAGGCTGGCAGTGGCAGGAAGACCAACCCTTCCTCTAAAGGGGGATTCCAAGAGAAGCCTCTGTCCCTGCGGGTTAGAAACGAAGCTCATGCTGGCAAAGCCAACAGGGGAGCTCAGCAGCTGGTACCCACCATCAGCAGCTCTCTACGTGACTTGATTACACTGTGGCAGCTTCATCAGGCTGCCCTTTGATGTGCTGACAGCAGCAAACTGCCTGTGTTGAACTTGTGGCCAAGCAGGTGGAAGCACACAACCCAAAACCACACCACGTGAAGCACTGTTAAATGAGGAGGAGATAACACAGCTGACACCTCGGCACAGAGAGATACCTACTGGCACATCCCACAGGTATTGCCATCCCTGGAAGCCATCCTTTGATCCATGGCTGCCAGAGAAAGGGCACATCAGTTGTCATGAGCCATTTTACAAGAACATCTACAAAACTACACAGACCTGCACCAAGCAGAGCACCTCCAGTAAAACCGAGGCCCCAAACAGAATAATCTGTTTCACTTCAGGAGACTAAGCAAAAACCAGGAAGGCTTTCCTCTGCAAAGGTTGAGAATAATCAGGGTAGAAGAGAGGATGGCAGTTTTTAGAGCAATTATTACTTTATACAGGAAGGCATCTTGCTCCTTGCTAGTGCAGGCAAGAGGTTGGGAAAGGACATAGCTCAGCCCTGGAAAAAGCATGAGAGGGATTACAAAACTATGCTTGTAGTCTCAGCTTAACCCACAAACCTGCACAGCAGTCAATGAAAAAGATTGTAAATGCTTCATCAGCAACACGACCAAGCTACATAGGAAAGAAAAAGAAAGGAAGGGCAGATCCAGAGGGAAATAAATTTACACCAGCATTACCTTTCCCTACAGCTTTATTGAAGAAGCAGCAAAAGCTTCAGTGCACTTCAGAATACAAACGCTGACACGGAAATTCAGAGCCCTGAACCACTTCCAACAGGGAAAATATACTGACCGCAGTCTCTTTGGAGGTCAAACAAAATCAATAGCCTTTCTCTCCAGTCTGTCTCTAAACTAAGCTTCTTTCAAAGACATCCAGAGAAAATGGATCATCTTTTGTTGTTGTGTGTGGTTTTGGGTTGGGCTTTTTTTTTGTTTTGCCTTTTTTTAAGTGGTCAAACATTCATAGAAGCATAAGAACTCCTTCCTCCCTAAGCATACTGAAAGGATTGTATAGAAGTCAACACTGCCCATCAGTTTTACTACACAATAGATGAGTTATCCACTTCTTGGGGAGGAAACCAAGCTGGAAGCTGCTTAGTGCTCAGCAAGAGAGGAAAAAATAAATCAATGCATTTGCTTGATTGGGGTACGTTTAAAGCTGGTTGTCAATTAGTTCAACACAGTTTGCTGTTAGAGAGCACAACAATTTAGCCCCAGGAGCTGACGTTTGCTGCATTTCCTCAGATTCCTCCTGCTGAGAGACAGATACTGGCTGCAGCCAGGTCAGGTATGGAGGAGGAGAAGGGTGAGGCTGAAGTCACAGCCACAGAGTGAGAGCCTGACATGGGATACAGCCAGGGGTGACTGCTCCCTTCCGTTCCGAGCACACAGCAAACCGGGCTCGTGTCCAGAGAGGAGCAGAGGTGATAGCTGGTCTGCACACAGCGTGCCTCTCCACTCCCCAGCAAACACCTTCTAAGATAAACTACGGCTCACACACCCTTGTGCACATGGGATCATCCTTTCCACATAAGTGGGTCACCCCACGCTGAGGGAAAGGACAGAAGGACTAATCGAGCAGAATGAAAAACTTTGCCTATCTCCAATTTTTTAAGTAATACAAATTCTTAAAAATCTCAATACAAAAATTACAAACGGGGACAAACCATGAAAGTCACTTCCTAGGGGTCCCACTGAATGCATCCAAAGGAAAATCACTGCCTTCAGAGCAAGGCACAGCAACAGCTTTACCTGACAGTTCTGTTCTGACAATCGGTGTTGAAAGACATTCATCAAAGCAGTAATTCAGGCTGAGAAGGCTCTCGAGGGGTCACCCAGCTCAACCCTCTGCTTCGAGCAGGACCACCAGGGCCAGGGACCACCACTCCTTAGCTGTGCTCCAGCTCCCCTGCAGCAGGTCACTCTCTGAGCCACGACACCCTGACCTAAGCACACCCGATGGTGGCAGCTCCTGTGTCACAGGCAGGAGATGTGTGACATGCCTGGAAAGGGACTGACACATCTGCAGCTGACTCGGGCCCCAGCACCAGCAGGACTGAGCACTGACCGCAGCTGAGTGAGCTGCCCCGGCCACGGCCGTGAGCCTCTGGTGCCCTCGCAGGCACCGCGAGTCCTGTTTGCCAGCAGGCACCCATCCCACACTGCCGGACTGCTGCTCCCTCCCACACTGCCGGACTGCTGCTGTCAGAACCTTCGGGGGCTGCGCTCCAGGCGCTCCGTGCCCCCAGCTCCCCTGCGCCCGCTGCACGCGTGCAGCACTGCACACCACAGGAAGGAGGGTTTGTTCCCCCAGCCCCCGTAAAGGGCACCTCATTTCTGAGCGAACATTAGCATCCTATCGTTAGGAGCTCAGTCTTGTGCCCACACAAGTCTAATTGGTGCCCGTGCTGAAAATCCCGGGGGAGCTCAGAACGGGCCCCAGCGGTGGCGACCATCGAACGTCCACCCCAGCCCCAGCAGCAGCAGAACAGCCAAGGCTGGGAGCTAGAAACAAAAGTGCTGTTTCTTTGTAATGCTTTTTATCTCCCCTCCTCCAGCCCCCCCAGGTGGGACAATTTACCCGGTGACTATAAAGCTCTTACATGTGCTTGTTAGCACCCCCAAATTAGTAGGTGTAAAGTCAATATCCTTTTGCCTATTTACTCCTAATGAGTCACCAGTCAGAAACTTCACTTGAAAAAAACGGTTACAAATGCAGATGGCCGCAGCAAATGAAATAAAGGCAAGAATCACAAACGTTGCACAAAGGCAAGGGGCTGGGCACACCACACAGCACCAGGCCATTGTCACCGGCTCAAACCTAACAGCTTTGATTTGCCTCCCACCGGCTAAAATGGTTTGAAATGCAAGGTCTGAACAAAGGTGCAAGACACAGGAGGAATGGGAGGCACTGCTGGGCACTTAATCTCCTTTCAGTCTCACACAGGAGCTCCAGGAATGGCTCTGTTGAAGTCGGTGGAATTTCAGGAGTGTAGGAAAAAGGATAATCGAGCCTTGGCTGTAACAGAGATCTAGCCCTGTGATCCATCCATGCAACCAGCAGAAACCTTATTTGGGATTTATACTGCAGTTACCTTTAGGCAAGTTCCTTCGGCACTGGAACCTGGGACTACATCACTGATGCCAACGGGACAAGACCAGCTTTTGGGAGCTGCCGTGCTCGCCTCTAACTCAACCCAATCTGTGATTTGAAAGCAGAAGCCCAAAGCATGCCCCAGTCTGCTTCAGCACTCACCCCTGCAAGCTGTGAGCCTTGCAGCTGTCCCTGGCCAAGCGCTGGGGACACCTGGTCATTATTTTTTAGATTATCTGGTGCTTACATGCACCTATTCCTAGCCCTTCCCTGCCACTTCTCTACACTGAGGTCTCCTCTGCCTCCAGAGGCTGTGGGCAGCATCCCCTGAGCTACAGCTCCCCTCTCGCTTTCAAACAGCCATTTCCTCTCCTGCTTGTCCTTCCAAAAGCATTTGAGAACATCAGGTATAAACCACATCACACCAGCTCAAAGCCGGGATCCCAAGCATGTCACCCACCACGTGGTCCAACGCCAAAGGCTCACATCGCCATCGAGCTGCTCAGGAGCAACATCTGCTCCTTCCCTGTGCCACCAGCCCAGCTTTGGGTTGAGGCCAGAGCAGCCGAGCAGCATCAGAGAAAAGGACTCCTCTGCACAGTGCTACCTGGGGCCGGACCCTTCCAGCCAGCACAGCTGCCATCACTGCTGGAGAAGACCTGAACTCGTCACGGCTGGTAGGCGGCAGGGTCACGGCGGATGGCAGGGTTTGTTCCTATTGCTTTGGGAAGAAAGGCACCTTTTCTGGCAGAAAGAGGAGAAGGCCTCTGAGCACACGTCTCAGCTCACAGAAACAAGCGCAAAAAAAAGTGAGCACTACCCAGTCATGCTCCAAGCTCAACCACTCCAGGCAGCACCAGCAAAGCACAGACACATTCCCAAGGCAGCTACAGCACAACTCAGGGCACAAAGCTCAGGGTACAGAGAGAAGGTCTCAGCTCCTAGGACAGCATAAAAGCATGAATTGTCTGTTACGGGCAGTCAGAAAATACTGGAAGTTCTTCAGGGACCAAAGTGGGCACTATTTATTGCTGGCACGGCTCATTACAGGGATGCTCACAGAGCGCAGCCACGTGACCACCTCCCTTGAGCCCCAACAGCCCCGCGCTTCCTCACTGGAACAAAAGTAGGTGTTTTTTCTTTTTTAGGGACTCCTCACTGCCTTTACTTCCAGCTCGCCTTCCACTTCTTGCGAGCACTGAGACCGCAGACGCTCTACATGTGTTCTCCTCTGCATCCGACTGGCAAGCAGTCTGGAAAATGCCAGTATTGGAACGGCCTGGATTCAGCGGTTTCGGAATGCTGATCGGACACTATTTCGTTCAAGCCACAGATAGTCATTTTTGGGGGGTATTTTCAGCTCCCTTTTTGGACTCTTCCAGATTTCCAGGCGTCACGCATCAGCAGTTTCTCCCCTTCACAGCTTCATTATTTTTCACCTTTCTGCCGAGCCCGGGGCTCGGTGCAGTTCTGTAGGGCCTGGGCGCTTCCCGCTCTTGCAGACGGCCACGCAGTGCTACTGGCGTTGTTAATGTTTGCTGTGCTCCACCTTGCAGCTGCGGAAATTCCTGACTATCTGGTTTTTCAAAGAGCTGAGGTGAAATCCGAGCGACTGAAGTGCCTTTTTTTTTTAATAAATTTAACACCTTTCTTGAGGAAACCCCCACCTGAAAACAGGAACGGTCTCACAGCATCTAAAAGCACCAAATAATTACTTCTGAGCAGGCTACCAGTGTGGTCTCCATTACCACTGTCTCCTTAGCATCTCTCCATCTGCAAGGCTTTTATCCTGCTGGCACACCACGAGGTGAGGAATGGGGTAACCAAGTTCTGGGCTGAGGGAGGGACACACGAGGACACCGAGATGATGAAATTCACGCCACTGCGTTACACGTGAGGAACAAAGTTCTTTTATCTCCAGTGTCTGGAGGGTCCAGCTCCAGTGTCCCACCACCCCAAATGGCAGCGTGGCGCAGGAGATGCTCCAGGTGAGTGATGTGGCCAATGCCAACAGCACCATGAAGTCTCCAGGAAGCTGACTCCAGGAATCTCAAACAACAGTCGAGTGAGGTTCCATGGTACCTTCAGGCAGAAGCGTAATCTTCACACCAAGTTTTGCATTTCCCATCCTGTCCTTAATTAGGCAGTTCTCAGTAGGGTTATTGACACTTCTCATTTCTTCCAAATGTTTCTTATGAAGGAAAAAATCTCTTTGGCCAGTTGACATCATGCACAGGGATGTTCACCCAAAGCAAAATGTACATGACCATTTGCTGACAATGTTTTCCTCCCTTCCTCTCCAAAGAAAAAGCAATTAAAAACCCTTTTGGAAATGCAGACTAGCCTATTTGTAGGGTACTTTAATTGCACCCCAAGAACTGACTTGAATTAATGAATGGCTGGCCAAATGCTTAGACATGGGAAAACCTCAGAGAGCACAAAACAAGGTCTGATAACCGACACCAACACAGAACAACTGCAATCAGCCCAAAGGAGCTCTCAGCATTTGTGCACAGAATCACTCCTGGCTTAGAAATATATGTAAAATTATGCAAACTTCTTCCAGAACCTCATCACAGAATCACAGAATGGTTTGGGTTGGAAGGGACGCTGAAGATCAGCTCCCAGTGTCCCGCAGCAGTCCCCAGTACAGATTTCAGGTAGCAGTAATCACTGTACTGACATGCACAGTGCATTTCCAGAGCCACGGAAGAGAAAGGAAAGCCCTAAGTTTGTTTCTGTGTTCTTTCATCAGAGCCAGGGAAGAACATTTAACAAAGCAGCTGCTTGACCTTCATGGGAAAGCAGCATAAACACAGCAAGGCAGGAACAGATAACATAATATTGACCTGTCTTCAGGGTCTGGCATCCACATTTTCATAAAGTGTCTAAGAAGATAAATCACTATACTAATAATATTTGTATTGATTATCTAAACTGAAGCAGCAATCGACTCCATTGTCTCACTTCCTCTTAAATTGCTCGCAGATGGGATCCTGTTTCCTATTCTGCATTTCTAATGGGAACACTTAAATCACAGTGCAGAATTATATACATTCACAAACTGTTAACAAAAACCCTTTTATGAGTTGCATGAAAATAAAGATTTTTCACTTTGTAGCTCACTTTCCACTCCACACAGAAATTAAAAATGACAACTTATCAGCAGATCTCTAAATTACCTCTGCTCATTATTTCTGGGTCCCTAATATTTGCTGACAGACAGGCCTATGCTTTCCAAACCCTGATCAGTGCTTACGGAGATCTGAAGTTTGGACACAGAATTAAAAGGAGATTCTTTTTTATCCCATGAAAGTCAAGGCTCTATAAGCTATCTCAAGATCCAGAAGTAGGGAAATCCAAAATCAGTGTAGTGTCAGAGGAAAAAAAACCAGCAAGTTTTGCTGTTTCTGCAGGTACAAAACAAGGACTGCAGAGAGATTGGACTTCAGGTGTGATGCTGGTTGCAGCAGGAGCTCAGGACAGCAGCTACCAAAATCAAAAGTAAAGGAAATTGGCAACAAATTAATTGTTCAAAATAGGTTTGTCATGAATCAAAAAGCAAAAGGCTTGGATTTTTCTTAAACTTCCCCTCCTGCCTAAGCAAGGCTTTTCTCCACCCTGGCACAGGCACAGAATATGGCAGAATAAAAACTAAAAATGTCTTAATGTACAGATGGTTTGTATAAGATGCTTGCCGTGTGTTTCAAATGGAGCCTTTCAGAGCCACCAGGAAGGTGAGGGCAGCCAAGACCCCTCACTGCCTGGAGCAAGCTGGGATCCCCAACCCTACCTCCTGCCCCATCCTCAGAACCAGCTCCTGCCCCGTCCTCAGAACC
>VZRQ01002238.1:171943-187647 GCA_013397975.1 Machaerirhynchus nigripectus
CCAGCTCCTGCCCCAGCCCCAGCTCCTGCCCCAGCTCCTTCCCCATCCTCAGCCCCAGCTCCTGCCCCAGCCCCAGCTCCTGCCCCATCCTCAGAACCAGCTCCTGCCCCATCCTCAGAACCAGCTCCTGCCCCATCCTCAGCCCCAGCTCCTGGCCCATCCTCAGCCCCAGCCCAGGCTCCTGCCTCACACATCAGTCAGCAAAGCCCTGAGCCACCTGGAGCTTCAGCTCATCCCCGTATCTGCTTCCCAGGGACAGCTTCACCACTGCCCCACTGCAGAGGAAAAGGGGAGATGTTTTAGGGAACACAAAAATAACACAGCTCCCCGGGATTGTTGGGCAAGGAGGGCAAAGCCCAGAGCCACAACACAGCAGCTGGACGGCGAAGGCTGCTCAGCTCAGGCCAGTCCCCAGGACCCATATGACTGTACAGCTGCCATGGTGAATGATCATCCCCTGCGCGGAGGTCAGCTCTGCCCCCAGGCTAAGTAAGTGAAAATAAATGGTTTAGAAGATAAAAGGTCTTTTAAAAAATTTATTTGTCTTGTCGTGATGTCAAAACTGTAATGGGAAGAGACTGGAGGCAGCAATACGTCGGTTAAATGGGAAACAGCCATCCTGATGGTTCGGCACAATAAGTTACAAAGCAGATCCCAGCTCATGTGGGATTTGGGGCTGAGCTGCGCCGACAGACAAACCCTTGCACGCACCTGTTCCTGGGAAGAAAAGCAGCTTGGAAATACACATGGAAAAATTGTGGAAATACGGTGATATTTCACAAATCCAAACTGCTGTTTGGACTACATCTCTTATCTTCCTTGCAGATAAATTCTGAGCCTTCCAGCCACAATGAGTTTAGATTTTTACTCCTGCTCTTCCCAGGAGAGGCATCAAAATTGATTTAAACTATTCCAGGAAGGGAAAGGGTTAATCAGATTTCCCAAGGCAGCTTGCTGTTAAGGTGCCAGAAATACTGAGGGGAAAGAATGACTTGCTAAAGATGGGACAATGGCACTGGTATTTTGCATTTGTTTCCAGGCTTTCAGATAGAACAAATGGGAGTCATTAGTGAAATGAGTTTAGGGAGTTCTAAATTAGCTGTCAGGCTGCCAAGCCCGGAGAAGTGCTATGTCAGCCATTAATTCTGGAGAGCACTGGATTACCCAAACCTAGGAAGGAATCCTGCAAAATTTAGAGTCAATTAAAGGAGGCTATTTTGCTATAATAATATTTTCCACACATATTACACCTCCTCATGGAACAGAGCCCACTTCTACTACAAATGAAATCTCAGGCAGGATGGAGTGTGGCTGATGTCTAGACAGCTGTAATGTGCTCTCCGTGGGCAGGTCCACTGGCATCCCAGGGAAGCTCCAGCTCGAGCAGAAGGTGGGGGCTGCAGGGCACATCACCCCGGCTGGAGCGGCCCCAGGAAGCAGACACCCACTTGCCTCAGCTCCTGGCTGTCTGTACCACCCAAAAATCACATCTGTGTGCGCCTGTCCCCAGAGCGCCCATGGCAAGCGGCCGTCCCAGCCAGCACCGTATCGCACCCTCTCTTCCATTCCCTCCCCTCCTCGGTCCTCCTGACCCCGCTAACAAACCCAAGCTCTGCTAAGCCCCGAAACCTCCTGTCTCACGGGAGTTCTGAGCTAAACCCCACTGAACCGCAGAGAGCCTCAGGGGGCTGTCAGTGCCTCAGTACGCAGCGCTGGGATGCTGATGCCCCACCTGTGCCCTGCCCCTTGCACAGGGTGTCCTCACACGGAGCCTCCGTGCTGCAGACCGGAGAGCTTATCCGTGGGCAGGTTTATAAAACAGAGGGTTTGTAACCTCCTGGAGGACCCGGGAGTGGTTTTTAAACTGTGATGGAATGGATCCATGGACAAAACACCACCTGGAAGGTGCCGATTAGTGATGTACCCACACAACCCAGAGCCCAGCCTGCGGACACCCAAACACTCCCGCAAATTAAAGTTCCCTCCACCGACAGGAGCTAAGGGCTCTCACACCTCTCCACTGATGGCTATCACTGCTCATCGCCCCGCAGGACAGCAGTAGCTGGGGACAAATTAAACCAAAAATCCCATGGCTGTGAAATACAAATGAGGCAAAAAATGCCTTCACCCAACCAAGAGAGCTCTGTCTCCCCAACTGCGCCGGATACACACATCGTGAACAAACAGGATAGAATGTCTTCTGCCTTTTGTGAAATGAAAATAAATGAAAGGATCTAAGGTTTCAGGTCACTGATCCCTCTCTTCCCTATCTGTACCATTTATCGGAGGTAGAATATAAAGGTTCCAGGTCCTTTTCTTTTTTTTTTTTTGTCAGCACTTTAATGGTTGTTTTTTCTCCTTCACCCTTTCATTTTCTGAATGAAAGGACCACTTAGGAACCTGTAAAGTAATAATAAGCTTATAACAGGAATATTGTTTTTCTGGGCCAGTGCAAACTCTTTCTGAATAGGTTGAAGAGATTAAAGTAAAAATGCAATTTGTAAATAGAGCAGTCCTTTAATTAGTTTATAGTCTGTTAAGAGATAATATTTTGCTCACATAGATCATCTGTTTATCTAAAGATCTCAGAGCACTTTAGGAACATCAATTAAGCCTTTAAAAAAAACAACCTTGGGAGATAGGTAAGTGTATTTAGATTAATTAGTGTTGCTGTGAGCAGCAGGCATTATTATTAGATTTAATTTAGTCCAATAATTGACTTATCTGTTAATGGATTCTAATTCATCTGAGAAGGGATCAAATCCATCTGATTAAAAGGATTACATCGACTCAATTAATTCTATTAACTGACTTAATTTGCCATTTAATAACCTGACACATGGGGCCAGATCTTGGCCCCAAAGAATGCATAAACCAAAAATTACACCCAGAATTATTATGACAGCAGAACTATGTATCGCAGAGCATGCACTCGTGCATTTTGCGTTGCACACGGCATTTGCACACCTGGATAAAACAGTCAAGGGGGATCCCTGCAGCATCCTTGCTCCCTGAGCTAGGGCTGGCTGCTCATTCTGCTGTGCTTGGGGTGGCTGCTTGGAAAGCAGCAATTCCCTGCCTGAGATCTGCCACCTCCCCTGTGTTCTGGGCATTCTCTGCAACCAAGAGGTGAGAACTTTTACAGACGTCAATAAAACTTTGCAATAAAAATAACCTCCCTTCAAAGGCAGGACAACCCTCCCATTTGGAAGCTGGATATGTGCAAAAAAAAAAAAAAAAGAAAAAAAGAAAAAAGGGGGGAAAAAAAGCATCTGGACAGTGTTGTGAATGTAAGGGAAGACGGGAAAGAGGTGCTAAAGCATTATTTTCTCCCCTATCCTTAAAACGGGCTGGTGCTAACGGGCTGGTGATGAGCACACGGAGCTTCGCCCCGACAGAGCTTCCCACGTGAACGCTGCGCCGGCGGGGCCCTGGCCTGGTGTCACCTCTCTGAATGGGAGCGAGCTGCCGAGAGGATTCACGGCTGGAGCCAGCTCCCGGCCACCTTTTCCCACGTCTCCTGCCTTTTCTCAGACATTTCTCAGACTTGCTTGTCCTCCCAAAGCCTTCCCCGAGCTGCAGTCCTCAGGCCCGCAGCCCCCATCCCTCAGCAGGGGCGGCAGAGCCGGTGCCATCTGCGAGGGTGGCACAGCCCAGGAGCCAGCGGGCACCCCGGAGGAAGCCCGGCTCTGTCACACCGTGCCAGCACGGAGGCAGCCGGAGAGGGAAAGGGCAGGAGGACACGCAGCCATCTGCTGCGTGGGGGGAGAGGTGTCCTCCTCCAGATGCAGACCTGACCGGCAAGACGGAGATGTGGATCAAAAGTTTGCAACTGTTGAGATCCCCAGACCGGGTTTAAGCCTCTCTCTGGTCTTGATCAAAGGTTACTCCATAATAATGCCTCAGGGGGAGGGGTTCCTGGCACATAATGAACCCTGTGTCATTGCCTTTGTGTCCAGGTTTGGCTGTAACACAGATGCTTCTCACTCCACTAACTCCGACATCTCTCCCCCCTGCGTTAATCCCAGACAGGAGCTCGGCGTGCTCACATCCCGGCCCGCCGTGTCCCACCGCACTGTCTGCCCGATTGTCATGCTCCGAGTGCTCCGTGCCAGGCAGGACCGGGAGCAGATTTCCATAACCTTTCACAGGGCTGGGGCGAGAGGGCTCCGCAGCCGCAGCGGCTGTGATGGGGAGGCTGCGGGGAGGGAGCCGGGCGGGGTGTGCGGGCTGCAGGCCGACAACCCCAGGGCCGGAGCCCTCGGGCGGCCGGGAGCGGGGTTTGGAGGCAGGCAGGGAGGGATGCAGGAGCTCCCAGCCGGGAATCTCGGGCTCTGCCATGGCAGCACCGCCCTCGGCCACGAGCACGCTCCACAGGCGCGGATTTGTTGTTCAGACACGATTGCATATGTATGAAGGGGACAAGATGGGCTTTGACACATAAATTAGCACTTGTCAGCTGCTCCCGGGAACACTTCCCTGCTGCACCCACTGTAAATGCCGCCTTCTTTCACGGCGAGGAAAACTCCATCACGGCACCTGACAGCCACCGCGGGCAGGAGCCGTCCCCGGGCGGCGGCGGCAGCGCCCCGCGACTCGTTTACACATCAAACCTCAGGAGCATGAATGCAATAAATGACACAATAATTAGCAGCCAAGTGGCACTTTTCACTCCTGTAATATCTGGAAATTTGGGAATGACAAAGGACAAGGTTGATGAGACCTCAGGGCAGGGCTTTCTCTGAGAGAGGGCTGACTCCACGCAAGTGCCTTCGGGTCCCTCCCCACCTGCCAGGTGCTCGCTGGCTGTCGCTTCCCGTGGCACAGCTCACGCCGCTCCTGCACCCGCGCCGGCAGCGGCAGCAGCTGCCCTCAGTGCTCAGCGTGTGCTTCATCCGTCCTGAAGCTTCCTGAGGGAACAACCGCTCCCGGATTTCGACCTGCCCTCCTCGCAGCTCACCTCCACCTCACCAGTGCTGCACCAGACATCCCCACACGAAAGTGGTGCCAGCGAACTCGCACGCACACCTCTGCAGCAGCGCAGGCGCGCGCGGGGCTGCACACCCCAAACACACACACGACCGGTGTTCTGAGCAGCCCTAAAACCCTCCCAACAGCCAAACTGAGCAAAAGCTTCTCAGCCACAACCATCTCAAAAGGAACCAGAATTACAGCATTTTTCATAGCCCAGCCTCTAGCAGCATTTCCAGCATGTTGCTTGGGTGCAAATCACCATGAGAATAGTTGAATGTGCTGCTAGCACAGGGCAAGTCTTGTTCTTCCTGCATGATTCACATGCTCAGAGATTCAGCTTGAGCTCTGGGGTACCCTCAAAGCTCTCAAAGTCTAATTTCAGTTCAAACCAAATATCCCACCACCTGAAAAGACGAGAGTGCTTCATTCAAACACTGGATTCACCCAAACACGAGCCCAAGAGTTCATGGGGAAAGGACTTCCCCAGCCCCTAATTCAAGAATTGCAGTAAACACACTGTGAGCTCATGGCTTGGGCAGAAAGACATTCTTCTCTTCAACCATATACTGATAAATTGGGGCATGGCAGTGCTGTGGGAACTGCCTGCAGCTGGGAGGCAGCTCCAGCAAAACAAATCTCATGTTCTTGACCTGGAAAGCGTTTTTTCCTTTAATCTTGTTTTTATTGCTCTTATTATTTTCCTCCCAAGAGGTTCTTAGCACAACATCCTGGATTAAAGCCTTTGACCTGAAGTCTGGGGGATCCCAGTAAATATTCTTACCATATTTATCTCCATCTTCTCCTTTGGCACTGATCCTCCTGCCGAGCACTTGGATGTGCTTCCCGCTCGTCCTGCTGTAGAGCTGATAGAGCCGAAGCTGCTTCCTGCTCACATCGTCCCTTGCTCGCGTCTGGTTCTCCACATGTATCCGAAAATCCACATTCTCCTCAGCAGCAAACATCTGAGAGGGGTGGGAGTGGGGAGAGAGAACAGGACAGACCATGAACACAACAAGGCTCTCGGGCAGAGGGCCTGCACACCAGCCTGCCAAGGGCACGTGGCACTGGGGGGTCGGATTTGGCTGCCCTTCACTTGGCAGCGGTGTCAGGCACTCGTGTGTGATTCCTCCCAGAGCTGGCTCTCCACAGTAAACCAAACCTGGAGGTTACAATCAAGCTGGGGTTTTTTGAATAAAAACTTCTGCTTGGCCCTGCTTTGATTTAATCCTGGTCAGCCACGCTGACCATAAATATCTGCATATGCACAGCCTCTACCAGGTTACACGGGCACAAACTGGGGTGTGGGGACAACCCCTTCTCAGAGATTTGGTGCATCACCCTCAGCAGCTGCACTGATTCCCTGCATTAACTGCAGGGAGAAGCCAAGGGGAAAAACGATTTGTGCTGCCCTTATCAGACTGGGCTCGAGCTTCACACTGGCATAAAATCCACTGCAATAGAAGTGTCACTTGAACACTCTGCAGCCTGACTGTTTGGCCAGCTCTGCTCTTCGGTGAAGCCGCCTCGTGGTCACCATCCATGGATGCGTTTCTGTCCACCTCAACAGGGCCACGGGAGATCTCTCTTGGGGAGAGATCACGAGGAGTGGTGAGAGTCAAACCAGCTTCTCCACCAGTGATCAGCAGGGGTCTGACAGCCTCAGCCACCTCATCTGTTTGTTCTGGCCAAGGCAGTAAATTAACCTTTGTTCACTACAGCCTTAAAACATCACCATAAACTTTTTGTTTAGTTTTCTATCTTAAGTATTCCCAAGAAATACCAAAAGAGAAGTCCCACATTTCCTTCCAAAGAGTCATCCCGACTTGCCCAAGGTCAGAGGACCCAACAACACCAATGTTCTCGAGATGCCTTCCCAAGGAAGAGACTGGGCAGCATGCACCCTAAAAGCACTTCACACCCAAATGCTAAGAAAGCCCAAAAATTGCTCCATGATCTGTCCATCTGTGATCTGTGGAGCATTTGCACCACAACATCCACACTGTCCACTCCAAACTCACAGATGGGCAACATTTTGGTGGCAGATTCCCTCTACAGGACAATAAATCACTTAGAAATAATGGCCTGCAAGCAAAAGTGTTCTGATATATCAGGGTCGGGAGGGAACTGGCAATGAAAATGAAAAAGGTCAATAAATCCTTGTTCAGAGCCATTCCAGACAAACACATAAAGCAAGTGGCCACAACACACCAAATACCCCACTTCAGCCTCCTGCACGTCATCTCACACCAGCAAATACTGTGACGCCTCAAAGTCAAAGCCTCAGTAGAACTTGGTCGCGTTTCCAGTTCTCTAGGGGACACCCAGGCCAGCAGCAGGAGGAAAGCTTCAGGCAGGCAGTGCTGCTTAGCACTAGACCTTCAGAAAGCCCCCTGAGCCAAAGCCCAGGTTCAGCACAGTGGCAACAGCAGTGAGTTCACAGCGATGCTGTGGGATCGCCGTTGGTGCTGTTACTAAAAGCTGGGATTTTGCTATTTGACTTTTTGGAGAAAAGAGATTTAGCTCTGATTTTGCTGTCAGAAGCCCATGGGGAGCTGAAGGCACAGGCAGAGGCTGGGCAAAGGGAGGCTGAGGGCAATGCTGGGACATTCACAGCGATGTCAGAGGTGACACTCAGGGGTCACAATATTTCCCACTCTGGGAGAGCAGCGCAGCCAGGAGCTGTGACCCAGTGCAGAGGATGCGAGAGGAGGAGCAGCTGTGGCCCCTGGCTGGAGGGCAGGGCAGGATGCTGCAGCAGGATGCTGACAGAGCTCTGCTCAGCACAGAGCTGGGCTCTGCTCGCCCCACGCTCCCCAGGTACCACGGCTACACCTGAGCACAGACTTGGCTTTTGACAGAAATAATAACAATTTCTTTTTTTCCTTCCTACATCTTTTCTTGCTTTCTTTTCAAATGCCACTGTTGCAAAGGATGCGAAACTACCAAACCCAGAGATGTTCCAGTCATGCTGACAGTCTGCCTTGTGCCCACAAAGCAAGGCTATTTGCAGTTGAAATTCTGGCTCCATCATTTTAAGATTTAAAACAGATTTTAAATCAAGATGACGTCATTACATTGCTTTCACCACATGTTAATGAATTTCACATTTTTCTAGGAAAAAAACAAAACAGGTGGGATTTGAAGTGGGGGGAAGGGCAGGTTGCTTTGCCTTTTTGGAAACTCCCACCAGAAAAGGCAATCTGTTTTCCAAAACACGTTTTAATTCTCCTCTAATTGTCTCAGGAGCGCTCACACTGCAGAGGTCCAGCCCGTAGCTGCAGTGCCTCGGTGGGCTTGGGAGCACCCACGGAGCATCCTGCACTGTGCTCAGCTCCAGCGTGTCACCAACACACCTGGGCACCTTTGTCACCGCTGTGCTGCCCAGGGTCTGCTGATTAAGTGCCCCTTCCCTTTGCAAGAAGGGCACCTGCAGGCGACAGGGAGTGACATCTCCTCCTTCCCCATCCAAGGACCTGGCTGGCATCACCCTCAGCCAAGCCCTGAAGTAGCTGATGCAGGGATCAGCAGGTGATGCAGACCCCAAAATACAGTCAGCCCAGGGTGTATCACTCCATCACTTCCTTAGGAAGAGGCCCAGCTCTGACCTAGGACAAGAATCCCGTAAGAGGAACTTGCCACAGGTTCCCCTTGCAGCTGACCTGTCCCCTGGCCAGAAGCCGCGGTCCAGAGCAGCAGTGAAACCACCCTGATTCAGCTGCCTGCCTAAAGATAAGCTCACACCTAACTACTCTGAGGAAACAGGATGCTCTGCTGGAGTGTGGCCAAGGGGAATTAACCGTGCCAGCCCGGGCTGCATCTGGCCTGCAGCAGAGAATATCAATACCCAAAAATAAAATTTCATGCGGTATTGATTTCATGAGATAAAACCTACTTGATCATGGCTAAAATCCACTCTCACAGGACCCCTTCCCTACAGGGTGCACTCCCTCAAGCAGCAAACCTCTCTGAGGTAAGAAAGTCCACATATATATACCATAAGAGAGACTCTTCTATAAATCTCAAAAAAATTAGTAACATATGTCTCCTTTGGCAACTGATCGCCAACACTCAGCCAAGGAGGTCACCTGAAACCAAGCACATCCACCCCCAAATACACTTGAATGCAGAAGTGTCTTTAAGTCCCTTAAACTAAAGGGCTTTCACTCCTGTTCACCAAAGCAAGTTTTCCTCTTTTATTCTCACTCTAGAAATGCTGTTGCTGCAGACAAACATATCATACACAAAATGAGAGCCTTTTCTTGCCCTTCAGGCTGATCATCCACACCTCCATGCCGCAGGCAGCAAAAAAGACTCTGGGTCCAGAGCTCCACATGACAGGTCCCTCAAGGGAAGGGCTGCTTGCACGTTCTAGCTCCGGAGCAGCACTGTGGGACACCCTCTGGGCACGGGACACAGGACTCCTCCAGGGATCTGAGGTTGTATTATGGTCTGTCTGGCATCTATCCAACTGGTGTGGGTTGCTGTCTATGCATGCCAACTTCAGCATCTCAGGACAGTGGTTTCATATAACTCCCTCTCATTCTTTGGCTACCATTTATAACCTGCAAAATCCCAGTTGTTAAATCAGAGCATTGAATTTGGTTTCATTTTCACTCTTCCTCTCTTTTTCTTTTCCATCAGTTCGTTAAATTCCTTATCCATTTATTATTTATTTGTCACTACACCTTTCAGTGATAATATACAGCTACAAATAGAGTTGACTATCCAGAGTTTACGCAAGGGAATAAACAGCATTCCTTTTAAAAACAACCATCACCTCAATCCACAGAAGCGACAGAAATGCCTCACTCCTGAAAACAAGCTGCTCTCCCTTGTCTGTTGTACTTGCCCAATCATTCAAGGTGGAGCATTCAGTCCTACCTCCTTTCCCAACAGCCAAAGGAACCAGAAACGACATCTGTCTTCTAGCGAGTCCACAACGGGAGATTTTCATGTGCTTTTTTGCCAAATGATTCTCAAATAAGAGTGGATTTCATTTTAAATGGCTTTAAAACGATCCTTCAGCCTAAAGAATGACTCCCCTCTTTGTTAAATCCCAGGCGGAGGGCAAGGAAAGACCATTTTGCTGATGCAGCCTAAGGTTTCGCTGTGCATTAATCCAAGAAAAGCTCAAGAACGGCAAAAGCCTCCAACAGCAGCACTGTGATGTCAGCCCTGCACAGGCTCGTGCCCCATCTCTGCACTCACAGATGCCTCCTGTGAACGGAGCAGTCCCAGCCCCGCCAAGGTCAATGAAACCCTGGCCGTGCCAAGCCACGTTTACAGGATTTGGCTTTCCACCCAACCAACCTCCAAGCACTTCGGATTTTCTATTTTGAGCTTTCCAGTAACAGGGGATGTTAATCTGTTATTGTTCATGTCATAAAGCGTTACAGCATGAGATGTCCAAGGCCCACAGCATGGCCAAGATAGCTGGGAGCTGGACTCCAGAATTTCCTGGTGCCTTGCTATTTATGCTACGGAGCACTCCATAGAGAGCAAACCATATGTCATTCCCCCGGCTGAACCAGGAAGACAAAACCCCTCTGCTAAGGGCCGTACCGATTGCAAAAGATAAACAAATCAGGCTATTCAAAGTCCTCTCAAACCCTATCTGATAAGCAGGAAATACTTATTACCTTTCAGCCATCAAATCAACCTAATATTAATGATTTTCTCCATGACCTTCTGAACACATGAAAGTTAACTCATCCAGGTCAACAAGAGGATATCCAAGACAGATTTCTCTCAAGCCCTCGAAGGCAAGTAACAAACCCCTTAGCTTCCGTGACTTTGGCAAAATTCCTGTATGCAAATCACAGCAGGATTTGCTCGCTCCCCATGCCAGCCACCCTCGGCACAGAGTGAAACACAATGCAATCCTTTTTCCTCTGTTTAACTGCAAAGTCAGTCCGTCACCAGGATATTGTTACCTTTGTGATACAGAGCCTGGTCCGCAGCCAGCCAGGAGTGGATGAGCACTGCTTGGGCGTAGTCCCTTCTCTGGGTTTAGGAGCATGTTTGTGCTTCTCCTTGCAATGCATTCGGGCTATTCCCTTTCCCTCCACTCTCTTCCCAACCTCCACTTCACCACGTGGGGGCAGGAAGAAGGCCAAGAGCAGACCAGCTGCACCTCCCCCTGTCACAGAGTGCCAAGCTCTCCCTTGGCATGGCCCATGCAGGAGACGTCAGCCCATCATGGAGAAAACCCCAGAGCTCTCCCTGTTCCTGCACAGATACGCTCTGGAACTGAGCCCCTCATTTCTTTGACCTGGGCACTTTCAAGTTGCTGCAGTAGGTGAAATTCAGGGAAGTTTGCTCTTTGTTTACTGCGCTCTGAAGTGAAGTGCATGCAGGGATGGAGCTGGAGAGGAGAAGGAAATGGGGTGATGAGGGGGCCAAGCCTACCCATCCCTTTGTATTTCAGAAATGTTAAACAAGACCCAAAGAGAACACATTTCCAGGGCCTGGAAAAGGAGACATGCAGCTCCGTGAGGCCACACATACTTGGATCCAAAAGCCGCTCTGCGAGTGAAGCCTCCTTTCCTCCAGAGAGCTGCCTTGTGCATTCAGAGAGGCAGATCGAGTCTCCTGGGGCAGTGTGAGACCTCTGCTCCCTCTGAAACACAGAAGCTCCGAGAAATGCAGCCATCACTCAGCCACACTCCCCAGCAGCTCCCAAGCCCCCGCCAGCTGCCCAAGCCCTGCACCGCTGCAAAAGCAACGCATCTGTCGGCCTTGGGATGGCAGACACAGTGTTACTGAGCCTGGTATGAGAGCAGGAGGGAGGCAGGAGGGAGTGCCAAAAAACTGGAACCTGAGAGTTTGAGGAAATGAATGTTTTATGGCCCATCAGTCAGAATTTGACTGTTTTCTAGAGAAAGATGACGCCACCTTCAAGAAAACTAAGTTTCTCCTTTTGATGATGCGATGAGCCATAGCCAGAACTGTGAAAATGCACCATTTGTGATATGGTGACATTCTAAACTTGTTGCACCCTGGGAAATGGTTAATCCTGGGGAAGAGCAGGGTTTCAGCCTTGATGAATGACTTTTAGAAGCCCAACTGGAGGCAGGACGGCGCCTGCAGCCAGCGCTGCCCACGGCGCTGCCCACGGCACAGCCCAGCACCAGAATGCTGCTGAGGTGCTGTGATGCAGCTCCCAGAAGAGCTCCAACACCCCCAGCCTCTCATCTCCACCTGCCCCTGCCTGTTCTCACCCACTCAGGTCGCTGCCAGCAGCCCCCAGGTCACACACATTATTAACAGTGTCACCCGGAGCAGCAGCAGCTCAGCCACCTGCTCGAGGCAGCCCCGGCATCCCCCGTGCCCCTGAGCTGTGCCCTGGTGCTGCAGCACCAAAGGGGCCAAGACTGAGCCCCCTCCCAGCACACGAAGGCAGCTCTTTCCCAGTGGGACCAGTTCCTGCTCCCTGTGTCGACCACAGCAATCCAAGCCCATGCATCTCAGCTGAGGGAGATCTGCAGGACGCCACAGCTTGCCACGGGCTCTTGACAGTTTGAATCTCCAGAAATACAATTCAGACCTTAACTCTTTTTCTTATTTTTCTCCACTTGTGATATATCTTTATTATTATTATTATTATTATTGTTAGTTAAGGGCTGCTATTATTTTACCACACCAATCCATCAGGCAAGGAGCAAGCAGGGCTTTTTCTTTCTTCCTTTCTTTCTTTGTCTTTTTTTTCTTTTTTAATGCTTGTTATATGTCTGCTATATACTTCCTCTCCACACAGAAATATCCCTTCAAAGCTTGATATTATTGAGCAGCTTTCAACCATGCCCAGCAGAGCCATGTATTCTCTGCATTTGTCTGGCCTTTGTTTCTAGGAATGAAATACCAATGGCTGAACAGTGTGACTTCGTTTCACTCCTTCATTCCAATACTTGTTCTATTTCTATCCCACTGGGTCAAACTCACCTATTGTGAGACCTCACCGATTTCAATTACATCAGGGATTAATGTGTTCCATGGCGTTGAGGCTGTAACACAATCCTGGCTGGCTCTAGATTAGAAAAGGCACGGTGAGACCTCCCTCGCAGGCAGTGTGTTTAACAGCAGTCTTGATCTTCAGTTTTGTTCGGCGGTGGGGTGGGTTTTTTCTTCCCTTTGTGCCCCTTTGCCCCTCTTTTCACAATCTTCCCCTTCCTTTCTGAACTGCCCTTATCAGAACTGGGTGGTCCTGCCTTAGGACCAGCACTGCGCCTGGCCAAGGGAGGCCTCCCGGGGCCGCCGCTCGGGGCTGGCGAGGGAGGTCGGGGCTGGCAGGTCTGACCTGAGCCACACCAACGGGACCGCTCCAGCTCTGCCACCTCACCTCCCCAGGATCGTTTTGGAGGGTCACTGCAGGTCCCTGTGCACTCAAAGGCATCTGCAGGTGCCCAGTTGTGCAGCTCTGGCCAAGGTCTTGAGGGGGAAATGGAGATGTTGGAACATGGATGTGGACACACTGAAATGCACATTTATCGAGGGGCTCTGGCTGTCCTGTCCATGCTTCCCAAACTGGGACACAACACCACAACATAGCTTTGAAATGCTGCCTCATGGTCTCACGGGACACCTGTGAGATCAGCAGTCTCACCATCCTGGCTCAAACTGGTGCTTATTCAGGTGATCTTGTCTCAGGAAGAGACACGGGTGCAGGGAGGCTCAGGGCCCACGTGGGTGCAAAGCAGTTCAGCTTTGCTTGAGTGCTACGACTCACACAAAATCCACTGCTTCTCTTTTAAAACAAAAATCCAACCATATCTTAGCAAACTGCATTTTTAGGAAACAGTGTTGATTCCAGAATAATAAGAACAAGAGTTTCAAAATATAAGTAGGAGGAAAAATAGAGCATGTGAAAATCAAACAATTCATCAAACAGGTTTCTCCCTTGCTTACTGGAACCCATTACATTTCCATGGTGATTTCATGAGGACACCTCAGGCTTCCATGGGGCAGCTCTGTGCAGCCTGGGCTGCAGGAGCTTGCTAAGGTGAATGCCGGAGCTGTCAAACTCACCAGGCAGACAGAAGCTGGACAGGCTGTGTTTTCCAGGGCTCCAAATTTGTTCCCACGTTCACAGGAATAAGCTGGACTAGTATCACCCACAGCACATGTAACTGTGCCATTCACCTGAGACCTTGGCAGAGCCATCCAGGGACAGGGTGAAATCCCCCCCCACCACCTCCCAGTCCAGTCACCCTCTCAGGTCTCACCCCTTTGGTGCCAGGTGTTCCCTGAACAGCACTGGCCTGGACCTGCCCAGCCCGGCCCTGGACAGTGTCTGACCACGGCAGCCCAAGCCTGGTGCCGGCAGAAACCCTCACACTCCAGAGCACCGAGACCTCCCAGGGCGGGCTCTGCTCCGGACACGGGATCACAGAATGTCCTGAGCTGGGAGGGACCCACAGGGTCCTGGATCCAACCCCTGGCCGTGCACAGACACCCCAACAATGCCCCCCTGGGCATCCCTGGGAGCTCTGGCAGCCTCGGGGCTGTGCCCATTCCCTGGGGAGCCTGGGCAGTGCCCAGCACCCTCTGGGAGAAGAACCTCTCCCTCATCTCCAACCTAAACCCCCCGACACATCCTACCTTGCAAATCAAACCCACCCTGAGACACGCAGCCCACGGAGACAAGACAGGAGTGGCTGAGGATGATGTGTTACCCTCCAGCAGCTTTCACAGTCCTGATATACAAAAATCACTTCTTCCTCAAGCCTAAGCTTTCCAAACCCTTCCCCTCTGTACCTGAAGTGTGCCGTGGTTGCTCCCAGGTGGTGTTGCTGGGGCAGAGCTGAGCTCCCGTTGCTGCCACCTCACCACAGTTATTTCCAACACCATCACCTTCATCGAGGACAAAACAAAACCCCAAACATTTTCCCCCTTCCCACTGTGCCTCCCACGGGGTGCACTCTCTGCTCCAGAGGAAGTTTCTATATTCATCCATGTCCCCTACACTCTGCTGACCAGTGGCAATGTCCTTCACACTTCACTTGGGCCACACTGGACCCCGCATCCCTGAGAGGCTCTGTGCTGCTGCCACCACTCCTCCCTGCCCACACCAGGACACACAGATTTCTCACAAGTCATTTCATGCCCTGTCCCTCCTCACAGCATTGGTATTGCTGCAAAGAAATCTGCAACAGGCTTAGCAGAACAGCCCCAAGCAACCCCCGTGAAGCCATGGATCGGGGAGCTTGGCATGCTACCACTGCCTCCACTACCTTAACAGAAAAACATTTTCTTTCCTTGATGAAGAAAAGACTCCTGCTGAAATAAACTGCCCTGCCATGCAGGAATGAAACCCATTCTGCAACTCAGTCTGTTGCAAGTAATTGTCTGGTACCGGTTTTGAGCAGTTGAAACAGGGATTGAAGAAACAAAACCTTGAGAGGAAACCATCAAGGCTCACCAGCCCAAAACACACAAAGAGCACACAGGGTCCCCAGCACAGTCCTGGCACAGCACCTGGCACAGCACCTCCCCACCCGAGCCAGGGAGGAGGAGGAGCAGCAGCGAGTCCTTTTGCAGCAGGTCCAGCAGCCACCTTGCCCTTAAACAATTTAAAAGCCTTTGCCCAGTGCGGGTGGCTTGGCACAGCTGGGTGCAGGGCTGAGGGGCTGCCTGCCCCACCCCAGGGCACTGCTCCACCCCCTGGCACTGCCTGCCCCACCCCAAGGCACTGCCCCACCCCAGGGCACTGCTCCACCCCCTGGCACTGCCTG
>VZRQ01002238.1:194717-204864 GCA_013397975.1 Machaerirhynchus nigripectus
CCCTTTCCAGGGGCTGCTCTCCAGCATCTCATTCCCAGTCTGTCTGTACATCCAGGGCTGCCCATCCCACTTGCAGCATCCGGCACCTGCCCTTGTTAAAACTTCACATTGTTGGTGATTTCCTGGCCTGCTCATTAGTCCAGGTCCCTCTGCAAGGCCTTTCTGCCTTCAAGGGAGTCAACACCTACTCCAAATTTTGTATCATCTGCAAATTTACTTGAGCATCTCTTCAAACTTAGTGTCCCTTCAAGTCCTGCATCCAATTTGCAAATAAAGATGTTGAAGAGCACTGGGCCGAAGAATTTGTGAATCCTTCATCCCTGGCAGTGTCCAAGGCCAAGTTGGACAGGGCTTGGAGCAACCTGGGACAGTGGAAGGTGTCCCTGCCCATGGCAGGGGGTAGAACAAGATGGGCTTTAAGGTCCCTCCCAACCCAAGCCATTCTGGGAGCAGGGCAGCCCCTCTGCGCCGGCCAGAGCTGCCCTCACTCCTCCCTTCCCACCTGAGATGCTCCAGCTTTGAGAACCCCGAAGGCAAACACACAGGGTGCCTCCCATCCCCACAGGCGTGGCCAGGCTGGCAC
Organism: Machaerirhynchus nigripectus; assembly: GCA_013397975.1. Lineage (NCBI taxonomy): Eukaryota > Metazoa > Chordata > Aves > Passeriformes > Dicruridae > Machaerirhynchus > Machaerirhynchus nigripectus. The sequence continues at coordinate 195,301 of VZRQ01002238.1, forward strand.
GGCCCAGCTCCCAGCATGGAATTTCAGGTTTAATTCCAGGGGAAGTTTGCAGCACCGCCTGCTCCCTGGGATGACGGTGCCCCACGCATGCAGCCCCCGGCGTTGTTCCCGCAGCAGAGCTGCCGGTCTCCTATCGATTCCTGGGGGCTGTTTGCTGTTCTGATCTCAGCTGGCCGGGGCTCTCCCCAATCACAGCAAGGTCGCGACCACGGGGTCAGAAACCCGCACGACATACATCATAATTTATTGTACAGCTGATCAATAGCGCGCTGCACCGCGCAGTCCTGCAGTGCAGCCTCCCACCCAGGGACTGGGGCTGCTCCTACGGGACCGTAACCCTCCGGCCTGGGAGAGGAAGGGGGTCAAAAGCAGCTTCCATGTTACAGCTGGAGAACCTGACTGGAAATGGAGCACACGCTCCGCTCGCTGCTCATTCGTACGTTCCTACAACCCAGCCCAGTCCCACCTGAGATGTGAATTCACCTTGGGAGAGGAAATGCGATCATCTGGTCAGATTGTACCCGGCGCTGCAGCTGCACCGTGAGGAATCACCCAGGGTTTGACAGGAAGGAAGTGACCCCAGTCCCTGTCTCACAGCACTGCCAGCTTCCCAGACCATCCCTCTCCTCAAGGGATAAAAAGCATCAGAGCAGCAGCAAAATGCCCTTCTATCAAAAATGTCCTTCACGCCACTTTCTAATTTATATTCCCAGGGCTTCCCACCCCAGCAGCCATGCCCACAGACACCCAGCACACTCACTGCCCACAGTCATTCACCAGGCTCACCACTGCTTTCTGCATTCTTCTGTTAATTCTGGATTTCTGTGCAACAGTAGCTCAGGGTATTCCAAAAGACACAAAAGCTTTTTAACAAGCTGTCCTTCAAAATGATGCCAAAGATAGTATTCTAGCAGGAAAAAAGGGATTTAAAATACGCAGCAGGAGAAAAAGGAACTGGGAGGACTAAGGAGTGCTGGGAATACTTTGTAGGAAGAGCAATCTGCTATTAATTGGTGCATCCTGGTATTTGTATCTACACGATATGCACTTCTCTGGGACCTTCACCAAGGTTTAGCTTCCATCCATTTGGATTTTAAAAGATGAACAGAGGAATCACAGGGCACACTGGCCCCTCGCCACCCTGCTCCCCCTCAGTGCCAGCCCCTCATTGTTTCCAGATCCAGCCCCGCAGCCTGGCCACCACTGGGGCTCTGCCTCTGCCTGGGGCAAGTGCCAGCACCCCCAGCCTGCCCCGCTGCCATCTCCACGTGGGTGAGCCCATGGGCTGGACTCTGCCTCATCTCCCCCCATCACAGCAGTGAGCAGGATGTGCTGGACCATTCCCCACTGCCCACCTCTCATCACAGAATCATTTAGGTTGGAAAAATCCTGTAAGATCACCAATCCACCAGTTAACCCAGCACTGCCGGGCCCACGGCTAAACCATGCGCCCGAGTGCCACATCCACACTTCCAGGGGTGGTGACTCCACACATCAGTGCTTGACAACACTTTCGTTGAAGGAACTTTTCCTAATATCCTAATATCTAAACTTTCCCTGGTGCAACTTGAGGCCTTTTACCCCGATGCCACAGCCTCAGATCTTCCCCTCTCCGCCCACAACCTCCAAAGTAAGGCTGCTCTCAGCCAGCATCAGCGGCAAACTCGGCAGCACGGGCCCAGCTCCAGCCCTCAGCCAGAGCAGCACCAGCCCAGGCAGCAGCCACGTGCAGGAGGAACATGAGGCAGCCGAGCACCCCGAGCCGCGCAGGGCGAAGGCATCCCGGCCTTCCAGCGGAACCCAGCCGGCAACTCCGTGCACAGACAGCAAGCAGGGCGTGAGCAGAGCCTGGCAGAGGGGGAGGATGTGCTGTCACTGTGTGGCCGACGCCGCCGTGCTGCTGCTTGTGCGGGCAGAGCAGGCAGGGAGCTGAGGAAGCACTGCCCAGGGAGGGCAGCCCCACAGGGAAGCACCGGGGCACGGACCCACAGCCCAGCCCCTGGAGGGGGAAGATTGGCACTCGGCTCCCACCCACTGCAGCCCCGGGGGCTGTGAGGAGGTAGCACAAAGGGAAACACACAGACCATGACAGGCTAAGCCTCCTCCTTCCTCTCTGTTCCCCTTTCTTTCTCTTCATGCTATGGCGAGGCTGCTGAATGGCAATAGGAAAATACTTTGCCAGAGCCAGACAGTCTTTTATATTTTGGGGCGTTTTTTTCTTACTTTCCCTCCAGCTGCTTTGCCGGATGCCTAATCCTCCATGGACATCTGGAGAGGTACCAGGACACAGAGGCGACATACCAGGTAGGCAGCACATTGCACAGCTCTGCATAATTTCTGCTTGTACCTGCTGTTATGGCACAGCAGGTGATGAGAACACAAAAACACAGGGAAGGAAAGAAAAACAATCACGTCTGGACCTGTCTGGGCCAGAGATACCCAGGTGGAAGCCCCCTGGTCTCAGCAGCAGAGCACAGGAAGGTCATGCCCTGCAGCAGAGCATCTCACAGACAGGAGGGCATTTAGGTGCCTCCCAGGGCCCAGGGCTTCCAACTCCCCCAGCACGACCTACCCCAGGCTCCCCAGGGCCAGAGCAGCTCGCAGACCCCGGGCAGAGACCCTGGCAGCAGGCATCCCCATCCCTGTCCAGGCACCAACAGCAGCCATTCCTCTTTTCCCTTTTTAAATCATGTTCCATGAACACATTTTTCATCTGCAGTTATCATAACTGATGTCTGAAGTATCCATATTTGTGGGAAAACAAAGCAAAAGCAGCTCTGCAAAGGAGAAGAGGAGAGAGCACAACAGAGTCCTAAGGAAAGGAAGAGATACATATACTCCCAAGGATCTGGGAAGTAGCTTTATAGATTGAAAATAATGATTTTCAGTCCCAGGGGAGTCTCTCTCTTGAGCTCAGCCTCCCACAGCAGAGGGAGATACCCGCTGGCCCGGCCGACCAGCTCGGCACTATCAGCTTACAGCAAAATCTAATATTTGGTGTGGCTGCCCGAGCCCCCAGTGCTGCTCATCCTCCCCGAGCCTCCTGCAGCCCTCAGCATCACTCCCACCACCACCTGCATCACCGCATCCCAAACACACCCGCAGTGCTTGGGCAGTGCCACCCTTTGCCCATCCTGCTCTTTTCTCTCCCACCTTGGTGGGCTACGGCCAAGCTGCTCTACAGGCAAAAACCAGTTTGGAGTTTGAGCAGGAATTCCGCCTGTGAATCCCATGCTGCTCCAAACCCAGCACTGCTCCAAACCCAGCAGCACTCCAAACCCAGCACCGCTCCAAACCCAGCATCACTCCAAACCCAGCATCACTCCAAACCCAGCATCACTCCAAACCCAGCATCACTCCAAACCCAGCATCACTCCAAACCCAGCATCACTCCAAACCCAGCATCACTCCAAACCCAGCATCACTCCAAACCCAGCATCACTCCAAACCCAGCATCACTCCAAACCCAGCATCACTCCAAACCCAGCATCACTCCAAACCCAGCATCACTCCAAACCCAGCATCACTCCAAACCCAGCATCACTCCAAACCCAGCATCACTCCAAACCCAGCATCACTCCAAACCCAGCATCACTCCAAACCCAGCATCACTCCAAACCCAGCATCACTCCAAACCCAGCATCACTCCAAACCCAGCATCACTCCAAACCCAGCATCACTCCAAACCCAGCATCACTCCAAACCCAGCATCACTCCAAACCCAGCATCACTCCAAACCCAGCATCACTCCAAACCCAGCATCACTCCAAACCCAGCATCACTCCAAACCCAGCATCACTCCAAACCCAGCATCACTCCAAACCCAGCATCACTCCAAACCCAGCATCACTCCAAACCCAGCATCACTCCAAACCCAGCATCACTCCAAACCCAGCATCACTCCAAACCCAGCATCACTCCAAACCCAGCATCACTCCAAACCCAGCATCACTCCAAACCCAGCATCACTCCAAACCCAGCATCACTCCAAACCCAGCATCACTCCAAACCCAGCATCACTCCAAACCCAGCATCACTCCAAACCCAGCATCACTCCAAACCCAGCATCACTCCAAACCCAGCATCACTCCAAACCCAGCATCACTCCAAACCCAGCATCACTCCAAACCCAGCATCACTCCAAACCCAGCATCACTCCAAACCCAGCATCACTCCAAACCCAGCATCACTCCAAACCCAGCATCACTCCAAACCCAGCATCACTCCAAACCCAGCATCACTCCAAACCCAGCATCACTCCAAACCCAGCATCACTCCAAACCCAGCATCACTCCAAACCCAGCATCACTCCAAACCCAGCATCACTCCAAACCCAGCATCACTCCAAACCCAGCATCACTCCAAACCCAGCATCACTCCAAACCCAGCATCACTCCAAACCCAGCATCACTCCAAACCCAGCATCACTCCAAACCCAGCATCACTCCAAACCCAGCATCACTCCAAACCCAGCATCACTCCAAACCCAGCATCACTCCAAACCCAGCATCACTCCAAACCCAGCATCACTCCAAACCCAGCATCACTCCAAACCCAGCATCACTCCAAACCCAGCATCACTCCAAACCCAGCATCACTCCAAACCCAGCATCACTCCAAACCCAGCACCAAACCCCACATGCCTCCGAACCCAGCACCCCTCCAAATGCCTGCACTGCTCCAAACCCCACACTGCTCAGAATCCCACAGTGCTCCGAACCCTACACTGCTCAGAATCCCATACTGCTCTGAACCCCACACTGAACCTCACACCACTTCAAACGCCCACACTGCTCCGAACCCTGCACTGCTCGCCTCCATCCGGTCTTGTACATGTCAGGTACAAAAAGGAAAGCAAAACAGAAATACAATACAACCACCATGCTGCATCCAGTTAAAATCTGAATCTCATGGTTCCCTTCTAGGCACTCTCCGCAGCAACGCCCATGTCCATCTCTGTTCCTCTGAAGCACCTGGCACGTCTCTGGAGCTTTGGAAAAGCAAACTGCACTCACACAGGGGTGCAGAGTGAAGACTCCAAGCAGCTCTGCTCCGCTGCCCGTTGCCACAGCACACCCAGAAAGCCAAGCCCCCAAATGCTGAAGCAGCTCACTTTTGTATCAGCCTTGCTGGGGTGAGAATCGAGAAACAGCTTTGCAAATCTTCCTGCTAAATGTCTTTGGTTCTTTGTGGCAGAGGACCTGTCCCAGCACTCTGGAGGGCTGGGGACCTTCAGTGAGAAGCAAAGGCAGGGTGTGCCCAGGGCAGGCAGCCGACAGCAGCTGGTGGGGCACAGGCTGCATGTTCCCGTCTCTGTAGGAGCAAGACCCACACCTGCACTCACCCCAAGCCAAGCTGAGTCTCTCTTCTCCCACAGGAGAACCCCAGCACTCATCAGCCCAAGCACCAGCCCACGGCCACTCGGCTTCCCTGCTCCAGCCCAGGCAACTGCTCCAACGTCTCCTCTTCCTCCGCAAGCCCAAGCTCTCCAAAGTTCAGGAGGCAGAAGCAGGATACGCAGGGCAGCTTCAGGACGCAACACTTCATAGTCTGGTGCAATGAGTCAGCAGCAGGGAATAAAAATCCCTCGTGGCAAGCCACATGGTTGTTTCCTGGAGAGCAAGGGCATTTGAAACCGGAACAGACTATTTCATATGCAACAGGACCCTGCCCCTGCAGGTTGCCGGCCAGCAGAGCCACACCATCAGGAGCTGCACCCACCACCATGAGTCCAGCAGCAGCACAGAGCCAGGGACCAGGGACCATCACATCAGCTCCAGCCCGTGATGGGGCCATGCACTTCAACATCGCTGAGCTCTTCCGCCCATTAAATCAGGCTTTGCTCACGCCGTGTCTCTGATCTTCTCACTGCCTGATAATCAAGTCAGGTGCAATCCAAAAAATCAACAGAGAGCTGCCCAGCCTTTCACAGACCACATCTGCCATATTCTGTCCTTCTCAGCATGACTTTCCACCTCGTGGAGCGGGAGGCAGGTGCTGGCACATGGATGCTGTGCCAAGGACGCGGTGTTCCCAATCCAGGCTCAGCAGAGAGGGCAGGCAGGGATCACCCAGCCTGAGGGGCTCTGGGCCCCACCGAGTCTTGGCACGCAGGGCTTGACCACGAGGAGGGAGCAGCACAGCCCACGGAGGTACCACCTGCCCCATCCCACAGCAAAGTAGTGATGCCCAGAGCTCCGTCCCTGGCAGCACACGCAGCCTTGGCCGCCGCCTCAAGACATTGTGCCACCCAAGGAGGACAAAGGCAGGTGGGTGCCCATCTGCAGGGAGGGCAGACATGAGGATAACCTTGCTGGTGGTGTGCAGTCCAGCACCCTGCCTTCGGTGCTGTCACCAGGAGGGCAAAGGCAGGGCAGGCAGGGACCTGTGGCTCTACATCAGCTGCACACCCACAGAAAGGGTGGCCAGGCGAGCTGGGTGGGCTGTGAGCAGGACCACCTTTGGCTTCTCCACAGTGGTATCCCCAGAGCCATTCGGTGACACTCACCACTCGTCCTGCTTGTCCCAGGGAGGACGGCTGTGGAGCAGCAGGCAGGGAGAGGGGAGGGAGCTGCTCAGCAGGCTCACGCCTCCGACATGTGCTGCGTGTGGCTTCGCCAGACCGCAGTCTGGCTCACTGAACGTGTGGAAGCAACACTTCTCCGTGTCTCACTTTACAAAGCCCCAAACAATAACTGTCTGTCGCTGCACAGGAGCTTAGGAGAAACATAAGTTGCTATTGGCATGGCGCACAGCAGCCTTCCTCTTACACAACACCAGCAGATGTGAAAATAGCCCAGTGCTGCCTTGTGCGTTCCTCTGACCTCCTGTTTGCTTCTGGATCAGATTCCAAAGCTGGATCTTAACCTACAAGGGCCATAAAAGCAAAGGATTTGGCCCTATCAGGGACCTCTTCATAATCTAAGACAGATGCACTCCATGTAGGACAGCACAGTGAGGTTTATCAGGGCAGGGGAGAGGCTGAGGCAGGACCACCCTCTGCTCCACAGCACAGCCAGGGCAGCCTGGCCTGAGGTGGCCACTCGAGGTGGCTCAGGGACAGAAGGGCTGGAAGCTCTTGCAAACCAGGACAGCACTCAAAACCTCACATCCTACTGCTCAACCTACACTGAAGCTGCCTCCAGCCCCCACCTGCCCTGGCAAAGGGGGCCCTCTGAGGTCCCATGTCCCCAGACTTGTTATCCTCAGAGTCACTGGTGCTGCCAGAGCCGGCACAGCGTGGGGCAATCCCCTCCAACCGTGCAAGGTGCTTCTGGGGTTTCTCACCTGCTTGAAGAGCAGAGATTGACTCCAAAGCCAAACCCAAAACCACTCTGGAATATACGGAACAAAAAAGCACATGGAAGAGAAAATGCTCCTGGAAGCATGAAAAGGTAGGAGAATAAACTAAAGGATGCTAAAAATGTGATAGAGGGAGTGCTCAGCAACCATCAATGGAAGGGCATCCCTAAGAACAATCTGCATAAATAAATTAATGTCTCCAGGGTCCACGAGGGTATCCAGTATCCCTGCTTTGGAACTGCAGCAACCCCAAGCAGCAGAAGGACTTCCTAAGATGCAAGAGAAGAAAACGAGACAGGGCCGTTGCTGTCGCAGGGGAAGGGACTGGTGAATGACCTGTCCTCCAGGTCCCAGGGCTGTGCTGCTCCCAGGGCTGTGCTGCACCCACGCTCCAGCAGTGCTCCCCTCTGCCCCGGCACGTGCTGCTCCCCGCGCTCCTTGGTGGAAATGTCCCACAGTGGCAAAGCCCTGGGGGAGTCTGACTCATCCGGGGGTCTAAATCCTGCTCCTGGCAACTACCGACCCTCCAACCTGCCTGTGGCCAGGGCTGGGGAACACCTCCCCACTGCTGCCATAACCTGCCCACAGGAGATGCTACAGCTGCCAGGTCACCCACTGGCGGCTGCGGGGGTGCCTTGGGGTCTGTGAGAAAGCTTTTAGCCAGGGCTGAGCCCCTGACCACGGAACTGCAGCAGCTCACACATCAACTCACCACATCCCTCCTACACGGGGAGCTACCAGAACACTCAGAACATACCCAAACCGTGGTGTTTTGTCCCAGAATCCCTCCAGCCCCACACATCCTGGAGGGATTTCTACCTCTGCACACAGAGCCACAGGGTACCAGGCAGCAGCAGAGGACAGTAATTCCAAGACCAGCACACGGGACAAGCCGCAGACCACGGCTTGAATGCAGGGCGAAAGGCAGCCTTAGAATATAATCCACTTCAGGAGCTCTTAAATCTCCCCAGTACAACACAGAGCCCTTTAAGCAAAACTAAACAACTTCCTTTAGACTAAATAAATATTAAACCTAAGTGATGCATTAATTTACTCCAGTTCACCAAAGGCTAACTCCTACCCAAACTGATCATTATAAAAGTTATCCTATAATCCCTCGCTCCCATTCAGGCTCAAAACATGTAATCCCGTGAATAAATCCAGAAAGAAAGTGTAACAAAATGGGCAATAAAAACTTACAGCGTTCACATCTTTTCATCTACCATTAATACTGTAAACACTCACTCGAAGGCCCTCGAGTATGACTAATCTAATGTTTTGGCTCCCAGCGCTGATCGCCGATGGAGCTCCGCTCTCCGTGTGACACCCAGCGAGCTCCGCCGCCCCTCCAGCCGCAGCCAGGACACCTCGGCAGAGCCCCGCGCAGCCATCCCACCTCACAGCCCCCAGAATGCTGCAAAATCAGCACGAAAGGGAGCAAGTATGGTTCTAATAGCACAAGAGCCCTGAGCTTTCTTCTTTTTTTCCTTTTTTTTTTTATTATTTTATTGCTTTGGAAGCCTGCAAGCTCCAACTGTATAAATGCCAATAACTTTGTTTTAAGGCTGCTGAAGTAAGAGATCAGATTTTAGCAAGTGCTTTCCAGGCAGCCAGCCAAACTTTTTCTGATTCACTAAAAGCACCAAAGGGAGGGGGAGAGGAAGGCGGCTGGAGGGCTGATTAACTTCAGTTACCGCACAAGTGCAAAAAAAGTCTCCCCGCTGCAAAGGGTGCCGGCGCTGCGAGCCCTGCGCAGCCTGTTATTCCTCGGGCTGAAAAAAACACGCACCAGAGAAACAGAGCAAACACCTTCCAACCGCAGGGTAATTTACAGCTGTGGATCCTGTCCTGCTGGGGAGGCTGCTCCACCAGGGGAGGCTCTGCTGGTGTCGGGTTCGAGCTGCAGTTTTTGGAGGGGATGAGGAAGAGAATGTGATCGGGGATTTTTTGGGTGGGTGGGAGAGCAGGGGATGGGGCTGGTTTGGGTTTTAGCTTGGCCAGAGGGATGGAGCCCCCTCCGAGGCTGTGCTCATCCAGGACCATCCCTTGCTGCCGTTGGGGACCTGGAGAGGGTGAGCAGGTGCAATCCCGGCCAAAGCACAATCCGGGGCCAAGGGGTGGCACAAGTGTTCCCCAGCCCTGACCGGAGGGTGGCTGGAGCCACCAGAGAAGTGGCACCTGCTGTGCCCGGCCCCGCAGGTGGGGCTGCTCCAGGATGCCCGGCTAAAATCCCTGTGGCAGTGGGGTGCGTGGCCAGGGGGG
>VZRQ01002238.1:206777-229264 GCA_013397975.1 Machaerirhynchus nigripectus
GCAGCCCCGGGGAGAGCCCAGGGGCTTCCTCCGCCTCAGGTTTGGGGAGTTTTTTGGTTTGTTTTGGGGTTTGTTTTAGGTTAAGAAAAAAATTCACACCTGATAGCGTGCGGTAACTCTTTCCTCTTGTCTGAAAGCTCGTTTATAGCAGACAAGATGCCAGGAACCGTTAACCTCCACGCATAGCCAAGCTCTCCAAAGAGCACCCAACGTCAGTTAACACCTTATTAAGTGAGAACATAACCATAGCTCAGAACTCCGAGCTTTCCAAATTCTCCACTCGAATAACAGCGTGCATCAGTGCAGCGTGTCGGGCCCAGCTGCTCCCACCTCTGCAGGGAGTGAGGTGTTTGCTCCCCCGGCACTTCCAGCCACAAATCAAGCAGCATCTTTAATCCCTGGAGCTCATTTCACTGGGGACCCTTCAGGCATCAAGTCACAGGGTTTTTCAGCCCACAGTTTCAGGCCCAAGAGGCACAGAAAACATTAAGTTTTAAAACAGTGATCAAAGCAAGTCCTTATAAAACCTCCAGCACTAACACATGTCTGTGATGTATCTAACAGACTTCACACTTCTGGTCTTATGGATCTGCAAGTAAAAAAAAAAAAAAACCAACCCAAACTGCTGTCAGTTGCTGATGTCACCAACATCAGAGGCCCCATGCATCCCTGTCCCGGCAGTCCCACGGCACCTTGCCACAGCTGAAAGCTGTTTTCACACATGGCCAAGAACATCAGAGCCACCATCCTCTGCCCTTCAGGTTGAGCTCACCGAGATGCCTACACTGGAACGATACAGAATTTGGGGACTCACAGGATGACAGTATTTAGCTTAGGTGTGAAAATATTCCATATATCCTTAATCATCACCAGTACCTCATTTCTTGGAAGCAGTTTGTGTGGGAGAAGCCCAGCCAGTGCCATCTTATCCTAGTAGGTGCTGCTCAGTCCCACAGGAAAGGCACCCACAGCAGAGGGTCACACCCAGCGTTTCCACGTGCACCAGGCTCACACCTCACTAAGCCCAGTATCTGCTGCCCAGTGCACACAGGAGTTCTGCAAAGCCACAGGCAGCAACTCCTCCAAAACCCTCACAGTCACCTGTGGGGGTGAGCTTTGATTGCTCCTCAGGCTTTTCATCGTGGCAGCCCCATCACCTGCCTCCAAGAGAGGCTCCTTAGATGGCGACTGATGGCTCTGCCCAGCACCCAAGCTGGCCAGGGGCTGCTGCATCTGGGTGGAAGCAATACAGCAAGAAAAGGAATTTGTGAAGCTGCTGCTAACATTTATCAATTTAATTGCCCCAACAGCAGGTAAAATTACAGCAGCTACAACAGAGCTGCAAGCTATGCATGGAAAAACTCATCGCAGGTGCTGCTGGCCCAGAGCATGCTGAGGAGCCATGTGCTGGCAGCACAGCTGCCTCCCACAGCCGTGACCCAACTGCGCCAAAGGACTTGGATCTATACCGGGCACAAGGACCTGGACACCTCAAACAGCACAAACTGCCAGGGCAACACCAGGGGTTGTTTTTAAGAGGGCACATGGCGGTTTTCTTTTTTCAGTTATTCCATTTGCAACCACACACGAGTTCCTTATTTAAATTAGAGCCATCCTCTGTGCCCAAGTAGTCTGGCAAAACCCCTTAATCTTTAATATACCAGTACTGGGTGAGTCTCAGACTACCAGCCTTGAACAACACAGATGGGGCACAGAACAGAGATGAGGCAGCTCATATGTGTCTCTGAAAAAATAGAAATATGATTTAGCTGCATGCTGTTATGAATGTGTGTGTGTGTGTATATATATCTAATATTAAAAGCTCCACACCCAGACCTGTTGCTCCACTGCTGAGGACTCCTATGTGATCAGATTCCTAGCACAAATCCAGCCAAAGCAGCCGATGCCCTCTGGAAAACCTTTAAAGCTGTTTATTTTTCTTACGGCACACTCAGGGTGTGAAGGCTGGCGCAGCACGTTCCTGAGAGCTCGATGTTCTCAACACTTTATGAAGGAAGACACGGGCGAGGCTGGACCATGCACTGCAGGACGCCCTGGGAGCTCCCGGGGTTACTGCCTTCCACTCACCCTTGCAAATGCCTGAATTAAGGCTGTGTCCTACAGTGCCCCGGTGGCTTATTGGATTAGTGACCACCCTTCAGCAGCTCAAATCAAAGTCTGAGCAGCCTGACCTTTCACTTGCAGGGCAGTGAAGGTGCCCCTGGTGAAATGAGCTTCCCTCGCCCTGCTCTACTGGTCCATATCACACGAGGAGCGGGCATTTCACAGAGCATGGAGCCCATTCAATGGGGCCGAGGACTTAAGAGCATGCTTGAGTGGGAAGCCTTCCCACCCTGGACACCCCTTTGGAATGTGAAAGAGAAGCCAGCAGGAACGGCCAGGATATGGCCCTGCTGCATCTGGCACACCAAGATTTAAATTAAAATGAGAAAACCTGGGCTGATGTTTTACAAAGACCAAGTTCAGCTCTACATCCCAGCCCTGCTGCTGGTGGGAATATCCATGTGCTGTTTGCTCCTGTCATCTGCATCTCCAGTAAGCAAACTTTTCCTTACAGAAAACCAGATTGAAGAGGATTTCTGAATTTGAAAGCCTTGGTAAAAGGAAAGACAACTTTTAGACTGGCTGGGGTGCCTGTTCTGTCTTTATCCAGTTTACGCACAAAAAGACAACTTCATCCCAAGGTACGAAATGCTTCTGCCACATAGTCTGGACAGACAGGGAAGGAGAGGATGCTTTGCAGTTACTGCCATTTGACAAAAAAGCCACCTCAAAACAACCCTGAACTGTCCAGGAGCACAGGACTTCAGCCTCAGCTCCACCACATTCAGGTAAAGTCTTGCAGAAGGAACTTGGTGAAGAACAGTCAGAACTCGGGTTCAGCCATCACAAAGCACTGGAAGCACAAAGCACAGAGCATTCATTATGCTGAAAAAAAAGAACCCAAACCACTGTTTTTGCTGCTGGATGCCCTTTGGTCACAGAGCTTTGAGCTTGTGACTATTGAGCTGTGCTCTGTAAGTCCCACAAATCCACACTGAAGCACGGAACTGCACCACGCCATGCCAGCCAGTGGGAATGGCACCAAGGATCAGCAGCACTGATCCTGCACGGAAATACAGGCACCAATCCCCTGCAATGACCCAGCACCTGGCCGGGCTGGGGTCGCAGCCAGGAGGCCTGAGGAGTGGCACTGCTGAGGTGCAGGTGTGGCATGACCCCATCGGTTCAGCAAGAAATATTTGCTATCTCGCAGCTGCTGGGAAGCCCTGCTGGAAAGAGGTGAAGTTCATCCAGTCTGGAGGTTGGATAAAGGCAGCACAGCCATCATTCTGAGTTAAGCAGAGAGTATCTCTAAGGAACGATCTGGAGCACCTCAATGGTGAGTGAGAGAGCTCACACATGTATCAGCCCAGCTCAGCCAGGCTTTTCCCTGCTGTGACCAACGCAGGCTTCCTTTGGCCAGTGGGAGCTCCTGCCTTGAAGAATTCAGGCTGGAAGGGCACTTAATGCATGCCAAATAAAAACCAACATAAAAGAACAGAACATGGAATAATATAAGAAATACAAATAATAGCATGGCAGCTTTTGTTCAGCATTAACAGGAGCGACAACAAACCAGGGCAGCCTTCTGTGGACGGAAAGGGAGGGAGCCGGGGCAGGGCAGAGAACTGAGTCCTGGAAGAAGAGAGGTGGCCAGGAAATCCCAAAAGCCACCAGCAACCAGCCTAATGCTGCAGACAGGCCATCCCAACTCCAGAGAGAGCAGGGATGCTCCCAGAAGCTTCTGCAGCCAACAGCCCTTCCTGGACTTCTTGGGAACAGAGGCAACTGCAGCATCCCTTCCAGCTCTTGGCCACAGGGGTGTCTCGTGGCCCCTTGCAAACGGAGAACCCAGCAAGCTACAGCCCTTACTCTGATGTGAATCATTGCTTTATAAGAGAAAAGAAACCCAAGAGAGGCAGGCATTATTCAGCAGCCAGGGTTTCAGAGTTTACAAGGGTTTTTCTCCACTGGAACACCCCTTGGATTTCAATGGGATTTAGGGACTGAAATCTCAGATTCCTCTGAAAGCTCCAGCATACTCAGAAAGAAATCCCAGTGCTTCATCAGCAGAGCAATGAGGCAAACGAAATCACCGACAGCGATGGACATCTCAAGCTGAAGGACAGACCACACGTTAGTTCAATACCCTGTTCTCCTGGGTATCCAGCACCTCTCAGTGCCCCTCAGCCAGGGCTTGCCCCCACCCTGTGTCCCCCAGCCTGGCCACCCCTGCTCCAGTGTCTGGCACAGGGTGGACACACATGGGCTTTCCTTGATCCCAGTGCCCAGGAGCACCACAGCTATCCTCTGACAGCATGTGGCAGCTGCTAGAATGCTTCTGAAGGCAGGCAAGAACAAGCCAACCTCTGCAGACAGCCCTACACAAACCAGCGGGAAATTCCACTTTTCAGCCTTAGCACTGCATTAAATCCTAGGGCTTGGCTCCTTGGATTTATATTCCTCTATGGTTTCATTTTTCCCTAAAAAAAAAAAAAATTAAAAAATCACAAGCTGTTAAGCTTCAAAACTTAATATTTCCTTAACTTGGAGCTTTTCAGCTCAACAGCTCTTAAACGTAAACCTTTTTGACTGAAGTCTCCTGAATTAAGCTGTCTCCAGCAAGTCACCATCTCAAGCCCTGTCTATGGGATGACCGATCCCTTCCCACACCACCACGCTGGGTTTCTGCCCTCTGCCCCAGCTGCTGGCTCAGGGCAGGACCTCACACAAGTTGCATGACCACCCCTGTCCCCACAGCTGGCACATGCCACTGCAGGGGCAGTTCAGGGTTGATGCAGGCACTGAGTGGTGACATCACAGACCTCTCTCTCAAAGCCCTGTGTCGCTGTCCTCAGTGATGGCACGAGTGAATGAGTGACCTTGGAGGAGCTCAGGGTGGGCTGTGAGACAGGACAGTTTCTGAAAACAATGCTGGAAAACCCATGTTGCTACTAATCCCTCTGAAGAGGAACTGTAGCCACACTTTGCATCAGAGCAAGAATACAAAAAATATAATATGGGTGGATTTACACAAAAATACATTGGAACATGGCATTTTTCTGGAACATCAGTGTCACAGAGCAGTAAAGAGACCTCTGGAAGTCCCATTTTCCTGGGGCATGCACAAGCATCTCCTACAAGCAGAGCTCTATCCACTTGGAGGTACAGCAGCAGGGCTTTTATCAGCATTCTGCACCACCACCAAACTGAGGGCTCCAGCCACAGCTTGGCTCTCAAGGACACTTTGCCAAGCAACCCAGAAAGGGGACAGATTCATGGAGCACCAGGTTTGCAATGGTGTCCAAGCTTTTCCTAGAGACCAGGGAAAGGCTGTGCTGCTCCAACAGCAGTGGGTAGGGGAAACTGGAGGAGGAACTGATAAGGATCAGAAGGCTGAGAAGTCTGAAGAGCAGAGAAGGACTAAGCAAGGAGAAGCTTGTGGCAAGATGTAGAACTGGGAATCAGCTGCAAAGGACTATTTAGAACCATGAAGCTAGAGGGAACAAGTAGAAGCATCTCACCTAATTTGAGACCCTAAAAATGAAGCCAAGATCCCCCAATCTCCCTGTCCTTCTGTGCTCTCTGGAGATCACAAGGACTGGCTGGGTGCCCTGCACTAGAGTGGTCCCATGACATGTTATTGCCCTTAGCTATAGTTATTTATTTAAAATCTATTTGCCATGTGGAAAATTGAAAGGAAAGGCTTGAAAGTATGGGGAAAAGATTTAAGGAACAGGGAAGAATGTCCTAAATGCCAGAGGTGGCCTTATTATTAAACTGAAAGCTTTACTCATGAGCTGTAGTTGTGCACTGCTGTTGGTGTCCTCACACACATTTACACACAGGGAACAGCACCACTCGCAGCAGTGCCGAGATAACATTCACTGCCTCAAAATAGCACGTTAAGGGCTGCTAGAAGCCTTTCATCAAGGACATTCTTGGGAAAATAGCACAATTACAAGCTTTGGGACAAATTAAGGAGCAGTGGGAAAAGTTTCATGAACAGGCAAGGATGAAGGTGGCTGCAGCAGTGAAATGCCAAATACCTCAACAGCTTCAATATACCTTCAACTCTCTCTGCAATTATTACTCATTGAAAAAAACCAAAACCAATGTAAAACCTAAGGCTTAACTTGAAAACAGGCAAGAGAAACTGTTTTCTCTTAAATACAGTAAGTCAACAGAACTAGATAGGGCTCAGCAGGCTTCAGGTCCCAGCAATCAGTTGAGTAAAACTGCAGAACCCTTATAACAAAATTGCCTTCAATTAAAAAAGACTGTTTCTAGTACCAGCATAAACTAATCATTGAGGTGAATGAGGTGCATCAGCTGAGTGGCCTAGTTCTGTTGCCTCCTTTTGCCACTTGCAGTTCAGGTGGGGTGATGGCCATGCCCTTGTGCTGGACAAGCCTCTGGGTAGCAGCACCCGGCTCTGGCACGGCCAGCTCAGTGTGGGTGGGCACTGTCAGAGGTGCCCTGCTGAGCATCCCTCCCAGGGTCTCAACTTCTCCCATTCTCACTTTTGACCCTCAGCCACCTTTCTCCCCCTTCTTTTACTCACTGCCCTTTCTTGCTTGTTTTCTCCCGGGATCCCTTTCCCATAACGGCTCTTACGGCTTGGTTGGGGAGAGGTGACAGAAGTGGTGGAAGGAGAGAAGAAAGTTTTTTATGAAAGTAAGGAGAAGAGCAAAAGTCAACTTCATACAACTGGACACAGGCCATACACGTGGCCCCCAGGGCACACATCTTAATTCACATTTGATGTATTTGATCGATTTACTTGGTCCCAATTAGGCACTGCTTAAAACCCACCTATGCAAGACAACCCAAAGGCCAGCCACTGAAGAGCTGATCCAATACTACAAAGAACTGTTCCCAAAAGTGTCCATGTAGGCAAACCAGCGAGTAGCCAGCAGGTTCCCCGTGCTACCTGCAAACAGGAGGACAGGTCAGGCCTCTTCAGGCACACCTGCAAGTCCAGTATCACTTCTCCTGCACCCCATCACACACCCTCAGCTCTCCTTGTTCAGATTGAGAACCAGGCTCAGACAAAGCAATCCTTAATAAATACCAGATCACAAAACCTCCAAACCTCACTCAACACAACTGATTGCACTTGCTGCTGCTTGCCAGAACCTACTGCCCACTAGCCAAGGGCAGGGAATAAAGGCGCTGCACTCCATCCAACGCTGAGCTCCAAACCACCCCATTCTTTTGCAGCTTTTTCTATGACATTTTTAAGTAGGATCCAGTCTTAAACGCCCTTTTGGGAAAACAGTGAGGGGAGTAAGGATCTAGGTGCTGGTTCCACAGAAAGGGAAGGAAACGTTGAGGGAGTTTGGCTGCCAGTCAGTAATGGCACACACGAAAGAGACAGGACATAGCTTGGGGTATCTGGGTAGGAGCATGAACTTAGCCCCTGAGGGACCGTCTGGGTGGCAAGAAGCCCAGAACCACCACCCATCCTGGCCCTGTTTTCCATTACCTCAGCCCACACACACTCCCACCATCCTGCCAGCCACACTCGAGTTGCTTCTCTCCAAAGGCTGCAACAATTGCTGAGCACAGGCAAAATAAAGAGCCTCGCACTCATCACAGCCCCTGGACTCTGAAATGCTACTCTGGCAGGTTTGCTGGATCACAGGGGCAAACAGAACCCCACGACAGACCTAAGGCGGCCACAAGCACTTCTCCTGAACACCCCTACGAATAAGGCACAGACCAAGAGCTCCTGACAGGATGGGATCCTTCTGTTATCACCTCTTCTGCAATGAGATGCCAAGAGACACCAGAGACTGAGACAAAGTAGATCCATATGGAGCAGCTCTATCTGCAGCCAGCCCTGCATGGTTGCACACACCTGCTCAGCTGGCTGGCCTTCCCTTTGTCCCACACACGGGGACACCAACTACCTGGTCACTGTAAGGAATGAAACACTTGCAGAAGGAAATGAAACATGGGAAAAGCCAGGAACAGACAGGTTCTGCAACAGGAAAGGCAGCAGCAGGGGAAATTCACGAACAAAGGGAAGGTGAAGGGGCTGCTACCTGGAGAGGCGTTTCACCATCCTGTAAAGGGAGGTGAAGTTGTTTTCCCATCATGGCATGAGAAAGTATCAATGCATTTGGCTGAGGAGCTCCATGCTCTCGAGCTCCAAGCTCTCAAAACGAGGATCAGGATCACACAGGGGCTCAGAACCCTCCACATAGCTATTGACTACAGCTTTGTTGCCATCATTACCATGGCAAGAACATGTTTCAACTCTGCAGAAAAGTCAAGAGCAGTACTTCAACAACCCACATCTGTTTTTTGTCTCTTCTCTTCAACAGGTATTCTCACATTGAGCTTTTTCTTGTATCAACCTTTGAGGCTCTGTTCAAAGGGAAAAAAACTGGCAGCTGCATGTGAATATCCATGAGGAAACAGCTGCATCCAGTCACTGGATGGCCAGTCCCAAAAGGAGCCAGGGTTTGGAGATGTGACCAGCACAACAGCAGAGGGAGGGACAGGGCCCCACAGCCAGGAGTGGGCAGCCCATGAACACCCCTCATGACTCCCTAAACTGGCAGGAAACAGTGGGTGAGCTAAGCAGGGCCAAGTGATGTTGTTTTTATGCCATGAGGGTGCCTCTAAGATGCCTCATCATGTTCAACAGCAGCCGGACAACGACTTGACCTACGCTGTACCTCAGCACCAGCACAGCACTGATCTCCTTTAGAGCTGCCCACACAGGCTCCAGGTTCCCCCTGCAATGCTTGTGCAGTGTGGCTGCACCCCAGACCCGCTTTGGTCCGACACCTACAGACAGACGACACCCCGGCTTTCCTTAAAACTTTAATGATCAGAATATTTTATTGGCTAGAAAGGCTCTTGCTGAAATTACTGTACAATTTTCACTTCTTTCAGCCAAAATTGAGGGCAATTTTGCTTAAATAAGCCTGTCTGTGCCATTAGCCTTATTTCACCAGGGAAATCTGCTCTCACTTGTGCACATGACATCATCTATTGACATAACCCCACCAAAACAGGCATTTCAAACCCTTAAGACTCTGCCATTTCACATGCTGCAATTATACTCAAGCTTGAACGAATCTTTGACTCAAGACTTGCGCCGTTTTGCTTCTCTATCAAGCGCTTCACTTGGCTTTGTTTTCCCCAAAAGAACTATTTACTTCTGGAGACTTGCACTGCTTTCCACTGCACCCAGCATCTCAACTATAGGACCTAAGGGTTTTATAACAGCAAACTTTGTATTTTCAGTGGCAATTTTGCAAACCAAACTGAACATCCTACCTACACAACCTGTAGAGAATGCTCAGAAAAAGGGACTCCATGCCCAACCAGCACAACCCAGTGTGCTTACATGTCCTGCAAAGCCAACTGCTGCAGGACCCAAGGGTGCAAGTCCTCCAAGTGGAGAAAACCTCAACCTGTTAAGGTCTTTACTCTCCCTTAGGGGTGTGCTGCTGTGAGGAGCACAAGTCAGCTGCATTAATTCTCTAACACAGCAAGGATTAAAGCCAGGTTTAATAGTTGTCATACAACTGTTTATATGTTTTCTTAGTATTCTTCCAGTCCCCATCCCATTACTGCAGTTACTGTACACAAGATGGAACAGTCAAGCACTGGAAGGGACACAGCACTGGAACAGCAGCTTTGAGGAGTCTCATCCTGAAGGCACGACATCCATGCTTTCCTTCGTGTCAAAGCCCCTACGCCCTTTTGCAGTTTTTACTTCACGTGACAAGAATGGCCCAAAATTTTACCCCTGCATCTTAGCATCACACATAGGCAATAATCAAGAGCAGAGGACACAAGAGGATTACCTGCCCATCTAAGCTTTTAGATTTTAGAAGTGGAAATTAGTCTCAGCATTCCCAGGAATTTACCCACAGGCTCTGATGTTGGTAAGTGAGCTCTCCAGGCACACCCTACAGCATTCAAGCTAATTCTTTCCTCCACAAAACCCTCACAGGAGTCATTACATCAGGCAACCTCAGACTCTGCAGCTCCTCAGAGGAACAGCACAGCCAGCAAATCCCAAATCAAAAGTATTGCAATTTTACAAGTGGAGTCCCAGGCCCCATAAACTCAGTAGTTAGAGAGAAACCATAAACCAAAGCGCAATGAAACAGGTCAGAAACTGAGATGCAGGAAGGGCTGTTTTAGGCAATTACATAATTAGTGGTCAAGAATAGACCAAGACTAAAGACAAGAATAAAGCCTTGCTTGCCACTCAAGTCTTCTCACTAATCATTTGCTCAAGTAGCTCCAAAGCTTATGGAACTGGAGTTGTTTTTGAAGTTGACAACACATGAGGACAGCTTACATGTACTTGGTAAAGCAGCTAAAATACTCAAAGGTACTTCCTCAGAGAACTTTAAAGCCCCATTATCTCTGGGTTCAGTATGCAGACTCCCCCAGTCCATAAAGAAAGAAACAATAGTACTTTATTAAAATACTAAATTTTATTTTTTTCCACATACATTTAGTCTCCCCACCATTTCCATTTGTCTGACCACCACCATGCCTTATCAAAACATTCCATACATACTTAAAATGAAGCTGAGGGTGGAGTCCCGTCTTTAAAAACTAAACAGGCATTTTGGACAACACATTCTTGGCAAGGTAATCTGGATGACATTTATCAGACACAGGAGGGAAAGCTCTTTCAGCATTTGTAAAAAGAACAGCCAAATAATGGTTACAGAAATAAGACTGCAGATTTTAATGAACTGTTTAAACTGTTTTCTTTTCTTACAGAGTCTGTCTCCATTGCCAGAGAGCTTGAATGACCTGGAAGTGTACACAAAAAGTTAGAAATTGAAATCTGTTTTTCAAATTATTTTTAGTTTACTATCTCCACTTCATAAAACTTGACAATACATTATATTAAAAAAATACACCTCTTTCAGAGAAAGAAACATTGAAAGCATGACATTGGGTCCTTCTGCTAGAAGACTGTTACTCACAGTAGGTCACAACAGTAAGAATTCAGTGAAGGTGAGCGAGGATGGGTGTGGACCAGCTAGGCAAATACTGGCTGAACTCTGCCTACCCTGGCTAATGTCACAGCAGCTCCAGTGGCTGAGGCTGACTGCTTCTCAACATTCCTTCAAGAACATATCAATTTGTCCATCAGACAAGCTTACTCTGAACCACTGAGGGAAGCAGGAAAGCATAAGGCATTCTGTCACTGGAAAAAAATTAACTTAAAAGGAATTTTGATAGGAAAATCTAAGACACATTTTCAGCTTAGTCTGTGTTAAGAAATAACTAATTCAGAAACTTGCTTCCTGATACCACCTTTTGGTTTGTGCTCTTTTAAGAGCTCAGTTGATTTTGGGAGAGAATGTAGCACGAGTGCCATAATCTCCATCACAGAACAGCTCCCCCTCCCAGACACCCTCCCCCAACAAAGGCCTGAACAGCAGACTGGCCTAGGTGGCCAAATTCAGCAGCAAGGAAAACCACAGCTCATTTCCTTAGCCAATATGGTGCCAAAAGGAAAATTCTGGGGGTTTAGTAAGCAAGAGATAATTTACCAACCATATAAAAGCTAGAAAAATGTAATAAAATATTAGCTTTCCCATCTTAGCCAACTAAACCCTTAAAACCATTCCTATTTATTTAATCTGAAGTATTGTTTGTGGTTTGTAACCCTTTGAAACAGTCTAAAGCTTATAAAGATTAAGAAGTGGAAAAGAATCCCTAAGTCAGATTATAAAAATTTTTGGACTTTTTAAAGCTCTGGTGACTTCCCTTACCTTCTGGTCCTCCGTCCTGAAGCAATTCTTAACGTAGTTGGCAAATTTGGGCTCCAGCTTTGGAAGGGTAGTACCCTATTGGGAAAAAAAGCAAGCTTTAGGATATGCAGGTCATTTAACGCTTTAAATAAATAACCTATGAAGCTGAAACCCTTTGCAACACGTGGAATTTGAACTCACCTTGCAACTTCCCACACTAATCTGCTCTAAACCATTTTATAAAGTTTCTCTACCATAGCCAGGTATTTCTCACAGGAGTGGCTACACACAGAGTTGCTGTCCAAGACTCTTTGCTGATGCTGAGGAGCACAACAGCAAGCGTTCACCACTTCAATAACTTTGTAGCCAACAGCCCCCTGCTACACCGATAAACTAGAACTAAATCCGCATTTATGGACTCTTACTACAGCATGCAACCTGAGATTACCCTTCACAGGTAGGTTTTTAACTCCAGCTCTCTAAAGCCAAACACCAACTGTCCTCCCACCTATCCTCTAAAACTCACTAATACACTACTCATACACTACTGCTATTAAAGAGCTGTTCTAGAAACATTTCCTTGTAATCCCTGGAATTGTCTTTGCACATGCTCAAATGTACAAGGCAGATTCAGTTAATGGTTCATAGATACAGGTTTATTATCATGGCTCCTAGTATCTCCAGGGAAAATACTACAGCATGCTATTTTAGGAGACACTGATTTCCTTTCCCATGTCCCAAGAGAAATACTTTCCAATTTTTCAGGTGCATCAGTTGAAATATCCCATGCCAATGAGGACAGCACACTGAGCTGCTACTCAACACACTGCACAAGGCAGCAATTTCTGTTCAAAGGAAACAGCAACATGAGGAACATTTGAAATTGCACTACTGCAACCAGAAAGCTTGGATTTGGCCACTGTCTTACCTCATGCTTTTCTTTTAGCTTCCTGACACCTACTGAATACCAGAGTTCTGCTCTAAATCTAGTGTGCCATAAATTTAAAATCTGTTAACTTACTGGCTGTCAGCTGGAGTCCTGTGTACACAGAATGCAGACATCCCTTAATAAGGGGTACTCCAGCACCATCTTGAAAAAACATTACATTAAGCTCCCTGCCACAGTGCTTAGACAGCATTTCCCAGTAAAAACTCTTCAGCACCAGCTAATGTATTTTGAAGCTCTTCTTTGCCAGTTATCTGCGCTGCATGCTTCCCTCTGCAGGGACATGCCTACTGTGAGCAGCTCAGCCACTCGTGCTTACACTGCAGAAACACCACCAATCATGGCTCCTGAGTCATCCCAAAGCACCACAGCAGCATCCAGGGGTTATTGTGACCCACCAGGATGGGCTCATCCTTCATGTCAGGCTCACAGTCCAGGGCTGTGCACTTCCATCCTCATCACAGCCTGTCATTGCTCCCTCTGCATCCACCCTGTATTTAATCACTTCTGGTCTTGTTTTGCATTCCTGCAACAAAGCAGCCTCAATACACTAACAATCTAAGCAGAAGATTACTCTAATTCTTTAGGTGACCTTTGTTTGCCCTTGTATGGGATTAATCTTGAACTAAAAAACCCCATCAGCAAACCAACCATTTTTCCTAGCACCTAGATGAGCACTTCTGAGCCAGCCAAGTACAAGCAGTCAGGTCCTCACTCCCATCTGCTACGAGCACAGGGGTACTCAAAACACACCCCTTGCTTGCACGTGCACTTCCACCCCTGGCTAAGGACAAAAAGAATCACCTTCTACACCCAACCAGCCTAGAACTGAATTTTTTATTTTATACTTTAATAGCAGCTAAGAACACTACTCACAAGTGTGACCACCAAGTGCTAGTCATAGCTGGTAACACCCAGAACAAGTGACTGCCCTGCCACCTTTAAAGGGTGAAGCATCCACTGAAGGGAGAGTCAACCCCATATTCCTCCAGAAAGCAAACACTTTCAGGTCCTTAGCAATGCATCAGCTCTTATCACCCTCAAGCACCTATCTCCCTCTTCTGGATGCTAACGAGCCTTACAAGCACTGGGATACTGCTTCAAGACCAAGGCATTCCAAGCATGTGAGGAACTCACTCCACTTTACTTTAGTAACCTAAAAATGTATATATAACACTAGTTAAGTCATCTTTAGAATAAATATCCCCTAAAGTTTTTTGTGTTTGCTTTGGTTTTTTTTAAATTTTAACGGCAACAGTTCACTAAGAAATACCAAATTGCTTATCAGCACTACAGGAGGAATACAGAAACAAAGTGGGTTTGCTTCTCAGGAGTACAGAGGCTTTTTTGGTACCCAAATGTGTTTTCATTTCTCTGAGCTTTAACATCAACACACACTGATATTAACAGCACACCAATCAGCAACATCATAACCATTTCTTAAAACATCCAATTTTTCTCATCTGTGGAACTGTAAAAATAAGCCTTCCTTCCAACAACTCACCTTATCTACAGATGCTTGCATTTTTGCTTTTATCTCCTCTAACGACAGAGGGACTTTTGGTGTTTTTGGAGTTAGAGTTTTATCCTTCTTGGAATCTGGAGTCTGAAAATTATTCATTTCATTAGTAATTTGCACATAAAACTACTCAGAATGTAAGATAAATTTTAAAAAACAAGGTAACATATTAAGAGGCTACTGTAGATTCTATATGGAACA
The DNA here is from genome assembly GCA_013397975.1 of Machaerirhynchus nigripectus. NCBI lineage: Eukaryota > Metazoa > Chordata > Aves > Passeriformes > Dicruridae > Machaerirhynchus > Machaerirhynchus nigripectus. Next base: position 221,257 of record VZRQ01002238.1, read on the forward strand.
GAAGAACAAGCTATCACATTGATAGTTCACATAGTTTTCAAGAAGTCACAAAACCTGAATTCATGCTTCCCACACATTCCTCAGAAGCATGAAAAAGAACAATTTTGGAAGTCTGTGGTTATTAAAATTAGCATAGCTAGTATCTTATGTTTCTGGGCAGGTGCCTCCACAGCTCTTTCTCTCAATAGAAATGAAACCAAAAATAGCTAGAATATTTGGTGATTCAGAGTTGACTCCACATCTGCAGCCAGATTAGGTCATGCTTTAAAAGGCACACCTGCACTGCTTTTCAGATGCTATCCTGCCATGTACCCCACGCTCATTGCTGTATGAACCTTCCTGGCATCACGCCTGAGTACATGCAGCAAGGAGAAAGGGCACGGTTACACAGCCCTGAACGAGAAACTGGCAGTCCTCAAGTGGGTCAGTGCCATGAGAGCCCCTCAGCAGCAGCCTCCAGCTGATCTCCAGTGGAAACACACTTGGCAGTCACCCTCCTGTGCAAGGTGCTGCACAAAAACAATCGATTCAGTGGTTCAAACTGAAGATTTACCAATACTGCCAAAGGACAGCGTGTCTGATTTCAGAGCTTGGCTGTTGTAGGTATATATTGATCAGTGAAGAGTTTCACAGAGAACATGAAGCAGTGAACAGTACCCTCAACATGCTTCATATTAAGATTAAAAAACCTAACTTGAGTGTTAGTATGCTGTTTGAAGTTACCATTAGGTAAGAAAACTAGCTTCCACACTAGAATAAACCTTTGTTTTACTCAGTTGTTTTCACTCACTTTTGATTTAGATGCTGGTGTGGATGGCTTAGAATCTTTTCCATTTTGCTTTGCTTTCTGCATATTTTTTCCTGCAACCTCACGAACAGGCTGAAAAGAAAGCACATGAGATTAATTTGTCAAATGAACTGCAAGTAGACTCAAGATAGCATGTAACAGGAACCCAAAGGAAAACCTGTTGGTGCAGTACAGAAACATACCCCAAAACAAGTTGTTATAATACCATACAACTATGTGGGACTCCTACTACATTTTCCTTAAATATATCACCTTTCCTTATATATTAACATGCATCTTTGGGGGGCAGATATTGCTTCAAGATTAATTTCTGGTGGCACTGCAGTTCCATGACCTCATTCAATGCTGGTTTTTTTCTGTAACACAACCATTACCTCATTTAGCATTTCATCCAGAAATATTGTCTGGGATGTGCATGGGACATGATACCACACAAACGTTCAAGATATGGAGTCTAACATTCCCATATAAATCAAGGGACCATTTTGTTCAGTCACCCTGGATTATACCAGATGGCAGGAATCTGCAGTTCAGACTGTCTTTACCGGGCCATTGTGCACTATCATCTATGGAAATTCAGCAGGGACAGAGCAGCACATGGTGAAGTACAACATTAAACATTAGTTTTAAAACAGTAGATATGAACATAAGAATTCAAGCCAAAGTACACAAGAAAATGCCTCCCTTCTCCCTGTGCAGCTGCCCTGCTGTGCGTTCACTGCACCACCAGATGGCACTCGAGGCCTGATGGAATGGCACATCCCAGCACCTGCCTGTCGCTAACTTCTTTCGGAGGCTCACACATTTACAGTTTTTTGTATTTAAAGTCGCTAAAAAATCCTTTCCACAGCATGCAGGACCGAAGCTGCAAAGCACAACCCACTGTGAGCAGGATTTCGTTTGCTACCCAACAGCCATCCAGGCCCACATCAGTCTGACAGCTGCACGCCTGTGCTGATAAAAACCTGATCCCCGCTTTGCGGCCAAGGAAATAAAACATGGACTGGATGGATGCACATTGACATGGAAGTGTTCTCACCTCTTAGTACAGTTTCTTTACACAGACTGAGCTAAATCTAATGCATCCCCCATTCATGCATTCCAGACAGCTGTGCTAAGACTCACTGATTTAAGGGACAACCTGCCAGATTACTGTTGTATCACAGTGTTAGCCACTTACTTTCTTTATTGGTGCTTTAATTTCTTCCTCATCATCCTCCAAGTCATCCTCATCACTACAATTAGAAAAGAAGTCACCATAACTCAAGATTGACATGAGGAACTGATCTTCCCCCTCCCTCCCAATAAAACATTTTATTCATGAAGGAAGCAAGCAATCTTTTGAAGTTTACCTTATACCTTAACACATGGCCAAGTGCTAGGGCAAGCACTACCTTTAAAGCAGGTAAATACATTCCCTCCTCTTTAATACTGAAGGGATGTCTCCTAGGGACTTCCACAACTATTGTTAGAAGTTAATGAGTAACAGGAAGCCAAGTGTTATAAGCCACTACAACATATCTGAATAACATTAATTTAGATAGCATTGCAGAGATAAATAAGGCAAGTATGCTTTTTCCATAGCAAAGATACAGCAGCCTTTTCATTTAGCATCCAGTTATGTCACACAATTCATATTCTGGAAGTTAACCCTGTATTTCAAAATACATTATCAAAATAAGAATACGTACTCATCATCGTCATCCTCATCTTCATCATCATCCTCATCATCTTCTGCTAGTTTTGGCTTTTTCTTTAAAAAAGAAAAGTCTGTTAAGTGTTGATACCATTTTGTGGTAATAAAGAGCAACTGTCATCCAAAACAATTGTGGCACAAGCACAAGACTATCTTCCATCAAGTTAGCTAACCCAGGAATCACAGCTGCCAAGTCCAAAGCTATTGACAAGTTTACTGCATTTGCTCAGAGCATATGAACCTTTCCTTCAGCAGTTTAACTCTTGCAGTACACTGATGTTTGTACCAGAACCTACAATTACTGCAGGGGACAGAACTTCCACAAAAGTAGCCATTATATTCATCCCTCCAGCAAAACTTTGGGAGCTTTCTATACTTAATTACACTTCCATAATTTAGTACAGAATCATCCCCTCCCACTTATTACAGCAAGCCATCTAACTGCTTACTCCTAGAGGCCACATTAATACCAAACTAAAAGAAAATGCTGTGAACCAAGTGACTGCAAGTCCATATACCTGTGGTGTTTTAGCTCCTCCTCCACTTGCTGGTCTCTTTGTTGAAGCATTAACAATTTTTGTATCATCTTCCTCCTCATCTGATTCTGGTTCTTCTTCTAATGCTGATAAAGCAAAAGCAAAGTGTAAAAACCTCAGCTATAAACAACAGGTAAAGCAAGACTGCTAGTAAGAAACAAAGAGTGTCACCCACAACTGAGTAGGTTTGGTCTTGCTGAGGTGCTGAATTGATAGGGGAAAGCTTTCCACTAGTGACCTAACCACTGACCAGAAGTTTTCCAGCTGACTACATGTAGATAGTACTACAGGGAAATCCAAAACGGGTGAACAACCACCACACACACTGGTTGGAACACTCCTTACACACAACAGACCACAGAAAGTTAAAAATAACGTGTTCTCCATTCCTAAGGAGACACATTTAAAAACTAATAGAAAGACCAAAGACAATTCTCCAAAGAAGAAGGCTAGTCCTGGGTTAGTTTAGTTAAAAACAAAAACTATTTCATGGGTATTCTTCTCACACTCAGCTGATAAGCAGAAAGCCAACAGTGGGACACCAACACCCACTCTTAAGGGGAGAAGTCCAATTACAAGGCTGACAAACGCCCCTTATCCATACAAAACAAGCAGCAAGCAAAGGCATGCAAGCACTCCTCTGAACTTCGGCCCTACAGCCACTTGGTGCTGCCGAGAACGTGACTTTAGGATTCAGAGGGTCAGTACCAGCAAATGCACTGCTGGAGGCACCAGCTACACATCCCCCGAGCTGTGCTGGTGCTGCCAGGATGGAGCAGGGACCAGCCGTACGTACCTACGAGGTGCTGACCGCTGACGTAAACAGGCCCTGAACCACACTTCAACCTCAACACCACCGGTGGTGTGATCTCGAAGCCGCCTAACGAGACCTGTGGGACAAAGCATTGTTGGTCAGTAGAATATTCCAGAGAAGGGTACTCAACAGACACTCCATCCAAGTGTAAATGAGCACGAACACCTGGAGACTCCATGGCTAACACAGTTACTCCAAGTTCCCACTGACAGAATATTCTGTGAGTGTTAAGAGTCAACTCAGGGTCAATAAGCCACCAACAGGGCTTTACTACATTCGTTGCTTATCCTAGTTAAGCACACCAAGGCCAGACCAATACACCTTTGTTTCTACTCCACTTGGCAGCAATGTCAATTTGAACATTAGCCATCCCACCTGCCCCCAGAGTTGTGTAGTTCTACTTGTACATTATCAGCAACTGAGTCAAACTACATTGCAGACAGCAGAAATGACAACAGGGTGCCCTTACAGCAACAAAGAATAGTGATCACCTGAAGAGCTTGGGACCTACAGAAAAAACGAACTGTTCTCATCCCAGGTTTAAAGCAAGCAACACAGCCTTCAGATGCATCTGCTTGCATGTGCCCAGACTTGTGTATATATATAGATAACATGCATAATTACTATCACCTAAAAAAAGTGTTATTTGAACAATTCCATTACCTCCAAATGACTAAAATAACTCTACTAGGCACAAAAAAGATGTATGTACTTACTACCACCAAAACAGACACTTGTCTGAATACACTGTTCAGTTTCACTAAATTCAGTTGACCCAAGCAATTTTAAACTTGTTTCTCACTAGAGACCAGTATTACAGTAGATTTTCCCAAGTTTTTGCACTTACTGTAGGCTGCACTGACATCTTCAGAGATGCCAGTACTACTTTAGTAGGGTTGCCTTCATAGTCCAGTGCTTCTGCTTCTACAATGTGTAATTCATCTTTGGCTCCAGCTCCTAAAGTAACCTGTGAAGTCAAGAACAAGGCAGAGTCTGAGCATCTTCCCATATATTTTAAAATCTTCAAAATTCCATTCACTGTTCTCCATCAATTAATACTGAAATCTGCTTTTGTAACTACTAATGATTCAATCACACTCCAGCTCAAGCCAGTACCCTTTCTCCACAACACTGAAATTTCCAAGGTGCACCACCAGGCATGTTTTGATGACAGTGAAATCAGGCCATTTGCTGCTGGATCGCTGCTCTGAAATGAGGCAGTGGCAAGTTTAGTCAGCCCTATAGCTGGTCCAGGGAACGAAGCACAAACACATTATCTCTTCGACAGAATCACAGCCTATAGCCTTCCCCTTCCTGCCATGTTCCATCTGCCAATTGCTTCCCTTTATCACACTGTGCACTTTCTGCTTACCTAATGTTCACTGAGGAGTCAAGTCTAACACCAGCTTAGCTGAATACTGATTTATGCACATGCCTTTCGCTTTAATTCACCACAGACTGCGAACTGCTGTCCCAAGGCATTTCTAAACCCAAGTGCCTGGTTTCCTTACTCTTGAGTAAGAGTCTGGCACTTTCGGAAGAGTCAAAACTCATAGCCACAAGGAGACAAGTGAGTGACAGACATTGGTCAGGCCTGAAATTCCAGTTCACTGAACCTCCAGCCTCTCAGACAGGACTACATGCAGAAGATGTGAAAACCAAGAATCCCTTGTACTACAACTATTCCTAATAGCAGTGCACAAGGCTCTGGTGCTTCCTTTCCTAAAGGCCATACAAAGAAAGCTTCCCAACCCCCACAGGAGACGTGGGTGTGAACACTTCAGGCAGAGGCATACAACTTCAGTTTCCATTCTCCAAGAGCTGAGCTTTAAGGAGGCTGTAATGGTTCACACTTAGATTAATCAAACTGAAGGCTGGGAAATAGAATATTGGATTCACTACTTCTGGCAAATTTTGTTATTAGCAATTTAAAGAGGTAAAATTGCAGCTCTGATCTCACTTCTCAAATGTGTTGTCAACAACACCGAATTGTTCAGCTACCAGGACAGAAATTTCACAGCATGCCCTCCACCCCCTACTACTCCTGTCATTTGCCCCAGTGCAAGTAATACTACAGCATTTACTCTTCACTTATTTCCTGTGTGTTTGGCAAGCATCCATGCACGTGGTTTAATTTTTACACTGAAGGAATTCCCACTGAATAAATAGGTAACGAAGCAGTGACCATCCCTGTTTTTAGCTCTCATTACTAAGACATATTCAGAAATTCACACCACTTTTACCTCCTGCATCCATCCTCTTCTTTTTCACTGTTACCCCCTTTTCTCCCCATCTTGCTTTACCTCATGCCCAAATCCATCACCACACTTGTACTTTAACAGGCACTCTAATCAGAAGAGATGCTACACGTAATTTTGAAAAAGTAAAAAAATAGAAATTTTGGGTAAAACCATACAAGTATCACTACTTTTACCTGCAAAACAAACATTCTGATACAAGAACTTTGCACATGGACTTCCCTACACATACTTTTTTGTTATATTCTTCCATCAGAAGAAACTGTATTTAAGAACAAACTATTTATTGTCAAGTCCAGGCTGTACTTTTCATCGTGTACAAGGATGGTAAACACATGACTCACACTATGAGGTGTTTGGAGATCATTATTATGCAAGTGACCTCCAGGAAGCAATTCTGCTGTAGGAATTGGTCCACAATTTTAAGACTTCCAGGTATCAAAGCATCTCTTTAAATTTAAATAAACATAGCAATCAGCAACAGAGATGCTATAACTCTTCAGGATCTTGTCTTCGAAGTCAGCGCACACTACTGTTCTGCTACCCAAAAAAAAGATGGGTCAGTCCAGAACGAAAGCCTTGAAACATTGTGTCTGATTTGTGTGGCACCAGAAAGCTCCAAGGACACATCCAAGAACTCTCCAGGCGTCTGTGAGATGAGTTATCTGAATGGAAGATGGGGTTTCCCAGTTACATCCTTGGAGAGGGCAAACCAAGAACAAAATTCAAAACATAAACCTTCTGCCTTATTTGGATTTACTTATTATCTGCTTCTGGGAAAGAACAAGAACTGGAGTTATGTTTGGGAACACACTAGAATGGTTTTCAAAATAAAGTTTCTAGTAGTCTACAGAAGTGTGCCTATGTATGAGTCTTATAAATCTATCCTTTCCCCTGTGCTCCTGTAGCATCTGCACTATTTGCATCGGGGATCCCTGAGTGTATTGTTTGGCATTTAAATCCATTTAGTGTGTATTTATTAACCTACTGTGAGTTGATTCCTAATATTTTCCAGCCTTGCATTGCTTGCTGTCAACAATGAAAATCCGTGGAGAAACTTTTTCAATACAGAAAGTATCTGAAATTACAGTATATGCTCCACTGCCAATAAGAGATGGTTCTAAACACTTATGTGACATTTATCACTAGAAGAATTAAGACTGGAGAAACAAATGACGCGTTAAAAAACTCACTTCTTGCATCATAGCACACCACTACATTAAAAATGTTAAGTTAAAAACCAAACACTACTTGCCGTTCTCAGAGACAACTGATGCTCATTTTCTTCATCATCTACTTTAAACTGATACTCCTTATCCGCTTTAAGCTCGCAGCCTGTAAAAGGACAATTTACTCGTAAGTCTACTGTTTTATTTAAGACGCAGGTATCTGCTAACCACTTATTTTGCAACTTGCTGCTCCCAGGTCTTGTACTTGCACAGAGAACTAGCGGCACTCTGGGCACGCACGCAGCGGAACACGTGGGGTGAGGAAAATCCCAGGCGAGTGCGCGGCCTACTGCCGACCACGCAGCTCCCCGCGCGGCCCGTTCAAGCCCAGCGGCCTTAAGACCATCGCCGCCCAGCGTCCCTCGCGGTGCCCGGGGCGATGCCACCTCCGTAACCGCCCGCTGGGGGCGGCCGGGCCTGCCCCGGGGCGATGAGCGGAAAGGCGCGCGCGGCCGCGCGGCGCTCCACGTGCTCCGCCTCCGGCCGTGCTGCCATGTGCTCCGCGGGCACTCCCAGCGCGCCGCGTCCTTAGGAACGGCCGGGAGACACCGGGAACAAAGCGCGGAACAAAGCGGGACGGGCCCCGCCACGTGTGGGCCGCGCGCCACGTGGGGAGAGCGCGCGGGAACGACCGCGGGTGCCGCGCGGGAACGGCGCCGACAGAGCC
>VZRQ01002238.1:229554-263052 GCA_013397975.1 Machaerirhynchus nigripectus
GGGCCGTGTCCGTGTGAGGGGTCCTGGTCCCGCCACGCCGGGGCCGGGGCCGGGGCCGGGGCCGCCCCGGGCCGCGGGGAACCGTAGCCGTCCGCTGCAAGGCCGCGCAACACGTGGGGCAGAGCGGTGGGGGCATCGCAGCCATTCCGCTCCAGGGCCGCGCAGCACGTGGGGCACAGCGGTGGGGGCGCGGCCACAGCCCCGGCCCTGGCACCGGGCTTGCAGCCGCACCAGCCCGAGCTGCTCCGCTGGCCGCAGAGCCCTGCTGCAGTAGAACGTGCTCTCTCCTCACTCTCTGCCGGGAGCTGGTTGCTGCTGTCACCTTTGACTAAAATAATAAAGGAAAGAAAGCAGCCCCTTTCCTGCGCATTACGTGGTAAGATGAGCTCCCATCCCGAGCTACTGCTCCCTGTGCCCCGGCCAGGGACAAAAACACTGTGGGAACCCCTTTTTCAGCTGGTGTGTGATGGGAACAAACCATTTTTTAATGTGAATTAGCACACGGGGAAATCTGTCACAACAAAATTAAAAGTCACAGGGTTATTTTATACTTAGAGCTAGTAGCCCTGGAAAGAGTTGTTTGCCTCAGCAGTGGGAGCCCATCACTGGCCCCGGGCTGGACTCGCCATCCGCACGTTCCAGGCCATCGGGGTCTGAGCTGCACAAGTCAGGTCCCTTGTGTGCTAGTCTCACACTTACTCTTCAAAAATAAAAGTATTTAGGCTCTTGGTGCTCTTATCTCTCCACTGATTTGAAATGTGTAACTTTCAGTCGAGTTACCTTCATTCACATTCATAAAGGAGCAACATTAGATGATGTGGCTGAAAATGAGACAAACAGAAGTGAAAAATAACTGACACGGTGGGAAAATGAAACTTACCCTGTCCAAGATTCCCCTTCCTCACTCTTCCTCGAAGCCGACCCCTTTGCAAACAGCAAATACAGTTCCACAGAATATACATCCAGCTTAGTTTTGAGTGTAAAGTCTCCTATTTGAAAAATACAATTCACTTTTTCAAATCAGAGACTACCTGAGCGATGGTTTCACCAGGATATGATCCTCTACAATCCTATTAACATTAAGGCAGATTGTCCACTGAGGTGTTGTCAGGTGGATTGCCACAGGCTGACTAAAATTCAGTAATAGTTAATTTGTGTGTGAAAACAAGGTGCAGGAATAAATCAGAGTGCAGCTTAGCACATGAGTGAGGACAGGCAGGCAGGGCCCTGTGGGGGCAGGCTCAGGCTGGAGATCAAGGAAAGGTTCTTCCCCCCGAGGGTGCTGGGCACTGCCCAGGCTCCCCAGGGAATGGGCACGGCCCCGAGGCTGCCAGAGCTCCAGGAGCGTTTGGGCACTGCTCCCAGGGATGCCCAGGCTGGGGTTGTTGGGGTGTCTGTGCAGGGACAGGAGCTGGACTGGATGATCCCTGTGGGTCCCTTCCAGCTCAGGATATTCTGTGATTCTGTGATTTACTAAATCTGTCATTTACTTAATTGTAACCCCTTAAAATCTCACAAGGAACCAGAGAACAAACAGTGTTTATTTCATTTCCTAACATTTGGTTTGGTTAATTTCTTATTATCTTTACAAAGTAATTACTGCTGAGGGTGGCCCTCAGGATAGGAAGAGTGCAGCTATGGAGAAGATACACACAGGGATCTGTGATGCAGCAGAGGCAGAAATCTCACCAAGTGCAGTGGCTGGTGTCCCTGGCAGAGAGAGGCATCATTAACTGATCAGATGTCTCAGCCTTCAGAGCCGTGCAGCTGCAGATGAGATGCATTTGTTTGTTTTGGCTTGAAATTGGGAACTAGTGTCAAAATTTAAAATGAAATTATGGCATGACCCGAATGTCAGACTGGAGCTGGAAGGTGAATCCTACATGGTAATAGCGGAGGGGAAAGAATTACATTTACGTGGTGTAGTGGCAACAGCAGGACATGGCTACTGCTCAAACCTACCCACAAACCTGCCCCACAGGGCACCGAGCAGCTCACAAACACTGCAGCTCCAGAAGTCCACCCGGGTCTGTTGGAGGGAACAGTGCAACCACAGCACGTCCTCCTGCAGAGTCGCTTTTAATTCAATTACAGTCCTCCATTACGGAGGAAATAAATGTGGGAGGAAACAAAGGACAGACACAGAGAAGCAAAACAGGGGTAGGAAGTAGGAGATATACGCTTACTGCGTCTCGTTTGGCTCCATAGGGCTTTAGGAGGTCTGTCATATATCATGACATTTATTATTTCTGCCATGTACTAGGATGAGGAGTCCATTACAATATCGATCATTTTACTTTGCTCAGCTCTGTGCTGTGTAATACTGGGCATAGCAGAAAAGGCTTACAAGTGATTTAGAAACAGCCATACAGGGACAACTGAGGGAAAAAACGGAGTTTCCCTTAATGGAATTCTCCTTTTAGTGAGCTTTTACAAAACTTAGGAAATTGTATTTTGAGCATGGTTAAAACCACAGCACAGTTGCAGTCAAGCAATCAGAAGCTATAGAGACAGTAAAGATTTCCTATGCAATCTTAATTTACACTCTGACATAATGAAATAATCTTCAGCTGCCCTGCCCCATGGATGTCACGTAACCTCTTCACTGGGCTCCTCCTCCCTTCACTGGTCAATAGTTTCTGTCCCAGTGAACTAAGGGCCAAAATCTTAAATGGCATCAAAACACTTACCCTTCTTGATCTCAAAAAGAGATCATTTGCACACCAGAAAATCCAAATACTTCATTTTAGCCTGAAATAACTGCATATTGCTGTCACCAGATGGGGCAGCAAGAGGCAGGTGCTAGCTGTCCTCATCCCTATGGATTGGGGAACCAGCAAGAGCAATGTGCTGTCCGGGCACTGCAGTGGCAGCAGGGACAGAGCCGCCCTGCTGGGTGCCAGGCAGCCTGTGCCCTGAGCACAGGTGAGAGCTGCATCTCCTGGGGGCTGCTTTGAGAAGATTTGGCCTTGCTTTTGTAATTTCCCATCACCTCCAGGCTGGTTTGCATCCAGCTCGGGACAGGGAGCTGAGATGGAGGGACCATCCTTACCTGGTTGTCTTCTTTCTTACCCACAGTCTGCTTTTTACTGCTGATCCTGCTGTAAGAGTCGCTGGAAGTGTTCTTCGTCTTCCCTCTTTATGTACTGCCTGTTCCGTGCCCAGCTTTGCCTGTAGCACATTATTTATGCAGAGCAGCAGGAAGAGCTGCATCAGAAGGGCCTTCAGCACCAAAGAAAGCTGCATAAGGGGAGTAGAGGGAGGCTGGTAACCCAGCTTCTGCTGATGGCAGCACGAGCTGGTGCTGCTCCATCTCTTCTATGTTCTTGCATAACGCTTTCAGGGGATCCTTCTCCTGCTAGGGCCCAATTTCAGACATACAACCGTAAAAGGGAGGAATGACAGATGAGCCAAGATGTCCTCAGGGAAGGCACTCAGGTATCGCAGTGATGATAAGAAGTAAGGTTACACAGGTGGATTACAGGTGTCAGTGTCACAGCAGTAAAAATCGAGATAGCCTGAAATTTCTCTCTTTTTTCTTCTTCTTTTTTTTTTCTTTTTTGTTTTTTTTTTTTTTTTTTTTTTTTGGGGGGGGGGGGGGGGCTTTTTTTTTTTATTNCAGTGCAGAATAGCCTCTGGATCCTGGCCATGACCCTTCCTGGCTACTGTAAAAATTAACCGTGTCCTGGCTGGAATTGGGAGAAAAGCCAAGATACTTTAAATCTTTCTGTGCCCTGAAGGTCCCAAAGGTGAGGCCACCTCCCAGTAGAAGGAGCAGTAGGAGTTTGGGGTTGTTAGGGCTGAGATGTCTCAGGAAGGGGGATGGCAGCAAAGAGCTCCATAAGCCATGTGTCGGTAAAGCTGGCAAGGCAGACCACACCTAATGTACTCTCCCCGGTGACGCCAGGTGCCCTTGTCCCATGAGCTACTATGACTCCCCCTGCAATATCATTTGCTGCTGTGTGCTGATACTGTACCTGCTGCCAGCCCACGGCACTGCTCTGTTTGTTAAACCCCATGAACTCGATCCCAAAATGATGTTCTGCATCACTGCCAGGGTGCATGAGCTCTGCTGACCACCCACGGGCAGCCAGGGCCGTGGGGATGGGAGAGAACACCTGGTATTCCACATCAAAGTTACCTGTTCTGGTGGTCACTTTTCACATCTACTCCTCCTGCTGCACAAGCTTTGAAATATTGTCCCTGCACCCCATGGTTCCTGCAGGATCTGGAAGAGCAGACGTAAGGCCATGGGGTGGGGCTCAGCACGATTGTGTCCGGTTCCTGATTTTCCTGTGTTGGTTGTACTCCATTTCTACAGCTTTCTTGCCAGAGCCTGAGGGTCAGGGCCGTTTGATGTTTGAGTAAAATGTAGGGTGCTGTTAGTCCACCGTATTTTTGCACAGGTGCTCTGGCTACAAGTTCAGGAAAGATGTTCCCTCATCTCAGCACTGTCAGTTCCCATTGCAAGGTCAGCAGCACCATCTAGTGACCCTAAATCAGCTTCCTACATGGCTGTCCGCCTTCTCCCAAGTTTCATCCATCCCCCAGGTGTCCCCGGTGAGGTTTGCCTGTCTGTGCCTATCTACTACACCCTTCCTACTAGAGGGTTGTTTAGGGGAAGGTCTTGCGTGGAGAGGCTGAGTGCCCTTGACTGCAGTCACAGACCTCAGAGCTGGGATGGCATGATCCAAACTAACTCCCAGGCCAGGAAACATGGCAGAGCTGTGTTCCAGAACCCATTTGGCTCAGTGAGAATCTTATCTGCCCTCTTGGGCATATACACAGCTTCCACATTTAAAATAAATCTGCCAAGGGAAAGAAAATATTCCTTCCCTTGGTTCTCTGCTACATTTGACCTCAGTCAACATGTTGTGTAAGGACCTCAAGCACACCAGTCAAAGGTGTGTTTTGTCCCCAGGATCCCACTGGCATGCACAGCTCATAAGACAGATGTCAGGAGAGTCAAAAGCTTGGCCAACATTATTTCTGATCTCTCACAGAGAGCACAGGCAGACAGGCAGCTCCACATCTCCAAAGCACAATGGGCCCTTCTGTTCTCTCCATCACACCCCCTGCAAAAAACCCCACCAAAAAAAATCTGCTGCATCCACAGACAAACCTGGGAAGGTTGATGTGTTTTATCATCCCAGCTCCTGCACTGCTGCTTTTCACCCTCTCCACAAAGAGTCTCCAGGGCCCCTGAGGTGGATAAAAAGGCAGAAGGATATCATGTTAATGGCAGTATCATTTTGTGCCTCTACTTTTTCTAGCCGGGACAGTGTGCAAATCTCACTGCTGCGTTCTCTCAGTTCCTTGGCTCTTCATCAGGGCATCTTGCAGGCTCAAGGTGCTGCAGGGAAGGAAACAGAAGGACACCAAGTTTCTGACTGCTCTTGCTAAGGAATTTTCATGCATCAGGTATCTCCTCCATCAACAAGGTCATGGCCAGGAAAAACCATACTATGTGGGATACATGTGGCAAGCTCTTGTATTTCTATTTGCTCGTTAGGCTAAAACAGTTCCCTGTTCCCAGCTTTTGCTAAAGGGCACTCTTGGAAACCAGGAATCTGAAGCCATGTGGTTATAGACATGGATCTGGATCACAGCTCTCAAATTTGCAGAGACAAACCTGGGAAAGGTCTTTCAAAACCACTTCAAAGCCATGCAGAAGAACATGATGCATATTTAAAGCCATACACATGAATCAATTTATTTCTGGACTTTCCTGAGCTTATCTAATGTGAGCAACAGTATTAAACCACTCTGCAGGCTGGGTGGAATGTGTCCAGCTGGGGCAGCAGGATGGGGTTTTATCATCGCAGCAGCATTCCAGGGTGGGTTGCTGGCTCCTGCACAAAAAACACCCAGAGATCCCTTTATATGATTGTATGTATATGCATATGTGCATATATGTGCTTATAGGCTTCAGCAGGCTTTTGGACAAAGATATTTACTGAACAAATGAACATTTATCACATTTTCAAACGACAGTTTTGAAAATCTTACAGATGAAGCAATGGGCTGTGGTTGGATGTCTGATCACAAGTGTGAGTTTAGAGATGTAACACACAGCTCTATGATCTGTGTGAAGCACTGTAAAGGTCAAAAATCAAATTGAATGTTAGGAATCTCTGGGAGATAAACAGAAAATATCATTAGGTCAGTGTATGAGTGTGGGGTACAACCACATCTTGACTACTGTAGGTAGCAATAGTCATGTTGGGAAAAAAAAGATAAAATAAAGGGCTATTCAATAACAAGAAGCATGGAGAACAAGAAACAACTGTCTGATGTCTCCCCTAATACAAGAAATAGAGGACATAAAATGAAACTTGTAGGTGTCAGATTAAATATAAAAAAAATAAAGAGGCAGATCCTCAGCCAACACATAGCAGAGCTGTGCGAGTCACTGCCACAGGATGCTGGGGACGTCAGAACTCCATGAGTGTCAGACACGCTCATGGGAAAAGAAAAAGCAAGGGAGAATAGGCAAAAGACGCTGTTCTGTGGCTCAATAAATCCTTGAACATCTTGGGAAGATATTCTGGGGACAAGATCACTGTAATCTTGGTCTGCTCTCACACATTTCTTCCAGGTGCTGTTGACAGGCACTGGGCTGACTGAGCACTCAGTGTGACCTGATGTCCTGGAGACAGATGTCACAAGCACCTGCAGCTCAAGGGCCCTTGGACCCAGGCTGGGCTCCAGCCCGATGGGCACCACAGTGCTGGGTGCAAGACCCACATCCAGAACAGAGTCCAGTTTTGGGGCTGGTCACACAGAGCAGAGGTTTAAGATATTCTGGCCAGCTGTTTCCATCCAGGTGCAGCCAGCTCTGACAATCCCACAGTGGAAGGCTGTTCAGTGATGGCAGGGGCTCCTGCATGCTTGTACTGTCACCTGCGTTGGAAACCTACTTCAAATGAAGTCTCTGTTGTTCTGCTGGTGGTAATCTGCAGCAGGTAAAGACAGAAAGGTGATAAAATATTCACACAATTATCTCAGTGCTCATCTCACAACTGTATCCTATAGTGGGGAAGACTAATCCCTGGAGGAAGGTTACCCACCGCCCTTGTTCTGGATGACACAAACGAAAAACACACGGACCCCATGTTTAATTCTCTGCATTTCCCATTGGACTTGGGAACCTGGTCGTGAATGGTGCATGTCTGTGAGATGTAGGCTTTCAAAAAGTGTGTGGTGTGTTTACTAGTGGTTGGGGTTGTGTGGTGTGTTAGCTCTCAGAATAACATAACTTCCTTTCAAGAAAGAGGATTTCCGTCTTCCTCAAGAAGAATTTCTTCAATTTCAGCTAAAATTTGGAGGTCTGAGTGCTGACAGCAACCTCAAAATAGAAGTTCCTGTTGTCTTGTACTGCACCCACGTGCTGTCACTGTGCCACACTCACCTGCCTCACCTTGTGTGTTCTGGGCTCGGCGTGTCTGGGCCGGGCCGCGGCGGAGTCCGGGCGCCAGAGGGCGCTGTGGAATCACGGATCCTGCCGGGAACCGCGTCCGAAGCGGGCGGGACGGGCGGCAGCGGGGACAGCAACCCCGGGACAGCGCCCAGGGACAGCGCCCGGGGACAGCGCCCAGGGACAGTGCCCGGGGACAGCACCGGGACACAGCACCGGGGGACAGCACCCCGGGACAGCGCCCGGGGACAGCACCCGGGGACAGCGCCCGGGGACAGCGCCCGGGGACAGCGCCCGGGGACAGCGCCCCGGGACAGCACCCGGGGACAGCGCCCAGGGACAGTGCCTGGGGACAGCGCCCGGGGACAGCACCCCGGGACAGCACCCGGGGACAGCGCCCGGGGACAGCGCCCGGGGACAGCACCCCGGGACAGCACCCGGGGACAGCGCCCGGGGACAGCGCCCGGGGACAGCACCCCGGGACAGCACCCGGGGACAGCGCCCGGGGACAGCGCCCGGGGACAGCACCCCGGGACAGCACCCGGGGACAGCGCCCGGGGACAGCGCCCGGGGACAGCACCCCGGGACAGCACCCGGGGACAGCGCCCGGGGACAGCGCCCGGGGACAGCACCCCGGGACAGCACCCGGGGACAGCGCCCGGGGACAGCGCCCGGGGACAGCACCCCGGGACAGCACCCGGGGACAGCGCCCGGGGACAGCGCCCGGGGACAGCACCCCGGGACAGCACCCGGGGACAGCGCCCGGGGACAGCGCCCGGGGACAGCACCCCGGGACAGCACCCGGGGACAGCGCCCGGGGACAGCGCCCGGGGACAGCACCCCGGGACAGCACCCGGGGACAGCGCCCGGGGACAGCGCCCGGGGACAGCACCCCGGGACAGCACCCGGGGACAGCGCCCGGGGACAGCACCCGGACACAGCACCCCAGGACAGCACCCCGGGACAGCGCCCGGGGACAGCACCCCGGGACAGCGCCCGGACACAGCAACCCGGGACAGCACCCGGGGACAGCACCCGGGGACAGCGCCTGGACAAAGCGCCCGGGGACAGCGCCCGGGGACACAGCGCCCGGGGACGGCACCTGGACATAGCACCCGGGGACAGCGCCCGGGGACACAGCGCCCGGGGACGGCACCTGGACATAGCACCCGGGGACAGCACTCGAACCGTGGGCCCCGTAGGAGGGTGACCTCCAAACACTGAGCCCTGTGCTAGAGAAACGGAAGACTGTGCTAACAAAACTGCTGAAATCTTGAACTCAACCTCAGACCTTGCAGTGTCCAGGTTTTGGCTGGTTTTACGTAGCTTTTATGAAGGTGTAACTTAACAGCGACTGTGCTGGAGTCAGGCCCATTTAATCAACATTAAATTTGTCCTTTAAGCTGTTACAGATGACTATTCTTTTCTGCAAAAACCAAACTTCTCAGTGCCTTCATCTATCCTGGGAAGCTATGGAAATACAGACACCTGAATCAGGCAGGGAGCACCAGGAAATTCCCTGGTAAAATCCCTGTGCTCTCCAAGCAGGCCTGAATAAGTAAATGGCCACAATTGCAGGGGCTGCAGCAGCCAGACCTTCGCTGGTGGTCTCACTGCAAGAAAGCAAAAACAAATACACACAGGAGTTCTCCAAAGCCTTTGCTTCCAGCCCTGGAAACACTTCCTGGAGCACATGGCATTGCCACCCTTGGCACTGCCAGAAGGCTTCTCCTCTCATTGTGAGCACAGTGTCTCACAGTGTCACCAGAGTCAGCATTTACAATGATTTTCTGCTTGCATGCAACAACCGAACCATGGACCAGCAAACCCAGAATGGAGGAGGTTTGGGTAACAAACCCAGAGAGGATTAAATCTGCAGCAAAGTGCAGGGCTGCCACTGGGTTCGGGTGAGCCCTGGAGCAGGTCGAATCCTGCAGGTTTCCTAGGGAAGGGAATCCTGTAGCTGGAGGGATCTCTCTATGTCATTCCAAGGATCCCAGCTCAATAACAGACAGACAGATAATAGCATTTGAACACTATCTGCTTCAATTCAATTGTATTGATTTATTGCCTGTCCAATGAAGCCATCAAGTGTACAAAATGGTTAATCTTATTTTTTTCCTGCTGTCTGTTCAGAGGAGTGAAGTTGTAAACACTGATCCATGCAAGGAGGGTGGCAGGGGAGATACATTGAACTTTTTTCAAGGCAAATGCTGATTTGTGTCTGTGCAAAGCGAATCCAATTTTAGCACAGGGCAAAGGAAGGACACAAACCCTTCCCACTCCAGACTCCCAGTGGAAAGCTGCTGCACCTGAGTGGTTTGGACTTGCTGGCCCACCTCCCTGGCATCACCACACTGACTTGACCTCTGGGAGGTGGCGGGAGCCCCAACATCACCAGCATGGGTAGAGTGACCCCAAACCCACCCGGGGGCTGTGGGGATGCCTCCCTCCTCTTGATACATACTGACCTGCACGATTTACCTAATTCCCAGCTTTCCCCAGCTCTGGGAGGGAAACAATAGTCCAGCCTGTCCAAGCAGACCTAAGTCGGGCAGGACGTGGCTGTTGTTTGGAACACACCACTGCAAAACATGTATGGCGTGGCCCCTGCTCCAGTGCTGGACGCCCAGGAGAGAAGGAAAATTAGGGTTTTTTTAAAAGTATTTTCTTTCAAAATGTACATTTGCAATTAAAGGCTGAGTATACTCTATATTTTATTAATGATGTGGGACAGCGAGGCATTTTAAAGCTCTTCTGTTTTGATGATTTTTTTTGGAGGAGGAGGGGAAGGAATTGAAATGGAAAACTTAACACTTACGATTTCAAAATTTGGCTTATATTTTAGGTTCTGGTAACATGCAATTACAGGCACTTAGAAAGAATTCCCTTTTTTATACTATGCCCTAGAGCATAAAATTAAGAGGCCAATTCAGGCTTTGTGCTGCTTTCTGAGGCAGTTTGCTGCAGCATAGATCAACATGGAGACTGACTGTCGCCTTTCTATTGAATTAGGTCTATATTTTTGACAAGTATGGCAGCAGTATCATCACTTTAATCACCAACAATCCGTTGTGTCTCTTTATGCTAATAAATAAAACATTCTGTGTTAAATATTTCCCAGTAAGCACTTGAAGACCTGCAATCACCACTCCTCCTATATGTTCCCAAGTAAAATAATATAATGGTAATAAAATCAAATGGTGTCTAGGAGTTTTATAGACAACTAATAGTAGTTATTGCAAAGTGCACATCAGATACCAATTGAAGGTTACATTTCTCTTTAATATAATACAGCATGCATATTTCACTAACTGTCTCTCTATATCAAATGAATTAAGCAGTGGGATGATATCGGTCAAAAATAGAGTTCTTTAGGAGAGGTCTTTAGGCAGAAGAGTTTTACTGGAGCTGTGTGTTAAGAGTGGGAGCACTGGCTGCAAAATATGGAAAAATCATCCCAGGTTGCTGAGGAATTGCTACAGAAACCTCCTGGCACTCAGAGCCGTGCACTGTCCATGCACTGGGGCTTTGCTCCGGGGACTGATGTTTGCAAGGGTCTCACAAATCATGATGGAAATGGCTGGGAGGGATCCCCAGCCCAGCAGCCCACCCTCTGTTCTGGAAGAGCACACTGGTCTCAGACCAAGGCCTGGACACACAATGGCAAAGTAGAGATGTAGGTCTTAGAACAAACACAACCAGATCAAGGGTGAGCACACAAAGGCACCCCAGCTCCTGCTGTGTGTTTTCCAGGGGGGCTCTGGCAGCAGCTCAGGGCTCAGGGATGGGCTCCTGCAGCACAGGGTATACCATGGGGCCACTGTCTGCACTATCCCGTGGCAGGACTTCCCTTGCTCCCACCATCCAGGGGGCCCTGGACGGCCCACACCATCCTCCCCCTTGCTGCTTGGCCATCCCAGGGCTCTTCAAGCCCTGCAGCCCCTTTGCTGCTGGAGTGACTCCCACACCAGCACTGGGACCACGGCACTGCGTGGGAGCCCCAGCGCAGCTCCAAAAGCACACCTTGTCCTCAGTCTCCTTGATTTCCTTGGCTTCATTCCCGTGCTTCGCTCTGGAGTCTGGGAGCCTTGGAGTCACCCTAAAAAAACCCTTCCTAAACTTCAGATCTGCTTGTTGAGAGATTTTTCCCATCCCCGTTACTAATATACCTAATACATTCAGGGGGCCCCGCCTCAGTCAACATGAATTGTAAACCATTTCTCTAATCCCCTCAACAATACCCTTCCCCAAACCTTTTTTCTATCTTAATTAGATATTCTATCCCTTCGGTTTAAAATAGTATTTAATTTCACTTAATGATTTCAACAAAAAATATTAGGATTCCCCAAACAGACATGTTCCCTCTGAATTCTCTCATTCTTTTTTCCAAGGGCTTCAGTTTCATCTTTTTGTTGCTTTGTCAAAACACAGCTAATTGACTGTCCTGAAAGTACAATTTTGGTAATTTCTCTCAATGAAGCATTGCTGCCTCCTCTATTAACACTGCCTAATTGGACTTTGAATCCCCAGCCAGCGACTTCACCCATGCTACAGGCCCGGATCACTGCAACAGTAAATATCAGCATCCCAGTTAAATGTAGGTTGGCTCACATTCCCCCAAAATTGGCTTTCTGCTCCTCGGAGTCCAATCTGATGTAATATTACATTAACCATTTTTTTTCTCGGGGAGCTGGAGGGAGGAGAAGCTGCAGCACAGATCTGCGTTTCCTCTGCTTGCAGAGGAGCGTTCGCTGCCGGCGCCGGCGAGGAGGGAGCGCCGGGGCCTGGCAGGAGCCTCTGCAGCCTCCCAGCCGCATTGCCACCTTCTTTTCGAGCAGCTTCAGCTGCAGAGAGCACACGAGGCAAGGGGGCAGCATGCTGATCCGCATGGGCCCCACAGCTCCAGAGGGGTACCTGCCACCCCCTTCTGTCACTCGGAGATGGACTCCAGGACAGCTCTGCTGTGGGCAGTAGAAACCATTTCTCTTTTTTCCCCTCCTTCTCCAAAATACAGGCGGTATGGCACGTGGCTTTCAACCATCGAGGACTTGCCACGTACTGGGGGGCTGGGAAGGTTGACTGGCCATGCCACGCTGCAGCAGCAGCAAACCACCCCGGGGTTCATCTGCAGCCGCTCTAATTATCTCAGAGCATCTGCCATTAAAATGCAAGATCAGGCCAGCTACAAGTAGGAAACAGAAACAGAACTCCTCATTGATGCCTGTAATAGGCACCAAAGGCGTATAACTCTGCATAATTGCTAATTGTTATCACTATTGCAGTTGATGCCAGAATTGCCCAGAGATGCCTCTTGCTCCTTGTGCCCCCGAGGGATTTGGGAGGAAGCTGAATCCCAGCACGACCAGAGGCAGCTTCCCCAGCAGAGACCCCTCCGTGGCGAGGGTGCCAAAGCCACGCCGTGAGCCTGCAGAGCCCTGTCAGAAACGCTCAGCACCCGCCGCACCAGCAGCCGGAGCTGTGAGGGACAGAGTTAACTGGGAGCTGAAGTGCGAGACCGAAGCGTGCGAGCATTCGCAGGGCCCCGAGCCGGACAAAGCGCTCCCGCCGCGCCACGCTCCGGCCCTCGGCTCCCGCTGCGACATCCTCCGGGGCCTAATGAAGCCACTTGACCTCTTGCTACCCCCATTCTCTGATCTCCACAGAGGGCATTAATGCTCCTGACACACAGGCAGCCAGCGGATGGGGGTGGGTTTGACAAGGGCTGGCAGGGCTGCTCCAGCCCTGCTCGCGGCTTTGCAACAGCGCAGCCTAAAAGCACTGTAAGGTTGCCCATTCTGTTGTGTTTGAAGAGTTCTTTACAGTACACAACGCTATCAGATGTTTTTTCCCCTTTGCCACTGCATTCCTGTGCCCACAGCAGGGCACAGCTATGATCTAATTTTGTATTTCCGAACTGGGTTTCCACTGCTCACACTCAGACCACTTCACCACCCACACTGCTCCAGGTGTGAAACCCTCATAAATCTGACCAAGAAGCCCCATTTCTGCTCTGTGCTTCTACAACCCACTTGCAAATGTACAGCTAAATGATCCCTTTGCTCCTCTGCAGTGACTCGCCCCCTGCTTCTTGCCCAGTGCCTGGTGGGGAGGCCCAAAGCTCCAGGCTGTGGTTGGGAGCCTGGTCCAGATTTGATCCCCAGGACCAGGCTGTGGAGCAGAGTGGGACCTCGCTTTCAAAGATGTTGGGATTACTTTTTTCCATATTGCAAGCAAGTGCTCCAGCAATGAATGATTCTTGTAAACATGCCGTAGGTGGAGGTAGAAGCCCACAAAATGGAGGTGCCAGAAGCTTTTTGTCTTTGTGATTTAGTTTCTTATTAGAATATGCTACTGGGGAAGAAAAGACATCATTGATAAGACTGACATTAGAGGCAGCCAGTAAAAGTAAAACTCCAAGGAATGGCCTGGCCTTTTTCTTGTCAGGCAGGAATACAGATTCCCTGCCGAACACTTTAAGATACTCATAAATGCCAGGGACAGAAGTTCCAAATAAAGAAGGGAAGGACTTCTGCTGCCTTCAGTTTTGGCAGGCCAGTTTTGGATGCTTTTAAGGGCCTGGCTTCCATCTGAGCACTTCCCCTGCCCCAGATGGGGACCCAACCCCAAGAAGGCACCAGCTCACCTGGGCTCAGGGTTGGAGCATCTCATGTTTCTGTTTCCTTCCACAAGCTTTGCTCTAAATGATGCTAGAGAAAACCAGGCTCAGGGCCCCACAGTGAGCTTGGAGCTGCATCCAGAACTCAACAGCACATGTGCACAGGGGGTTGATAGATAAAACCAGTTAAAACCAATCCCTCCTGGCATCTGCAGGCTTGTGGAGCTGGAGCAGGAGTATTCATGAGCTCTAAGCTCAGAGGTGCTGGGAGTTTTGTTCCTGGACAAATCTCCAGTAACTTCTTGGAGCTCAGATAAATGCTTTGCTCTATTCTCACTGGCCTCATTCTCTTCTTTTATTTTTACAGAGAGCACCTTACCCAGAAAGCACATTTTTGCACAACGGTGAGCCATTTTGTGTCTGGGCCCTTTATATCAGGGCACAGAGGATCAAGCTTTTAAATTCAGTTGTCTTGTCCCCAGTCCTGCTGCCAGCAGCATCCTCCAGCTTCCACCAGCCCGGCACAGACAGCCCTGCTCCCCTGAGCACCCTGCCAGCGTGGGGGACAGTTTGACGAGGAAATGGGGACCTCTGTGTGCACTGCTCCCACATGGATCTAACTGAGCACCGGTCCTTGTGCCTCCACATTTTAGGAATGTTCATTTTGTTTATAAGAAGATAATAATCTTACAACAATCTTGCAGCAAGCACTTAAAATAACGTTACAAATGAGCACTTCCCTGTGCGTTCAACCATAAGCGCAAAGGAGGCGATGTGACTTAAACCCACCTCTGATTTTGCGGTACCAGCCTGTGGCCACACACTGGGCCGTGAGGCAGCAGCAGCAGCAGCTAGCCAGGCTCGCAAGAGGGCTTTCCTAATAAATTCAGATTAATAGAGAACAAGTTCCTCCTCCCCACCCCTTTCACAGCCTCTAAAACCAGACACCCAAGCCGTCCCTGCCACGTGTGTACCACCTGAGCCTTACACCAACATTACATGTCATTAACAAAACATAAACCAGCGGTCACATCTTAACGGGAAAAGTTAAATCTCTTTATGCAGTTAAATAAAGATACCTTGTCCAGTCATTAAGAAGTGATTAACTTATCTAAGAAATAACAGCACTAGGGCTGTCAGACTGGCACACAAACACTAAAAAGAGCAGGGATCAGATATCATATTAGGCTAATTATAAAGAGAAGAAAAGACAGGCAGAAGCATAAAATAGCCATGTGGACAGTATTTTACTGGAGTTTTTCTTTGCACAGAAAAGGCTAAACACATTCTGCAAAAAAGAAATATGAGAATTAAAACAATTTCTCTTCTGGTTTCATTAATTTAGTGCTGTACGTGAGAAGGCAGTGCATGTTCAGACAACCTCTCAGGCTGTGTGAAGCAGTGGCCAAATCCTCATACAGACAAGCTTCTTAAATCTTACAGAAATCCTTAAATCTCTGCACAATCCACCTGCAGCACAGTTCCAGGTCCTGGAGGCTTTGCAGAGCAGAAGCAGCAAGGCAGCACAGCCCATCCCACCCATCTCCTGCTCACGCCCTTGCCATGGCCATGTTCCTCCCCTGGAGCAGCCACAGGAGCTCCTGAGCGTTCCTGGAGCCTGGGGACGCTTGGTTTCTTACCAGCCTGGTGTGTTCATCAGTCACCTCACCCAGCCCCGGAGTCCAAAGATGCTTGATTTCCCTCAGCAGGAAACTAGTGCCCTTCCTGCAATTTCTGCCCTATTTATTCTCCCCGAAATGAGGTTTACCTTTCTTTCCTAGTTTTGGCCAGGACCTGGAGCTTATTCCACACCACATCACGTCATTGTTGGGGCCACGGAAAAAGGACACTCTGTCTTCTGAGAAGAAGGATGTGGCTTCCAGTGGGAAAATGTGGTGGCATTGTCCACCCTTGTTCATTGTTTGGGGTCCACAGGGAGCATTTTTACATTGAATCACCTTCTCTTTTGTGTACTTTTGTTGTTAATATTGTTGCTGTTCATTTTCTTATCTCATTGCTCTTTCCAGTAAATTATCTTATTACTTTTGTTATGTTACGTTATGATTATGTTATTCTCTCACCTGTGATCTTCACCTTTTGTGCCTCCAATTCTCAATTCCGTCCTCCAGAGCAGGAAGGTGGCGGG
Source organism: Machaerirhynchus nigripectus (assembly GCA_013397975.1). NCBI lineage: Eukaryota > Metazoa > Chordata > Aves > Passeriformes > Dicruridae > Machaerirhynchus > Machaerirhynchus nigripectus. The sequence goes on from VZRQ01002238.1 coordinate 245,737, forward strand.
GAAGAGGGGACCAACCAAGCTGTGTGTGGCTTGGGAGATTCTGGTGGGGGTACTGAATTTCTAAACCACCACACCTTCCACTGCCACCCACTGCTGGCTGCTCCCTACCCGCCTGTCCCCTTCCCCACTGCACCCAGTGCCTCCCAGTGCAAGGGGAGCACAATTTGTGCAGCACCCACACCACCCTGGAGACTCACAAGGCAAGGTTAATGGGCTGGCTGTCCAACACCTGTGTGTTTCACTCCCAAGATTATATCTGGGAGGAAAGCTCAACTTCTAAGACCAGGAGACAAAATCCAATATATCAAGAGAGAAGCTGAAAGCACCAAAGCTCTTGGGTCCTCAGTGGAGAGAGGAATCTGCTCCTGCCAGGGGGTGGCTGTGGCTGCTCTCGCTGCTTCCACGCTTGTGAACCACGAGTCGTTTCTCACTCAAAACACAGAGAAGTGATCCTGTCCTTCGGAAGATGACGTCGCCCACAGCAAAGTCTTCCAACACAACCAAAGTAGTGACCCGAGAGCTCAGGACCTGTGACTGAATGACTGGGACCACCAGAAGTATCTGGTCACTGTTCAGGGAAAAGGAAGGTGGGTTTCCATTTTTAACACTTGCATCCTCTTTCAAGCTTTTTTTCCCCCACTAAAATCCAGTATTAATAATGATGGCAGATCCTACTTTCCTTGAGGTAATGCCAATTTTAATGCATTTTTTTAAATATAACTATAGTGTTATTGAGGAACAAGTAGTAAGTGATAGATACTTTAATGTAATATGAGTCAATATGTATTTGTATGTGCTTTATGACTTAATCAATATTGCTACATTAGCAAGAATAAATATGGTGTTTCCTTTTCTGGCCTTGGAAAGAACAAATAAGGAAAGTGACATTCTGAAGTTTAGGAATGAATAAAGTCTCCACACTGCCCAGACAATTCAGTAAATCTCTTGACATTCATTTGTTCTCCAGAGCAGAGCAAGTCCCTCCCCAGGCAGGGAGCTGGACAGGCAACACTGGAGACCCAGCCTGGGACTCCAGTTCAGGTTTTTCACAGGGAACTTCCTAAGAGGAATTTTAAAAAAGGAAACAGGCCCCAGCAGAAGTGTAGATCCTCTCTAGCATGCTGAGGGTCAAGGTGAAGGGCTTGGCACCCTGAGCAACGAAGGGTTTTACCGCTGAGGAACAAGAGGAGTTCACCGACGCCTTCCCCAGCCGTGCCTGGCCCAGCAGGCTGGCGAAAGGCAATGACAGAGTGCTCCTGGTTTACTACAGCTCAGCCACTCACTGCTCCAATTTTAAAGGTTGTGACAGGGACAGGACATCCAGTTTTGTTATTAACACAAACTTTTCCATCAATCATTTCTTCTGGAGTACTGGCCTTGTCCAATGCAGCAAGGAAGCCCAGCCCCACCAGCAAGATATTCATCTTGGACTCGATGATCCCACAGGTCTTTTCCAACATAGTTAATTCTGTGGTTCTGTGATCTTACACATTCTGCATATTCATCCTCCAGTGACAGGCCTTCAGCTGGAGCGGATCTGCTGGGAATGCCCATCCCCAGCTCCCCTGTGCCCTTGCTGCCCCTCGGGTCAGAGTCACACTGCTGGCTTGTGCTGGTACTTACCCGGGTAACGCGTTATCTGGGCATGGCACGGTGGCTCTGCTCCTGCTGGACCCATGCAGGGATGAGATCCAGCATGTGCCATCTGAGTTTGAGCCCCTTGATGGGCTGCAGCACAAGACTGGGTTCTGATACTTGCTTTCCCAAAACTTTCCCAAAAAGTATCCCCAAACTGTGCCAGAAGAGTCCCACACCTGTCAGTGCTGCTGGGAGACAAATCCAGGCAACATTCAAGAAAACAATAAAGATCACAACACTTGTTCCTGCTCCAGAATTCCCCAAATCCAAGCAAGCAGTATCCATTTCTGCTCTGAATCTTCATGTTTCCGACATCACATTTTGGGGCTTCATCTTGAGGACACCAGTGAGATGCCCAGCCAGGCACATTCCCGGGGGCTTTAAGGTAGGATCTCAATTTATCTCATCTGACTAAATACCCTCAGAGCAGGTCTCAGCAGTGACCAGTGTCCCTCAATATCCCCCCACGCAGCTCCTTCCCCAGCCATACCACCCATGCAGTTACAGATGGTGTCTCACCTGAAATCCTCATTCCAACGTTCAAAGACTTGAGATGGATGCTGTGGTGCCTTCCCTCACCAGCCCTCCCCGAGCAGCAGCCAGCCCAGCTCTGCAAGGGCTGGTCTGTCTGTGCTGCTGCCCAGCCTTTGGCAGGGGCTGTCTGTGCTCCACACTAGCAGAGCTGCAAGGGGCACCTGGGGTATTTGTGACTTGAGAGGCTTTTTGGTGTGCTCCTCTTGAGCAAATAACCTCTGGAAATTCAGCCACTGCTTATTGCATCTACCTTTGGCTGGAGCCAAGCTGGTTCTGTCTGCGTCCCCCACCGCTGGCCTTCTAAGCTACTTAAAACACAGACTATTTTCCTAGAACGGGGTAAAGGTTGTGCCAGCGATGCTGAAGCTCTGCTAAACCCGCCTGGGGCTGGCTGGGCTTTGGGTCTCCCAGGCAGGAGCTGCCTGGTCCCAGCCCAGTGGCACCAGCTGAGTTAAATGCAGCCTCTTTCCCTGCACCGGGCGTCTCCTGCCCTGCTGTCACACAGGATAACCCCCATGGCTATCCTCTTGCCATTCTGGATTTACTCTGGTTTCTGTGGGGTCAGAGCCTGACCTTACAGATCATTGAGCCAGGACTCACATAAGGGCAGGAGAAGAAAAAAAATCTCCTCTATCCTCGATTTGGACATTTGGCAGCATTTGTTTATTTTTAACAGATCACCACCACCACATTTCAGCCCTTTTCCTGTTGTGATCGTTAAACTTTTAACTGGATCATAAATCTTTTATTAACATTTGGTATTATACTAATTAAAACTGTTCCATGTATGTATTATTAATTTCTCCAGTACTTCTTATGAGGGTGATGGTTTTAGCTGGCTTAGCAAAATTCACTGTAGTAAATAAGGAGAAACTCATTTCCAGGCAATTAGGCTTGCAGAAAAATAAGTTTCTTAATGAAGGGGACGATCATTACAAATTTTACCTAAATAAACAGGGTTTCTTAATGGTAACTCTTCAAGCTAAGTAAACAGATTGGTGTGGTAATGTCCTAAGCAATACTTAAATGTAACTGTTTAATAAATTGGTAAATTACTCATTTCATCTTAGAACAAAACGGTAATACTGTAGTAATAACCTAGTATATATTCTGTAAATATGAAGCATTATCACTTTAGCTCTGAAGAAATCACCACAGTGATATGTCAGCATTGATCTAAAACTGCAGCATTTTATCTCAAGTTTATTACCCATTTTTGAGAATCGCTGAGATTTTCAGAGCATAATGGCAATAAAAGAAGAATTTAAAAAGCGCTTAAATGTGCATAAGTTAATCAGAGGTATCCTCAGGGGGAAAAGGAAATTTGGTAAAACATGAATTATAAGCATCATTTAAACTTACTTTGGACACTAGAGATAATAAATGGCACCATAATTTAGAAATAGCTTTTAACATCAATGACTGTAAGAGGCACTTTACTGTTCATAAGAATTGCAAAGCAACGGTGCTGAGGCCAATTTTATTAGCCATTTTTTTCTTTATAAAAGCAATCCAACCATTTCCAAACTGAGCAGACAGGAACAAGAGTTACGTGTTAATATGCAAAATGCATTTGAGTTTTGTTTTTTTTTTTTTAAATAGCCAGCAATAAATTTACCAAAAGATGCAGTCTGGAGACAATTGAATGATCATTGAAGAAGAATAAAGCCTGCTCAGTGTTTACATATTTGGGAAGAGCGGATAAGAGGAGGGAAAGGAGGCAAAGAATCGTGCATACATCCCTATTTACTGGGGAATGTCGCAGCACTTCCGAGCGCAGGGGAGCCGCTGTAAATCAGAGGAGGCAGCGCCGGCGGAACAAGGCTTCTCCTTGCTAACTTTCCACGGCCGACAGCGCATGCCGGGCTCGGGGCGGCCCGCACAATGCCCCATTAACGCGCCCCTCTCCCGGCGGCGGAGCCCCACAATGCAGCCTTCAGAGCCATCAATTATCAGCCCTCGCACCGATAAATTTCGGCGAGGCAGCACAAGGGCGCCTTTGAGCGAGAGCAGCACGGGCGTTACCGGGTCCCGCTGCGCCGCCGCCGATGCCCGGGGAGGGAGAGCGGCCCAGGTATCGCCCTCGTGTCTGACCCGCTCCCGGCCCGGCCGGCGGCAGAAAACGCGTGTGCTCATGGAACTGGCGAACAAACCCAGCTCAAGAATTAAAATTTGATTTAATTGGTTTCAGACTAATTCCGAGTCTCGAGAATAAGAGAGATGAATATTCTGGAGACTTTCCATGTCTGAAGCACCCAGGGTCCGTGACACATGAAGCAGCCCTGCTTGCAGAATGGGCTGTTAACGCCGGAACTCAGGAGAACGCAAATATCTATATTTTAATTATTTCGCTCCTGACCACTTTAGCATAATCAAGATCTAACTACAGTTCTTATCCCACGTTGCCAAAACGACTCCTTCATGCTCTCAGAGATGCTGGGAGGAGTCTCAGCTCTCCCATTTGTCCCCGACTAGTTTCTGGGCTGTGATGTGGTTACACACCATCCCAAGATAAAATAAGGTCACTTGTATAATTTCCTAGGGAAACAAATTCGAGCCATACTGGTAAGAGACTGTTGCTAATTTTGTTGCTAATTTTCCATGTTGGAAAGATTAATTCAGCCACTAAAAGAGCCACAGCACAAAAACTGAAGCTATTCAACAGAACATGTGAGGAGCAGGGAAGCATCACACTTATTCCTGAGAGTGTCCTGTGCTCCAGGACTTTGCCTTGGCTTCCAGCAAAGCACATTTCCAGTGGGCGAGATCCCTTTGGAAGTAAAGACAGAGGATGGGAGCAGTGTGTTAAGATGAACAAAGAGAAACCAGGAGGTAAAATAAACCTGAGTCTCCTGTGTAGGACTCGGCAGCATTGAGCAAACAAGTGTGCCACTGGTTCCAAGGGCTAGAAACTAAAATTATACAAATTCAGGCAAAAAAAGAGGGAGAAATATATTAATTTTTACTGTGCCTGTGATTAAGTACTTAAATTTTGAATCGATTCTTCATCATTAGGGATATTTCATTCAAGACTGGATTACTTTTTAAACGAATTACCTTAGCTCAAATAAGGCTTTATTTGGGAGAAATTTAATACCTGTGTAATTAGACATTGAATTAAGATGACCTTGCCATGGAACAACTACATTTTAATTTACTCTTCATAATTAAAAGCAAATCTCTAAATACCTTAGGCTGATTTTTTTTAAACACCCATTTAAATCTTCTTGTTGTTCTAAGCGAACATCTTAAAATGCCGGAGGTTGGTACCAAAAAACTTCTAACCCTGAGATCCCTTGAAATCTGGCAACACATTTTTAATTAGAGAACTCAAGTGCTGTGCTCCGTGAGCTGGGCAAGCACAGCTGAAGCAGCGAGCCTTGCAATCCTTTTTGAGACCTGTGTAAGACCGGAGACTTGGGGGGACGGGAGGATGGACAGACAGGCTGTGCCCCCCTGAAAGGTGCTGCACCCCCTTGAGCTCCCAGCAGCTGTTCCTGCGAAACCAGCTCTGCCATACCGTATCTGGCATCAAAACGGGCAACGCGTTTGTCGCTTTTGCATGAAGACAGCGACATTTCCAGCTTCTCTTTCCCCTCCCCATTAGCGGGTGTTCTGGCTGTCGCACCAGAAGCAAGCCTGCTGTTTTAATGCCGCCATAGAAGAGGGATCTGTGCGGTCGGGTCTGTGTTTGCTCCCTGCAGCTGTGCGCAGCTCAGCCCGAGGGCATCCCCTGCAGCAGTGCCCTGGAGCGGCGCACGGAGCCCCCGGGGGGGTCACTGCAGCCCCGGCAGCCGGAACTCCCCGGGCCCGCCGGAGCCGCCCCCGCCGCCGCTCCCGCTCGGGGCTCGGCCCGGCCCGGCCTTGGTACACGCAACCAGCCAAACTCAACGCGTGCACTTATCGAGAGGAAAACTCAAACGGAAACGTGCAATGAAGCATTTGGCAGCCAACGGGATTGTGAAATGGGGCCCGTGAGCCAGATTTTCAGTAAATCAGAACAGCTCTATGAACGCTCCATCCCAGCATACGAGGAATCGTCGAAGAGCTCCGAAAAGATTTGTGCAGCAAACATCACGACACAGCGAGTTCCTCATGCTGCCCCGAATCTGACAGACCCTGCTGTTGCTGGCACTTACACAGAGAGAAGGGGGAAAATTCCCTCCTGGCTCTCCCTGGGCTACAGCAGGGCTGATCGGGAGTGCACAGCCCGAGTTTATTGGTGTTACTCACAACTGACTTTGGCCTCTAAACCAGAGCTGACTGTTGCTCGAGGACTTACTGAGCTCGGTGCAGGAGGCTGCATCCTCGGCTGCTTCAGTCGCTTTCAGCCCATTCACTCCCTGGCAAGAGCGATGCCAATTCCGATCAAACCCTATTGTACACTAATGACATCCAGGCGGCACCAGCCAAGCGCTGGGAGCAGCTGAGCTCTCCCACTGCCTGGTGCGTTCAGGAAGAGTTACAGGTGTAGGATTTGGCTTGGCTGCTTTGTTTTTGCCTCATCTATTTTCATACATGTTTGAGCCTTCCATGACACGTCACTAAATACCAGACACAAAAATTATCTTAAAGGAGATTTATTTTTTGGAATGAAGAAAAATAACCCGCTGCTCTGTACCCAAGTGAAATCTGTAAAAGGTAAAAGCTCGACCCTTCCACAGCTACGTTAAGAGCCCCCCTCCAGCACAGCCCCCACAGTGGGTGTCAGCCTCCCTCGCTACCTGGGGGCAGCACCGGCCGCCGCTCCGGGGGCTGAGTGCAGCGGAGCTCCCGCGGCAGCCCCGGGGGACGGGCACACAGGCGGCGAGCAGGTGGCTGCACACACTGCCTCTCCCACCTGCTGCCCCGTGCCGAGCCACAATGAACTTGTCAGGCCGTGCTATTGTCACCGAGAGCAGATGTCGGCTGGGCAGCCGCGGCCCCGCTTCGCCCGGCCGTGCTCCAGCCGCTCGCTGCGAGGCGCTGCCGGAGCCGCTCCGCGGAGCTTCCTGTCCTTCAGGGGGGTTCGCCCGGCTTTCCTCAGGCCCCATTTCTCTCTCTTGCTTCCACCCACTTTCTTCAGCTGTTCTGTAACCACTGCTTACTGCACTCTGCAGGATTTTTGAGTCCTTCTTGCCGCGTTTTACCCTGTTTTTTGTTTTCTGTCTAGCCCAGTGGGCTGGTGGTGTGACCACGGAGCTGTCCCAGCGCTCTCTGTCCAAAGGGACCCCAAAACACCGCACAGTGCGCTGTGCACTCCGCGCCTGCCCCTCAGCAGGAACTCATGCCAAGCCATTTCCATTCCTAAGGCAGTACTCAGTTACTTGCTCACATACAGCCCCACTGCACTAAGGTTTTAAACACAAAAAAGATTTCTTTTCCACCTGAAAGTCCAGCAAAGCCCTACGGCAGAGCTTCCCACCGCTCCGGACATCCTCGTGTCTCTTCCCCACCACTGCCGCTCTGCACAGCCCTTCTCCTGCTCCCTCCCAGGTGTTCCTGGCACTCCCACCTCCAGCTTTGCTCTTCTTGTTCATTCCCGGCTTCCTCCCTCCTTCTCAGTCTTCTGTGCGTGCACAGAGATCTGGGATGTTTCCTTTCTCTGATCTTCCCCTGCAGCTTTCCCACTTGCTGCATTTCCATCACTTCCTGCCCTCCAGTCCCACCGGCTCGCGCTCCATTCACCCTCAGTCCCTCAGAGCTTTCCCACCTCAGTGCCACAACCAACATGGCCAGAGCGTGGATCACACCTAGTGCATTTCTGCCTCTGCCCCATCGTTAATTTTAGTTGATAAGAAGGAAAAGTCTTGGCCAGAGAAAAAGACAAAGAGCAAAGCAACAAACACCACTGAGAAGACAAGCCAGCACTATGGGAGGTGTTCCAGCTGCAGCTGGGAAACTGCAGACTGGCATCCAAAGCAAGTAAGGAAGGAGAAGTAAACAGAGACGGACGAGACTGAGGGAGGGTCTCTTTTTTCCATCTGAACTAGTGAACAGTGGTTTGTGTTGTGCACTTCAACCCGATTTCCTCCGGTTTAGCTCCCACTCATGGAAGTCTCATCTGAGCTGTAGGACCACGAGCCTGGATGTGACAAAGGGCTGACAGACTCTGCTGTGCGTGTTGTGACAAAGGCAGCTGCCTTCGCAGACCTGTCTGGGGACCCTGCAGTGCAAACAGGGAAAACCAGTTGTCCATGTGAATCTTGAACAGTACAGGAAGGTAAAAGCTTTAACTGGGAAACAGGAGATTTGGGCCTCTCCCTCAGAGCAGTTTGACAGTCAGTCCCACAGAGTTTGGAAGCCCCATCTAAGAATGGGGCTTCCAAAAAAAACTGCCTGCAAAAAAGCTGCCTGCAGTTTGCAGGAAAGTCCTGCCGTGAGGAAGGGACACGGGTTGCTTTATTTTCCCTGCCTTATTGAGTATGGCAGTGAAAAGGGGCAGCAGTTTCACCCCGGCCCCTCCATGCAGCAGAAGTGCTTCCTTTCCCCTCTGAGCACTTGGCTGGAGACAGAGAAGGTCAGCTTCACGGAGATCAATGTAGGAAAGCCACAAGCATGACAAGGCATAAAAAAACCCCTAAACCCCTACAATTTCTACCTTTGGTGATTTAGAGGAAGATCACATTTCAGATCTCCAAAAAGGTCCTGCAAGTGTTTTTATCCTGAACACTTCATTTATTCCATAATATTTCAGCCTAGAAGGGTTGGAAAAGCCTTTTTCCCTGCTTGGGCTCTCAGGAACAGTCTCCTTTTGCCACATGGGGAGGTAGCACGGGGCGTGTATGCACTGGGCTCCAAGGCTCTAAAATGGAGTTTCAGAGTGAAACCACTAACCCCGATGTGCCGATTCAACACAGAAAAGGCTCCGTCCCCACGAGCCCCACACTCGCCGCTGGCTTCCTGCCGAATAAAGGGGACAAATTCAAGCTGAAAGCATTCCTGATGAACAGTCTGAGGACAGGGGAACCTCCACAGCCCGTGACAATCTGGAAGCAATGCTGGGTACAACAGCTGCTCCGCTGGAGCACCGAAATGGCAAAGCTCCCCAGTGCAGCGCGACAGCTTCAGCGAGCGAGTCCCCGACTGTGCAAACTGCTTTCAGAATCAATTACCCATCTCAGCTTCTCTGGGCAAGATACAACATCCCACTTTTTTTTTCCCTGCAACCCTACAAAAAGAAGACAGAGCAACATCAGGGTGGCATTTGAGCAGTAGAATGCTGAGGGGTCTCTTGGCTCCAGGCAGAGAGCAACCATGCACCTGTGCGGAGAGGAAAGCTGGGAGCACAGGAAAGCTGGGAGCAGGGGGCTCAGAAGCTGCCAAAGTTGACTGAAAATAAAGGCTGAGGAGCTGCACAAGAGCAGAAATAGGCAGGCTGTGACCTGAGAGACAACAACACGTGCCTCAGCCAGGAGCAGAAAGGCAACATGGAGACAGGATGCCCAGAGAAGACATGTCACAAGGAAAGAAAAGAATACTTTTAGAAACTCCAGGAAAAGCACGATTAAGTACTGCTTTGAAGGTCTGTTCAGGAGCACAGATTAGGATAATCCACAAAGCAGGATGCAGGACTGCAGCTCCCCAAAGAGATTTTTAGGTGCCAGAACCAAAACAAGATGAATTACCACAACATCTCTGCTGCCTGTGGAAGAATCATCTCCTACACATCACCCTGCAGGTGCATCCACCTGCCTGCCCGTGTGCCAGCCTCAAGGGTATAAAAGATGTAAGAAAAGGGACTTGACGAAAGACCTTGAAGGATCACTGTTTCCTCCTCCCAGTCTGCAGCTCTGTGACAGCTAAAGCATCCCCATCTTCTCTCTTCTCCTGTGCCCCAGACCCAGAGCTGAGCACACATTTGGGCGGGACAGGAGAAGAGCTGGCGTGGAGGAACAGCACAGCCTGGATCCTCTGCCTGTGGGCTGCACTCAGGAGGCTTCATCCCAAGGCTGCTCCTGGAATACCTTTTGCCCAAACCTAGAAACATTTTCTGCTGTGCTAAAATTCCTTATTTTCCTGATTTCCAAGGGAAACACAGCTCACGCCATGGTTCATGCCATACCTACCTGAAGCGATGGCATGAGAGAAGCTGCTCCCCACCCATGCCAGCCTCATGCCCTGCTGGCAGGGTGCCTGCCTGGCGAGGCCCACGGCACACACCCAGCCCTCGCAGGTGCCCTCGGAGCTCTTGCTCCATCCCACCAGTCCAAGGGAGTCGAAGGCTTCTTTAATTATTAACTGTTTTGCTTTGGTTTCCCACTCCACTTGAGAGCATAGGCTCTCTGGAGGCCAGGAGCAGCTTAACAGAGCAGCAGCCCTGGTGGAAGCAGCCTGGGGCTGGCACCAGCCGTGCCCACCCCGGCTGCACATTCCCCTACAGGCTGCTCCCATTACCAGTAATGGGAACGGCGTGTGCAGCTGAACAAGAGGAGAGACTGTAATGTCTTTGTATTATACCACCAATTAAGTTCTCAGGGTCGTGTCCTCAGCTGATGTAAAGTAGATGAGATCCACCGAACTTAATGGATCTTTGCTGATTTACACCCTCTGAAGGGCTGGCCCTCTCGCTCATCTGAGAGCAGCTGGACCGTTCCAGCAGCCCTGGTGTTTAACAGCTCCAGGCTGAGCCAGGCTTCTCTATCACTGCAGTCCATAAACCACAAGCTTTATTAACTAATAATTAGTCCTTCAGTTAAGTTTCAGGGTTATGTTTTAAGAACTGCTGCCCTTAGATCTGGTGTGGCGTTTTGAAGAGACCTGCAACAGTGGAGAGAAGCAGAGGAGAGGCACAGCCAGGCTGCCCTGAAGATGCAGAGGGTCTTTCACAACCTTGTTGGCACCTACTGCCCTGTGAAAGTACCGGGGAGTTCAGCACCTTGAATTCAAGCTGAGGCATTACTCTTACAAACACAGAGTTGATTTTAACCACATAATTTCAACGAGACTCCTGAGCTGTGCAAAGATGAGCTTGGGTGCGAGTTTCTGCCAGAGAAGGGCAGTGTAAATGCTGGGAACAGCAAGCTGTAAAGCAGTGCCCAAGTGCACAGAGCAGCTCTGGCACAGGGCAAGCAGGGTGATTTGGAAGGATAGACTAACAGCTTCCCTCATTTTTTTTTCAGTTGGACATAATCACTGGTCAGAAAAACGATGTGGAGCTGGGTCACATCCTTCCCTTGCGTGCTGCTCTCTGGATACCTGGCTGTCACAGGTGTCCTGAGATGGGTAACACATGAGCCCAGTTAGGAGGCTAAGCTTGGGAAGAATGGTGGATTAAACTATAAATAAAATAGGATTTTTCAAATCATAGATTAAAACACAACTTCCCAAACATTAGCTTCAGCTAATGCTCCTCTTCTTCCTTCTCTGTCTGGATTGAGTGAAGAACATCGAGTGCCTTTCTGCCACCAGAAGGAATAAAAGTTCTGTACAGAACTGGGGAATCACGACAACCCAGCACACAAATGTTCTCAACAAGGAATGTAATATGGGCAGCTCTTCCTGAGACGGTTCTTGTGCAATAACTTAAACAGTACAGATTACTACTTGGGGAAATAAAAGACAACATAACTTTAAAACTTGAAAAGCTCTTTCTTCGTTGTAATCAATTGCAATACTCCATGTCAGTGATTTAGATGAAGATCAACTTTACCTTTCTTTGCTGATGACACAAAACTAAGAGCAATAAAAAACTTAAGTGCATTTGTGCACAACTAATGGATTGGATGTGGCATGTGCCAATGGAAGTCGGTATGTATAATGCAGCATATACTGGATGCCAAATTAATGGGATCATTTGGGCGTTCTGGAACACTTGTGGCATTGAGTTTAAGTCATTTAAGGAGTCTGGCAGGGGTTGATGACCTTCTGTTTTCAAAAGACTGAAGAAGCCTAGTACTACTGTAGGCAAGCCATGGTATGAATTTTATCCCCTCCATCAGCTGCTACGCAGTCCAAAGATGAAAAATAATAAAACCAAGGCAATGAGATCGTGCCTGGTGTCCTGAATAAGATGTACATAAGAATGCAGGTTCACCTGAACAGAGAGCTGGAGGTTCAGGCACACAGATAATGGACCAGACAGTCCAACCTCCTGCTAAACGTGAGGGCCTTCACCAGGCCATGGGGCTCACACCGATTCGCCGTGGCACTGCTTCCTGTCTGGGTTAGCTCCTGAAGGAAACTGGTCGTACCATGGAGTGAAATGCCTCTTGCTGCCAGCATGTAACATCCAGAATTACCTGATGAGGTGCAGAGATTCATTCAAGGAGGTGAGATGTGCAGCAGAGCTGGAGACAGGGTAGTTTTCTCCCACCCGCCTATCCCAGCAAGCTGGCCCAAGCTAGGGTGAGGCACAGGTACATTTGTGCTGGGCTGGCTGGCAAAGGGACAGAAGAAGCTGGGTCTGATCCCTGTGGTCCTGGGCAGAGCAGCAGCAAAGGACCCAGCAAATCCCACCTGCTGGTAATAACAAAGGTCCTACTCTCTCTGCCTCTTCATGTGGAAGTGGGAGATGCTCCACAGAGGAGCAAAACAACTCCCTTGGACTCCCAGGAGGTAAATACTTGCAGGCTCAGCTCAGAACATTCACCAAGGACCAGTACAGCACCCTTGATGTCTGTATAGATACTGCAGATGTTACTGGGAGATGTCTGGGAGTCTGCTGTCCACAGGCAGATTTCACTCTTTGTTCTATTTTTATCTTTTGAAGAATGGCCTAAGGTCTGAGTTTGTGAGGGTGTTTAGAGCCTGCCCCACACAGCACCCCAGCCAGCTCAGGCCCCACGCAGTGGAGCACAGTCTGTGGACACCCAGCATCACCCACACCAAAATGTCCAAAGCCAGGCTGGACGGGGCTTGGAGCAGCCTGGGGTAGTGGAAGATGCCCCTGCCCATGGCAGGGGTGGAATGGGATGAGCTTTAAGGTCCCTTCCCACCCAAACCGTTCCATGATCCTGTGATCACACAGTTCATGGGGCCGAGGCGGAGCACAGCCCACACCCCTCCTGCAGAGGTGTGGAAACTTCCATCTGTGCTGCCCAAAGAGCACGAGATCCCTCTCAGCATCTCTGCTCCTTGCTCCCAGCATCCCAGCTCTGGGCACATCCTACAAAGGACACAGGGACACTTCTGACTGCATGATGCAGAGATGCCCTTAGGCAGCTGGCTCCTATTGTCACAATGATCTGGGAAGAATATTTTATTTCTTATCCTTAAATTAAATTCATGGGAGTATATATCTAAATACCATTACTGCTCTGACCTTAACAACAGATTTTTAAGGTATCTGAAATGTCTAGAAATGCTGAGACCCCATCAAAAAGGAGGGGAAAGCACATAGGTGGCAAGCTGCCACAAACTGCACTATAGCTCTGCCCATCAAAGCCCCCTGGGCGCCTCCAGGAGGTAAACTCAGATACCCAAAAATAAGTGGGCACCAAGTAGAAGTATTTATTCTGCTGCTGTGACAGGAAAAATTAGGAGATTAAAAGACTTAGGAGCAAAAGAGTGGGCAAGGGGTCCCCGGCATTGAGGGGAAATGCTCCAAACAGCCTAAAGCAAGGGTGTAAATACCTCTTCCTCAAAAAATGCCCCCCTGCACAGAAGCAAATACTTCATCCACCTGGTCCAACTTGCTCAGGGAACGGGTGAGGAGGGAATCTTCTGACTGAGGAGGAGCAGCAACATGAGCAAGTGCTCACCTGGGTGAGTCACAGTCCTTAAATTATTACTCCTCAGCAGTGGGGATGATTTCTGTGCAGAAGTAAGTGCTTCGAGGAAAGTTCAGAGGTGTGAGATGTATATCTCAGTATTATTTATGTCAGCTATAAATGAGCTAAATTGTGACCTAGCTGAGCAAAACACTTTTGTAAACTAAGACACTGAATATTGTGTAGTTTGCTTGTTTAACAGGACCAGGCTTTCATCATGGAGTGGAGGAGAGCTAAAACCCCATTGATTTTAGGGCCCATTTAGGAAAAGAATTGCCTATACAGATTTGATCACCATGCATTACTTTGTAACATCTAATACCCTGGGCACAAAATAATGCTGAGAAAGGCAAATTGTGGAGCCATTTTTGTCCAGGAAGGTTTTGCGCATGAGGGCATGGCACAGGGGCTGCTTTGGGCTGGGGCTGAAGCAAAGCCAGCAGGAGCTCTGAGGAGAGGGTCAGGGTTCCTCCAGTTATGCCGAGCTCTGCCTTGTGCGTCCACCCACGGAGCTGCTCAGCCCTACCTGGGAGATCGTTCACACACACAATTTAGCAAAGCTTGGAAAATGACCTGTCCAAAATGAAGTCCCACTGACAGTTCAATAATCCTTAATTCTCAGTGCATTTTTCCACCCTTGTTCAATAAAGACAAGTTTTTCTGGGCTTAAAACTTCCAAACAGAGGACTTCAGCTACGTAGCGTGGGCTTTTCAAAACATAAATTCACAGAGATATTTCACTTGCAGATTTAAGACTGCTTTGGAAGGATCATCCAAATGCTAAGAATTATCAATTTCATAGCAGCATCAAGCATCAACAGATTAAAACTCAGCTCAATGGAATGTGCAGCATCTTCAGCACTCTCAGACCACATCTCCATCACGACTTTCACTGCCTACACTTAAACGACTCCCCCTGAAACAGCCATGCTGCAGCACAGCTGCAGGAGCTGCTGCTGCCCTCTCCCTGCCTGCACACACTGATCTGTGCCTCGGCTGGCTGGAGTGCTTTGAGCAGTCTCCCATGGAGGTAAAGGAGCATTTAGATGAGTGGGAGGGTGAGAGATAACCCGTGCTCCCCCACAACTAGCCAGGGCCTGTGCTGCAAGAAGGGTGTTTCAGAAACGGGGAAGTCAAACGGCTGCCCACACACAGCAGCTCGGCTTAAGTTGTCCACCCCACAGCCCAAGGGCAAAATGTGGACAGGACAATCAACAGGATCAGGACAACAGCCAGCCCACCCCCAAAATGTGTCCTCTCCTCCACCAGACACCCACATCCTCCACAATTACAATTCTTGGGACGAAAAGCCTCAAGCTGGTAGGACTCAAAGTCCGTGCAGGCCCCTTCAGGCCTCTCTCTCTGTTGATAGACCTTCAGAGAGACACAGCAGGCGCCCTCAGACAATCCTGTCACACCTGAACCAGGCTGGCAGGGAGCACTGCTCTCATCCACAGTGAGAAATACTGTGTGTTTGCTCCAACCAGTGTTTCCCTGAGGCTCCTGTAAACACTGGATTAACTGGACAGCGTAATTGGAGGTAGCCCCCGCTTGTGTCCCCTTCAGCACGACCGCACACATCGGAACCCCCGGACCGCCCACGCGCTCTTGTCGTACAAGGCACGGATGCACGAGGCAGCCTGTGTCCCTCATCCTCAGCACAGCTCACAACGCACCTCGAGACAGCTCCTCGGGAACAAAGACACCAGCCACAGACTCCAGCAAGCCCAAGGCAGCTCCCGGGACATAAATCCCGCTATTTGATGGCTACTCAAATGGTTGAAATGGAAGTTTGGTTGTGGTTTATTAAATCCTTTGACAAATCGTGGTGCTCCGAGGCTCAGTCCCGCTGCCTGTGGCACAGCCCACGGGCAGCAGTGGCGAGGGGACCCCCTGGGCTGTCACTGCCGAGTTCGGACCCACTTGGCACCGCCATTCATCACAGGCTGCGAGCGCCCTGTGGCTGTGCGCAGGATCCCCGCCCGTCACAAAGCCGGTTCCTGCGGAACACAGCAGCAGTTTGCTCTCCGCAAATACACTGCTCCTGGTTCACAGCAGTTTGGGAAAAACTGCATGGAAATCAGGAACATAGAAGTTTATAGTTATGGGGTATTCGAACAGTTAAAGAACAATGATGTGTTCAACAAAACGCACTTTATGGATGTTCGACGGTGCAGATAGAACGCAACACCAATACACACATGAATACGTGTGCCCGTGTATGCCATCCCCATTCAGAGCTGGATTCTTCCACGCTCTCAGTAACACTCCGATTTCTCGGGGCTGCTCTTTGTACGGTACTGGGGGTTCTTTCCCTCTCCGCCCCGCATTCAGTGCTGGTGCGGAGGGGAACGCCGAGGGCCAGCAGCTCCGGCATCGCCGCGCGGCCAAAGGCGGTGGGATAACGAACGCACCAAACAGGGCCGGGCTGGGGCTGGGGCGCGGCGGTGGCGGGGCGCTGGTGGGGACACTGGACCTAAGTGCGGCCGTCCCTCGCACCCTGTCGCCTGGTATAGTATTCCCCGTTGTTTTTTCTTCCTTCCCTGCCAGAGACCTCCTCTCGATCGGTGTTTCGGCTTAGGCTGCACGTTCTGGCTGGTGAACGGCACCAGTCGGGCATCTGCACGACCCCAGCACCATCACCCCGGTGTGACAGGATTTGGCCCTGCCGTGGGACCTCCACAGCCTGCCCCCGACAAACCAAATCGACCAGAGTCCGTGCCCGGGTACCGCTGAGGAAAAAAAACAGTTAGGGAAATATTTTCTCCGTCCCTAGCCCTGAGTGGCTGCCTGGCCCTGAACTGCCCTGTGCCGCAGCCGGGACCGGGGCCGGCGAGCCCGGGAACAGCGTTACGCTCCTGCAGCCTCCCGGTGACCAGGGCCGGGCTGCGGCCGTGGGAGCGGCAGAGCCTCCCCCTCCCGGGAACGCGGCCACGGGAGGGCCGGTTCCAGCCCATGGCGGGGTAAACCCGCCTGGCCGTGGCTGCTTTCTAAAAATGTCAGTTTTGCAGCTTCTCCCGGTGTTGGAGGCCGGGGCACCCGGGCCCGAGAACTACGGGAGGTTGTTCTTAAAAATCCCCCTGTACAACGGTGCTGGGGGCGAGCGCCGGGAGCCTCGGCCGCAGCCACCGCCGTCCCGCTGCCGGCGCGATGCGCGCAGAAAAGGCAGCAAAACGAAAACCGCCCGGCTGCTACGGCGGGCGCGTCGGGACCGCGTGGCTGGCGGGGAGAAATTACCGGGGACCGGCGGGGCCTGCACCGGCGCCTGCCCCGGGGAGCGGCGGCCCGGCACACCTCCTGCCCGGCCTCCCCTCGCTCCCACGCGGCGCTGCCGACCGTGTCCCAAAGCCGGGATCGCTCCCGGCCGCTTCCCCCGCACCGGCGGAGAGAACGGCAGCACCGCGCACAACCGCGCCGGCTCCGCCGCCGGAGCCCAGCTCTGAGTCCGCCCGCC